>CM060967.1:84138875-84578875 GCA_030765045.1 Tenodera sinensis
CTATAGTAACATGTTCTTATGGTACCTACAAGAAAATATGTAATAAGTCAATTTCTGCAACTGTTTATCACAATTAACATGAAGTAGACAGAAAAATAAGTATTTGCAAGATTAGTTTGTAAGAAGGTAAGTAGAAAAAGTCATGCAAGTTCAACACATACGATGGGTAGAAAAAGGTCTGTGTGCCAGTTGTGTGTGTGTATGTGCGTGTGTGCATGTGCACGTGTGAACAGCATAACCCAAAAATGAAAACACTTTTAAATACCAAGCTGCTAATTAAGTTCAGCATCTTCCAATGATGTGACACAATGATTTTCTCGAAAATGAAGCGTCCCCACTATTCTTTTGAGGGAAAATTTTGTTTTTCTCAAAAATGAATCTTAAGGAGTTTAATCAAAATACCATATATTTAGGATATTTTCATGACAAATTAAATGTATATGTGTCTTAGATTTCCTGGGAATAACCTTTAAAGTCCTCTGCATTCTAGATGACTGTTGCAATAAGACCCCATTTATGCACGCAATTTTGAGTAGTGTAACAAGAAATGATGTGATATGGCATAATTTTTAATGGTCTATTTATGAATGCAATATGTCAGGAAATCAGTTAGTTCTACCAGTGCATGATAGAGTCATAGTAATAGTGTGTGACAAGTGCTTTTGTTCTGCCTGTCCAGTGATGTCACTTAACTGTAATGTGAGGAATAAGGCTAGGATTTTGCCGATGATTGCGATGATTGTGTGTGACAAGTGCTTTTGTTCTGCCTGTCCAGTGATGTCACTTAACTGTAATGTGAGGAATAAGGCTAGGATTTTGCCGATGATTGCGATAAGGGCAATAGTTGCAAAGTGAACATCTGAGTGTTTAATTCATCATATACAGAAAGGCAATGCAACATGTTTTTCAGGTTGTACAACATGAAATGTCACATGTAATTGCTCCCATTTAACTCAATGCTCTTTTAGATCATACCACACAACAGAACACTTGAATAAATGGGATCTAACTGGTAAAGCATAGAGGACAAACAAAAGTTTGCTACACAAAAATGTAATCTTGTTAGAGCACACACTTTGTGTGAAGCACATTTATTTGTTGAATTAATTGTTTCTGAGATATTATTTTGAATTCTCTAGTATTTGTACTTCTCTTGAATAGAAAGTTATAATTGTTTCTTTTTTATTTCTTTTCTCATCACACAAAAAGAACAGAATTTCAAAGCTGTTGCATAGCAACCAGCTCTTAAAAAGTTTTATTGCCTAAGCATTCCCCATGTTTCATTGTACCTACAAGGAAATACAGTTGTGGACATAAGTATTTGTACAGTTGCAAATACACACTAAAATATTTTAGTTTGAATATTTGCCAGTCACAAAACTTAGAACAAGGTTCACCATATGGACACCTTATTAATGTGCAAATGCAATGGAATTAAATTTACTTTGTTCTAATAAATAAATATAATCTTTGTTCTCAGAAGTTGAATTTTAAGGAAGACGTAAATACTCATACAGGAACATAACATTATTGTTTATATGTAGATACATACAAAAAAATTAAAAAAAGATATTTCTAATATTTTGTATGCCAACCTCTCTTGTAAGTTATTCCAGCCATTTGGGCATTGAGTGGACAAGTTTTTTAGTTCTTTATATACCAATATTTCGAATTCTGTCACAAGTAAGTGTTTCAATTAAGATTTTCTGGATATGTGGTGTTTTTTTAATCTCTCTTCCAGCTCTCTCCATATGTGCTTGATGGGGTTGAGATCTTGAAATTGTGCAGGCATTTTTAGTGCATGTGGAGTATTATATAGCAACCACAAATGGAAAATTTCTGCCGTGTGTACTGCTGAAGGTAGTAATTGTCAGCTAAATTCAACTTCTCGGCACTCTTCTTCAAATTGCCTTTCAAATAAACACATCTGTCCATAGTACTCTCAATGAATACTAGTTCCCCTATACCAGAAGTAGTCATGTATCCCCAGACCATATCACTACCACCTCCATATTAAGCAGTTGCTTGTAAATTTTTAATATCCAATGCTGTATTCAGCTTTCTCCACACTTGCATTCAGCCATCGTTATGAAATATATTTACTTTTGCCCGAAAATAAAACTGTTTCCCAGAATGCATTGTCCTTTCCCACATATTCCTTTGCAAACACTAACCTGCTCTTTTGACTTTTTCTGTTGATATATGGCTTCTTTCTGGGTACCCTGGAATGGAATCCAGTATGATTAGTGAGTCATATGATTGTCCTGGGTATTACATGCTTCTCATAACTGTTCTACATATGCAGCAATTTCAGAAGAGGCAATTTGGGGATCATTCTTCACCATTTTCATCACATTCCTTTGTTCCATAGAATTTAGTTTCTGCGGCCCACTTTCTCTTCATTTATTAGCACATGATTTCTTTAAAATGTTTAATGACACTCTGCACTGTCAAAAGAATTCTCCATAGGGTGTGAGATATTTCAGAATATTTTTTTTTTATGTAATGAAACAATCACCTCCCTTAGGTCTAAAGTTGTTTCCTTTCCTTTGCAACCCATTTTAACCTTCTGCAGCTTACCAGTCATAACATGACTTGCATGCAGCACTTCAGCAATAGTGAGACACATTTTGGGTCATCAGATAACCATTTGTTCTGGTTTACCCTCACTGTACTAATACTTACATTGCCACTCAAAAGTTTCCGGACACTTAGTGTAGCAACTGTAATACAGACTATTTAAAGAAAGAATAGGAAAGTGAACATAAAGAAGCAACATTTTTGGTATGGTTTATTGTTTCATAAAAATTTATGCAATTATCACAATATGGTCACAAAATATTGTTCAAAGTTTGATATCCTTAGAGGAAGTGTTTTAAAATTTTTTCTCACCGAGAAAACCCCCTTTCACTGAAATCACTTTCTTCACTACTTTTGGCATTTTCGCTATAAGTTTTTGAATTGTAGGTGCTGTAATGTCATTCCAAGCAGTTTGTAGTACATTCCACAGCGCATTTTGAGATGTAGAGCAACTTTTCTTTACCCGACGAGGCAGTTTACCCCAAAGTAACTCAATGGGGTTAAGATCTGGAGACTGAGCCGGCCACTCCATAATTTCTCCTGCCCTCTGCTGATTTTCCAGGTATTTCCTGCACATTTTAAAAGTATATTTTGGGTCATTATCCAGCTGAAATATGAAGCCCTGATCTATCACACATTTACCTAATGGGACTGCATATCTGCTCAAGATGTTGTGGTAGCCATTTTTGTTAAGTATCCCCTTAGTATTGTGTAGTGTGCCCATACCATTGAATGCAGAACAACCCCATACCATTACAGACCCTCCTCCATGTTTCACTGTTGGGATTACACAGTCTGGATGCATCTGTTCAGATGGTGAACAATTGGTCTTACTAGGTCCGCCATGTTTCCAAAAACCTTAGATTTGGATTCATCAGTCCAAAGCACCTTTTTCCAGTCGTCAGTCCAATTTATGTGTTCCAAAGCCCATTGAAGTCTTTTTTGTTTGTTCCCCTTCCTGAGAAGAGGTTTCGTCACAGCTACTCTCCCTAATAGATTGGCTGATGTAAGTCTTCTCTTGACAGTAGTAATTGATATTTCCTTATTGTGACTTAAATTAAATTCAACTTGAATTTCTTCTGCTGTCAGCTTTCTATTTCACTTGCTTTTTAGCACAATAGTGTTATCCTCATTTTTATTTGCAACTGCAGGCCTTCCACTTCTTTTTCTGTCCCTATTTGTCTCAGCCTCCGTTAATCTCTGTATGGCATCAGCAACTGTTGTCCAGGAATATTAAGCTTTTTTTATATTTGTTGGATTGAATGACCGTCATTTCGAAGGGTATTCACTACTGACCGATTTTCAATACTTAATGTCTGCTTATTGGCCCATATCCTGGAACTAAATAAACTTATTTCGCTTAATTTCATGAAATATGAAATTTCTTAAATTTTGAAAATACTTTCAATGTTGGACTCTATGATTCCCTAAAGCATGTAATAGTCATGTAATAACTGGAAATACACATTTACCCACCCTTTTACAGACACAGGAATGACTACTGTTACAAGCTCCTCTTAGATGGACAAAGTAATTCACAACAACTGAGAATATGCAACTTAACATGTCAGCATAATTATTCTCACTTTGCACCTGCGCACAAATGACTCAGCTTGAAGATATGCCTACCTAAGATCTCTAAACAGCTAGGTTGCTATTCAAGTTAAATGCTGAATTGTATCATTTTTACTGGGTGTCAGAAACTTTGAGTGGCAGTATATGTCTCACATAAAATACAGTCCTTGAGGAAAAACATTTTTTTAATATTTTGTTGAACACTATAAATGTAATGTCAGTATATAAATACGCTAATAGAATGTTTGATGCTCATTTGTGTGACAAATGTTTGTGTTTTTAAATTTAGAAATGTTCAGAATAAAACATTTTCCTTTTTATTGCTAGCTGTATGAATACTTATGTCCACACTTTATATGTACCTATTAAAACAATACCTACAAATGTTTATCTTGAGTAATGTGAAGTAGATAGAAGAATAGGCTTTTGTAATATTAGTTTGTATAAGAACAAGTAGAGAAAGCTATGTGAGTGCCATAAATAAGATTTTTGTTGTCATCAAGGATAAATTAACTATCAAGGTATCATATTTATATTGAATTCATAACACACATTTACTCTCTCATTGAAACTTCCAGACTGCAAGGAGGATGGGAAACAATCTTGCCTAAAGAAAAATTTTCATCCTCCAGTGGAAATGAAACCCAGAACCTCTGAATTAGGAAGCTAGCATGTTAAGTACCAGACCACAGAGGTACTCATTTTAGCTGTTGTTCATTCATGTTAGAACTTACATAATTTTTAATGTTGTTTTAGGGTGATGTGTCTGATGCTTGGTATTTCAGCCCAGAAGGTCAAAAGATTCTTTTGGAGCATACAGTTTGTCATCCTTTGGTAAAGCAATGGCCGATAAACCGTTCCTATATGCAGAACTTCCTGAAAGCAGTGATTACTCAGGTAGAATATTACTTTTTATTATTTTTGTGTATGTGTAAATGTCTATTGCAAAGGTATTTTCAGGAATTTTGGCAAATTTTGATAATCGTAGCTATGTTCCCATTTGACTGCGTTCTGTGTAAATAAATATTATGTCTTTGATGCAAATACTATCTAATGCTTAATACAACAATCTCTTAGAGCTGCAGCATATCTTTGTGTAAAACTAATAAAAAGAAGTTCCTTTTCTAGATATGCTAAGTAAATGTGTTCCCTTTCGGAAGAAGAATAAGTATTGTCACCGCGCCCGCCGCATCTGATTGCCTGCACTGGGGAGGGGGGACCCAGCCAGTCGCCTACCTGGCCTAACGACCAGCCTTGAGGAGGGAGCAGTGTCGCCCATCGCATTATTGTCGGCACTACCGCAAAGGAGCCGAAGGGAAGAGACAGAGAATGGCCGCATTGTTGGGGCGCTTGCCGAAAGAGAGAAAGGGATAGAGACTTCTGGAATTTTTTGCTTTGTATTTCACCGCAATAATAACTGAACTTTCCTGAAGTTTCCAGAATAGGCCTGGGAGATATAAATAGCGGTAAAGTGTGAGAAGGGACAGTTTTTGTGTTACGAATTCGGAGCCGTGCTGTTGGTGAATCGGAAAAGACTTTCTTGCTGTTGCAACGAGTGTACAAAGTTACTGTTTACGGAAATAAAAGTGTTTCTTTATCTCGACTACATCTGTCTTCTTTACTTTACACCCACCAAAAGTCACAGTATTATGGTGTGGTGTTTGTGTATTAGCTCAGTGCTAGACTTCCAGATGTCACTACAGAACTCAAGGTTTTAAGCAAACATTTTACCAGGGAACACAGGTGTTTGAGAAGTACTTGTACAAATTTTGATGGCAGTTCCTCATACCTAAACAGGAAAGAAGATCCACATAAACATATGTGCAGAAAACTTCGGTTTTGAGTTATTAATGAAAGTTTACCAAAGCAAGAAACAAGACCAGTAAACCCAATGTTATTTCAGAAATTCATAATACACTATTATACAGGGTTCTTCATTTAAAATCTAACGGAGCACACAGTGTTTCACTTCTCCAGCGACCTTGCTGGATTCCCCCATTACCAGCTGCCATTGTGTGCATGGCTAGTCGGTACTGGGCCTCTGAAAATCTACATCGCATTCAAGAAATCCCTTATTATGATTGGAGAATTGGAGTTTGGTGTGCTGTTAGTGCTAGATGCATAATCGATCCAATATTCTATGAGCAGACTGTAAATGCAGAGCTACTGAAATAGCATTTTGACCCCATTGTATCATGAACTCGCAGAAGAAGAGAAATCATATGGAAGATTCTGCTACTACCCATACAGCAGAGGAGTCCATGAATAAAATTGCAGAAGTGTTTGAAGATAAACTGATTAGTGCTGGTGTATTGCCATTTTGTTCTCGTCTAACAGTTGTGATTTTTACTTGTGGGATAACCTGAAAGATAAAGTTTTAAAGTTTATGAGACAAATCCTCATAAATTAGAAGAACTAAAACAAAATATTAGAAATGAAATCGGAAACATTACAAACTTAATCATGTGAATCAGAATGTGTTCTCCTGATATAATACTTGTTTAGCCGAGAGTGGATGCATTTCCAGCATCTTCTATAAGGTAAGAGTGTTATACATGCTTTATGCACAGAGTTTATGTAGGAGCAAAGCCGGCTGTGGCACACCCAATTGCACACAAGTGAAATGCTGTGTGCCTGTTAGGTTTTAAGTGAAGAACCCTGTATTAATATTCTGGAAGTTGATGACAGTGTTGTTGGATCAAATTAAAATAGAAAAATAGGTTAATTAATAACAGCAAACTACACTCACTTTTTAAATTTCCTGGAACATGTTTGAGAGGTTAGTTTCCTCCATTGTCAACTGAACATCCACTGAACTTGTTTGTAGAGGTTGGTCCTTCTGTAGATTGCTCTGGCGATGATTCTAAGAACTTGTACAATGGGTTGTTCTGTGGGATATCAAAATTAGAAACTCTGTTCTTGTTGTTCCAGTTGAAGATCTATTCCTATGTTGATAATTCTTGGTTTCCTGATATTTATTTTAATAGTTTTGGATCCGCATTGATGTTGAGATTTTCTTTCCAATAATGGGTGGCAAATGCTGATTCTTCTAAATATTCATGGGTGTCAGCAGACCTTTTTTCAAGGTGGGGGAGCATGTTGGAAGTTTCCAATCAAACAATATTAATTCATTAGTCTGTTGTGAAAAGTTATAGTTTTTGTTGTGGATGATCGTATTAGTTTGTGCTAAATAAAAATTGTTCTTTACATCAAAATTAAAACACTAGCCTAAGTCATTAATTGACTGCACATTAACTTCATTAATTTCCAAGGGAGGGGAGGCCATGACACCCCTTGCCCCCACCCCCCCCTCCCTTGTGATACCCATGTAAGTGTTTATGTTTAATACATCTGAAATGTTCCTTGACCCTTGTTTCCAAATTCCTCTTAGTTTTTCGTATATAAACCTGGTTGTGGTTATTGCATCCTATTTGGTAGATCCAGATTTTTTATTTGCTGGAATGCTGTCTTTAGTGTATGAGCTAAGTTTTTATGCTGTATCTGTTAATTGGAGCCAACTGAATGTTATGGTCTTTAAAAATATTTTTGAAATTGTCAAATATCTGTGGGTGATAAGTGAATTTTTTGAACTACATCTTTTTTGGTTTTCTGAATGTGGTTGTTTCTTTCAATAATTCAAATGATTTTTTTTTATTATTCTGTTAGATATTGTTGTATTGAATGTGGTATGTTCTCCAGTCAGTGAATTGAACTATTGAATGGACAAAGGCTGTGGAAGTCTACATAATTATTAACCTATTCAAACCTGCGTGTTGTAGCTGTTGCATTAGATATAATTATACTACTGTGTTTTCTGCATATCCCAAAGTTTATTCTGTTATTCTGTTTACATTTGTTTATGATTTTTAAGTCTAAAATGGAAGTGGTCCATCTATTTCTGTTTCTAAGTTAAATATTATGGTTTTTCTTGCAAATTTAACAGTTATTGTGCATCTTCAATGTGTCTCTTTGGTACTATTGCAAAAATATCATCTAAGTAGTGTTGCCTGGTTTTGAAAATCCAAGGGAAGTTTTTGACAATTCTTGTTTCCAATGAACTTGTAAAGAGATCTGCAAGTATGGAGAGAGTGGATTACCCATTGCTAGTCCTGAGATTTGTTGGTAGTATTTAGATTGAAATTGGAAAAAGTTTTGTTCTATGCACAATTTTGCGAGTTCAATGCATTCTTTAAGTTCATCTGCAGATATCCCTATGGATTTTAACCAATTTTGTTTTATCAATGTCTATTATTGAGATGCTAGGAAATAGTGTTTCTAAAGTATATCATTGTGGATTTGAATGCTGAGTATTACTCGAACTATGAGATATTTCAATTTTCACAGGGGCTGGTGATGGGTAAGGGTGTTCTTAAATAAGTCAAGTTAAATTAGAATTTTCTGGTGTATTTATATTTATGTATTCACTGGGCTGTGTGCAGGTGAATATGGCCAGTGTTCAGCCCTGGCTCTTTACCAGTTATACTTACACATTTACAATATGTTCATTTCTTAAACCTAGTTTACTTCTCTATTTCTATTTTCTAGTATCTCTATTTACTGACCACATCCCTTTCTTTTTCACCTTGTTTAAGAATTGTCTTATTTTATTACAGTCTTTCTGAAATATTTCTATTATAGCTATATTTCTATTTATCTTCAACCATTTTTTATTGACATACTCCTTTCTCCACATTTCTGTTTCTTTACGCTTAAAAATTGTGTTCCATATCTTGGTTTCCACCACATATAGGGCATTGATTTTGTGGAACACCTTTTAATCTTCATACTCCTACTCTCATCCATGCAATACCTTCTCTCCTCTTTGTTTGTTATGTCTATGTATTTTTCCCTTCCCATGAACTTTTCATTGGTATACAGAAAACTAGAGATCTCTTTTCAACAACCTCACTAAATATTTTTGGTATATCTGTGTCCTCAAATCTTTTTCTTGCCAATTTCCACAACCCATTCACATTATTTTCTCTTCTTCTCCATATCTGTCCTAACCCATTACTTTCCAAGTTACTCCTAAGACAGTTTAACCAGCTATTATTCTTAGGCTTTTCTCTTGGTATTCTAGACACTGTTTTAGCAGGTTCCTTTCTTCTAGGTTCAAAATTCCAAACCAAAATTTCAGTGCCCTTTCCTTGATCTTTCCCTTACTTGCCAGTCTGCCCAGTTCTATTTGTGCTACCTGCCTAACACTTGCATTTGGTAACCTAAGCATTTCTTTACAAAATATCCTATGCACCTCATCTGTTGCTTCCCATCCTCCTTCTAGTCCCCATACTTCTAACCCATATAACATTTTTGCCCCAACTACCATAGCATACTCTTTCTAACCATTTTATGTGTATATTGGGTACTCTATATTTGCAGTTTTTGATAGCTGATACGGCTCCTTTATCTTTCACCAGTGCTAATTTCTTTTGTTTTTCCTAGTTTCCTCCACCATCTAAATAATTACATTCTCTTTTTATCCTATACTCTTTGTTTCCATTCTTTCATTTTTCATATTTACTCAACTTGCTCCCTTTCTTGAACACTGATTTGCATCTTGTCTTGGTTCACTTTTAGGCATAATTTTTTACAGTAATTTCTATTCTTTGTGAAGATTGTTTCAGATCATTTGTTACAATTGCACCTACCACTAGATCAGCTGCAAAAAATAATCCAACAATCATGTATTTATATATCAAATATATTTTATAGCCCAAATACAACTGAGACAGAATATTAGACTCCAATAGAAAATCGTTCATATAAATGTTTGTTAAAAGTGTATAAATATTAGAATTGTTTGTGTTTTAACAATAAAAACTATTTGCGCGGATGAATACAAAATGGCGGTGTGTCGTGTCAAAGCGACGCCAAGAAACAATTCAGTAGCGTCTATATGTTCAAGGTGATAAGACGTGTTTTGGTAGCGTGTGAACATGGAACTTTCACCAAACTTTTATCCAGCGTAAATTCTACCAAATCATTTAAGTGTGAAGGTTTTTGAGTATTTAATATGGTGCTGAGAGTGTAAAATATCGAAGTGTTAATAAATAAATACATTGTGATAAAGAAACATTGATATATGCATTCCATCCGTTACCTCGACCCTGTAGATAGAAAACGAGTCTCATAGCACAGCCAATTCCCCGTAATAATCATTTAAAAACTGCACCACAACGATGGATATAGTTGTTCTGATAATCATGTCTTCTTATTAAAGCATATTGAACCAAAGTTTATGTCCGGAATACTGGATGAACACTGGACAGTTTGATGAGCAAAAGGTAGTGACTTTTTCTCTAAAAATTTCTTCTGTAAGTGTGACTACTATCTTCATGATGAAGCATTCTTAGATCTCATTTTCCTATGGTTTTCTGACAAATTATGAAAATTTGCATAATGACAGCATTGGTTAGGGTTGGCCTAACAAATTATTATTTTAGGATTTATATCATGATATGTTACTGCAGAAGTAGAGCTTATTATAGATTGGTGTATGCCACCCTAAATGTTATTAGTATGGCATCTCTTTATTAGCATTTTTCACTTTTCTGTAGGCATCTTTTTTTTTATTTTATTTATTTTTTTTTTTTTTTATTAACATGCTTCAACATAGTGTCATATCGGATGGTGAATTAATGAAATGGGTGAAATTATGCTCAAATGAGCCTGAGCTCCATAGAGCTTTAAGTTATCCGACATTTGTCTTCTAAGGATAAGGGAAAACCTTGGAAAAAACCTTATCTGTATAGCCCACCCTAAGCGAGATTCGAACTTGCAACCTCTTGGACATGAGGCAGACAAGCTACCACCATGCTACAGAGACAGGCTCTGTATGTGTTAGTGTGATGCTTTGACTGTCTTTCAGTGATGAGTTCTGCAATTGCTGCTACTGGTAACTTTATTAGGTGTTTATGTTTTAGAATGCATAATAGTTCTATGTGGTTTTGCCAGAATGCTAATGATAGCAGTTGAGTGCTCTAAGGTGCCACCACCCAAGCAGTAGCAGTTTGTGGTTCTGAAAAGTAGTTGGAACAGTAAGAATGTCTGTAAGATTAGAAGGATTCAGTCAAAGGATCTTCCTATATGGATCCAGACATCCAGGATCAGAATCTGGTTATGTATTTGTAAGGGGTAAAATTAAAGGGGAGACACAGAGGGGGACATCTTGCGAGCTGTGATCTCCACACAGATCTATTGCAGTTAACACTCCTCAGAAGGAAGGGATGGGAAGAGGGAACTGCAGAATGCCACAGGGTTGCAGGCAGGTGGGCCACAGAGGTGCAAAGAAGTCCCTAACAAGTGCTGAGATCTCTTCATTCTGGCACCGGACTCTGCTGAGCCACCATCCTGTGGGTTTGGTGTGTCATGAGAGGAAAGTGACCACCCAAAGTCACCTAGCACTGAGAACAGCAGTTACAATGTGCAAGTATCCACACTTTTGGTCCGGCACTGCCATAACCATGTGCCTGGAAGCACACCTGAATGATGATACAGAAACGGAATGAAGGGAAATGATGGAAAGGAAATTGGGGTATCAAATAAGCATCCCAGCATTAGCTTAAGTGACAAGGGGAAACCACATAAAAACTATGTCAGAGTGCAGACACTAGGAATTGTACTTCCTGAATGCAAGTCAACACATTGCTGCGGCACTACCTTGCTTGCTTGTAAGGGAATATGGATAACATTATGACACTGGGGAAGGAGAGAAGAGAGACAGCTAATCAAAACTGGCAATATGGAATTATTCTAGAAAGATGGAGAGTAGGAGGGTTAATGTGAAGTATGTACAGGGTGTCTAGCACCTGGAAAAACTGGGAATATCTGGGAAACCAACTAGAACTTAAAATTGTACCTTGAAAAATGGGAACTTATCTTGATTTTTAAAACCTACCCTTGGATTTTCCTAAAACATCTCTATGATACATTCTGAGGTAATTCTTGTTCTGTTGAGATATATGTTACTCATGAGAACAATGGTGGGATTGTTTATACTCTTGTACATGACTTATGCAGTTTTCCACGTGCATTCTTTCTGACCAAGTTCAAAGTAGATATAGTCAAAACTACACAAAGATTTAATCTGCTAACAGTAGCCTACATCACTTTGCATGTATGCATATGTGTACACAGTACATGTGTTATAATGCATTAGAAAGTTTCCATGTGGTTCTCTTCCTTGCAGCAATGGTGTCATGCGTGGAAGCAAGTACTTTAAATACCAATATTTGAATGCTTGGGAAAATTCTGTACTCTGACCTTGTGCCATGGATTCAATCTATAAAAAGAAATCCTAACTCTTTTCGGTGTGTTTGGTGCAAATCTGGTCCAATTAATTTGGAATCCTTGGGTATGTCAACTGTCCAGAGTAATGCTAAGGGGAAAAAACATCAGAACTATGCAAAAACCCATGCAGCAACTTTCAGCTTTTATGAAATCTGCTGCTACCTGCACTTGGAGAATGAGAGAATTGGTGATGTAGGCTACTGCACACAGGGACTGCTCTGAAGCAAGCTGCCCCAAACAGTGCTGAGGGTGTCAGTGTGACGTTACTTGGAGCTACCATCTGGGAAGCATTCAAAATTGAATGCTCATTAGACAATGTCACATAGCCTAGGAGGTAGAATAACTTAGCGAGGTTTTGATGGCTATGTAGGGACATGAATGACATGACATGGTTAAATGCTGCTGCAGTTGGTAGTGTGACTGAAAACATTAGTCAGTTATTATGATTATTGTAAAATCAACAACAGAAAAATAAGTATATTTTGAGTGTGGAAAATAGTTATTAAGTTATTATTTATTTATGCCAACAAACTAACTGTTGGTGTTTTTAAACACACAAGCCTTGTGTGGGCAAAGTTTGAGAGGTAGAACTGGAACTTAAAAATTCAATGCCACAACTGGGATTTGAAACCTTTGTGGTTTACCAGGAGAAATACGAACTGGTTTGAGAATTAAATACCATTCTGGCAGTTTGTCACAATAGCTCAGTGGTTAGAGCAGCCGCCCGGTAAGCGGAAGGTCTGTGGTTCAAATCCCAGTTGTGGCATTGAATTTGTAAGTTCCAGTTCTACCTCTCAAACTTTGCCCACACACGGCTTGTGTGTTTAAAAACACCAACAGTAAGTTTGTTGGCATAAATAAATAATAATTACCATCTGAAGGTTATTTAATCCTGGGATATAAAGTACTTACAATAGTAAGTCACCATTGGGGTAATTTGTCTCTGATGTGAGACTGATTCAAGACTGTGAGACTGGTTTGATTCTGGCAGTGTGTCACAATAGCTCAGTGGTTAGAGCAGCCGCCCGGTAAGCGGAAGGTCTGTGGTTCAAATCCCAGTTGTGGCATTGAATTTTTAAGTTCCAGTTCTACCTCTCAAAGTTATTAAGTTGTTCAAAATAAATATAAAAGTATAATAACCAAAATAAGAGGCCAGAATAGTGGTGACTGCTGATGATTATGGACAAGGAACAGGGAAGGACCAGTGTAGATATAAATCCAGCTCAAATATCGGCGAGTACTGCAGGTAACATTGAAATGGACAAGGTAAGTGTGAAATTGCCACCTTTCTTGATCGAGAAACTAGAGACCTGGTTTTGCCAAGAAGAAGCACAATTTTCAATTGCTGGCACTACAACTGAAACAACAAAATTTAACTATCTGCTTGTGCAATTAGAGTGAAGAGTAGATGAAAATATTTGGGATTTAGTAACCAGCACTTAAAAAAATAAGTATTCTCTGGCAAAGGAAAGGCTACTAATTCTGTTTAAAGAAAGCAAAGAGCGCCAAATAAAGAAATTGATAGGTAAAATAGAGCTAGACGATATAAAACCCAGCCAGCTATTGAGAAAAATGAAAGGTTATGGTGGAACAAATGTCCCTGAAAAACTCTCTGGCTTCATAAGCTCACTAATAATATAAAAAGCATTTGAAACGAGGATGTTGATAAAATGGTGCAAATGGCAGATCGCAGATATAATCCCCCAGAGACCAAGGAAAACAGCTGTTGCAGCCTTCCGACTATTGACAAATCATGACTGCTTGGCAAGTCATCTCTACAGAATAGGTATCTCAGCCTCACCAATATGTGTCCTGTGTAACGATCCACCAGAAATGAACGAAGACCACTTGAAGACCTGTGAAGCATTAAGATCAGAAGAAACTACAGTTCAAAAGTATTGGAAAGCATGAATGCTAATGGCTTCATTGCCAGATGCAAGGCACTAGAAAACAACAACAACATATTTGAGATGCAAACTATTAATGAAGTGCAGGTAGCCACACCGCAACTTTCAGTGGCAGCAGTAATGTTACCTCAAACAATGCCATCTGCTCTGTCAGTTCAAGGTCTTCTTGCTAGGATCTTAGTGCACTCGCCTACCACCTAGGCGGCCCGGGTTCGATCCCAGGGACCCGCATGTGGTATTCGTGGTGGACGAAGTGGCATCAGGGCGGGTTTTCTCCGGGTGCTCCAGTTTCCCCCACCATCTCATTCCACCGGTGCTCCATCTTCATTCCATGTGTCATTAGTGTTACCGCCTGCAGTGCCGTAGAAGTAAAAGTGGGTGTTAAACACTACTACAACATTGCTAGGATTGAAGAATTAGAAAAGGAGTTTAGAAGAAGCCAAAATCACAGTTCACAGTGATTCCGTAGCCGAGATAGAAGTCGCCCCAAATTTAACAAGAAGATATTGTTATTATAATTTTCTCTTCGGTCCATGATGTCTACCTGAAAAATGTTCCTAATCTTGCCCATGAATGAATAAGAGAAACTAAACATGGCAGATAGTGCAGTAGCCCAAAGTGCTGCGGCAGATTTCGGGACAAAGGTTTGTGGTTGATAGTGGAGCAGACATCTCCGTTATACCAGTACCAGTCAACAATAAGCCAAACTCCAGCGATTTTAAATTGTATGCAGCTAATGGCTCACAAATTAATACTTATGGTTTCAAAATACTCAACTTAAATTTAGGGCTAAGACGCTCCTTTGAATGATCATTTATTGTGGCTGACGTGCCTAAAGGTGTGTTAGGTGCTGACTTACTGCATAATTTTGGCCTATTTATTGATTTAAAGAACAAAAAATTGACAGACAGTCATACTCAGCTCAAGGTTTCAGGGTGTCTCAAGACATATTTCCGGTAAAGTCTCAACATCTTTCTCTGCTGTGAGTAGGGGAAGTATTGTATTCTACCCAAAAATTCAATGTTGAGATTTCACCAGAAATATATGTTTTGAGACCCCCTGAATAAAAAAAAAGCATTTTTAGAAAAAGGTCTGTGTGTGTGTCAGTCTGTCAGTCTGTGTGTGTGTGTGTGTGTGTCTGTCAGTCTGTGGACAGCATAACTCAAAAATGAAAAATAGGTTAAAAACCAAGGTTAGGATTTAAGTTGCAACACGAAGATTTTGAAGAAAATAGCCCCAGCCTAAACTATCCTTTAGATGAAAAATTTTTAAAAAATTTTGATTTTCTTGAAAATGGCTCTAAGGATTTTGATTAAAATGTCATGTTTGAGATATTTTTATGACAAATGAAATGTATATTTTTTAACAGCAGTGTGACACATACCAGTACGCAGCTGCTGAAATGGCCGACTTCAGCTCCAGCACACTTTGATGTAACTGTGTGGAATCACCTCAATGTTGCATATTCCAATAAATGGATTGGTAGAGGTGGACCAGTTCCATGGCCAGCATGGTCCCCAGATCTGACTCTCTCTGTTTTCTCTTGAGTTGTATGAAGCGTATGGTGTATGGCACTCCTGTAATGTCAGCATAGGACCTTAAGGCTGTAGTCTACGGAGCAATTGAAAATCGTTAAAGACAAGTGCACATATTGGGTCATGAGCATGAGGCTCACCACTGCTGATATAGGCTCTACAATGACATATGAGGTACATAGTTTGAAGCTCATTTGTAATGTAGACAGTTCGATGTTGGGTTTATTGACAAAAGGTGCAAACATACCCATCTCATCTTCAATGCACTACAGCGTCCAAACCATGCATTTCTGGACAGGGGTTCCGCTATGAAAACCGACTAGTTTGCCATGCTGCGCAACATACCAAGCATGGTTGGTGTTTTTTTTTTTTTTTTGGGACACCTATTTATAGATCAGACTGGCCTTGCTGTGTGGTGGCAGAGTACCTGTGCGACCAGTGCAAAGTCTCAGGCAACTGCAAGTGGAAAACAAAAATTGTTTAGGTATTTTAGTTTCCTTGTTTGACAAGAAAACAGTCTAGATTTTTTGGGCAATGTATGCTAATCGCTCTTAAGTACTCATGGGCCTTAGATATCATGAAATATGCAGTACGGTTGAAACGTTTGAGATACAGTGATTTGCCAAGAAAAAAATTAGAAGGTACCAAAAATCACACTGAATACTCTCAGAATGGAAGCAATTAATTTATAAACACCTTTGAGTTAATATTTATGCACAGATTCTCGAAATATGAAGCTAAATATTTCTGTTTTGCTACATATGTCAACCTGAATTTGACAGCAGTTATAGTTAGTGTCAGGAAATAAAATGTTTGTACTGTGTGAAATAACTCAAAATGAAGGTGACCTCTTTCATTTTATTTAGTATGCCATAGATAACATACAGAGCAAAATTGAGATACTATCTTTGCTCCAGAATGCCTTGGCAATTCTAATTTGCTAATGTTTTAATTTTCAGTTAGAAAACAAAGGATATGAAGTACTGGATGAGATTTATACTACTTATTGTGACCTACTGGAGTTGCAAGATTTAGACATTCACTATAAACATTATATGCTCAATAAAGATCAAGTGAAAGCTATCAGCCTTATGGAAAGCAATAGCATCATATCCTGTGGAACAACTGGACTTCGCACCTGGCAGGTATTTTTACATTTTGACAGCTTCCTACTGTTGCATGATTCTTTATGTGATGCAATGGGCTTGAGTACACACCTGGGAAAAAAAGATATCAAGGGAAAAGTATTCCTTAAAATTCAAAAAATGGAACTTGAGATTTGGAATGGATTTTAAAATTGGATTGTTAACAGAACATGAAAAGTTATTATGTTGGTGCACTCCCAAAACTTCAGGGTCTTAGAGCTTATTTTTTGTTTATTCTTTGAATGTTTGTTTTGTACATGAGCTACATAGTGAATTCATTATGAATTGTCAATGTTGCAATTTGAATTTTAATATATCTAGTATGAGTTTGTGAATTTACACATTTCTTGTTCCACATAATTTCCAATTTAATCTGATTTCTTTTAAACACAATCTCAAGAACAATTTTTGTTATTTTGTTTCAGATTTTAAATTTCAATATTTATGAGCATATACTTTTAATTTACACTTTACTCTTTCACTTAAATTTTCCAATATTGTTGGTGAGCTGAAATAAACTGTGACAGTTAAGTTCAGTTACTTTTTATTACACTTAATTTCTTCTAAAATTGGGTCACAATTCACAATGAGTGACTTTGCAACTTACAGCTGGTCTGTTGTATCGTAACCTTGACACAAACTTTACAAACACTGCTCAACTGTTCCGAACTCGCTCCTGACAATTAAGTACTAACTCCTTTGTCCATACCAACTACTTATACTCTCAGTTACTGTGACTTTTCTGGAAATCCAGGTTTCTCGAAGCTTTTGCTTAAAGAAGTCCTGCACATCAAAAGCTTCTAGAAATGCATGCAGTGACATTTGTTCTGACCTGACCATTGTTATATGGCTGTGCCAGCTGGATTTACAAGGAGTGGTATGAGGTAGTTGTCACTTAATCCTCCTTTACCCACAGCTGCCGTGACACTACTCCCTTCTCAGGGCTGGTCAACTCAACCAGTGCCGTAGTAGTGGGCCAGACGATCCGAGTGTATCATCAACATCTTCCCTTGGGCCATCCTCTGGATGCTATTGACTATATCATTGATCCTCTTCAAGACACAGCCCTTACCATAAATTGTTGAAGCTTGGGAAGTGTCCCTTGGTCTGAGTAGGGCAATACGGATACACAAAATCACCCTGTTGGAACCATAGATTGCATTCTTCCCAGTCACACTGGGTGTTCATTCAATCACTCGGTTCCTGGGTGTGCTGGGTATGCTGTCAGGCAATCTCACGTGCATTGTGAAGATGGTCCATGAGGTTTTCCGTGTAGTCGACTGCTGGCTATTCTGACTCAGAGGAGATCCCAAACATCAGGTCTTATGGAAGATGCAACACTCAGCTGGGGATGAAACTAGCTTACATCATCCCGGTAGCATCATGGGTAGAAGAGGGATAGGCCAGCAAGAAAAGCAGCACCCTGACATTTCAGTCCCTTTGGTGGTTGCCCACAACCTTCCTCAGCTATTCTTCGAGACTCTTAATGTACCACTCTACCATGCCATCCTACTATGGGTGGTGTTTGCATCGTGTGTGCTCTGAGTCACTCCAGCATTTCTCTCATTGGATTGGACTTGAAGTTTCTGCCCTGATCGCTGTGTAGTTCCAGTGGCACTCCAAAGCGACAGAACAGTTCTTCCCAGAAGCAATCTGCAATGGTCTTGCCCTCCTGGTTAGCAACCATGTATATCTCTGGCCAAATGGTGAAGTAGCCCATGGCTACGAGCAGATATTGGTGGGCAACTGGCCACAGGGAATGGTCCAGCTATGTCGATAGCTATGCGCTTGAAGGGTGCTCCCATGTTACACTGCTGCATGCAGCCCTGGCTGCTTATCTATGGGCCATGACTTACCATGCACATGAGATGAGTGATACCACCTCTGAGCATCTGCCCATAGCCTTAACCAGTAATCTATGTGGCTGGATTCAAAATGTCCAAATGCCCTTCCTCCAGGACTTCCATAACCTTACTCTGAGGAAGCAAGATTGCTCTTTCTGGGTCTTCCCAGACAACTCCCAGATACCTCTTGATCCTCAGCTAGTCCCATTGGGCCCAGTAGGACTTATACTTGCTACTCCTGAGTATGATGTCCTCTCAGGTTGGCTTAGCTCCTGCTTCCGCCCTAAGAGGAGTGGTCCTAAGTGGATGTCTGCCAGCTGCTCTCTCCTCAGGACTCTTTCAATTCTGTTGCAGGGCTGCGTTCCTCTGGATAAAGTCTTCTAGACAAGGCACCACATTAGAGTGGTTCCTTTCCTTTAGGTGTTCCATGGGGAAGTTGTACTCCTGGAATTTCTGGATTCTGGCCTTCTAGGTTCTTGAAACTCAACAGCCACGTAAGGGTAGAGTGTTCAGTCCTTAGTGGAATGGCCAATTGTACAGGTACATATGGAAATGTTCCAGCATTTTTAGAATTTCCAGGAGCTCACGCTGGGTGACACTGTAGTTTTCCTTCCAGTTGGCTATTGCTTGCTCTGTCTATCTTGGATCTGGGGTAGCATGCCTCCAATGTGCTATTGCTGGCATCAGTGTCCATGATGATTCACAGTCTGGTTATGGAAAACCTAAAACAGGTGCACTACAGAGTGCTGACTTTAGTGCCTGGGATGTGCTCTCGGCCTCTTCTGTCCACATACAAGGTATGATAAAAAACTAACAGGAATTTTTAAATTTCGCTGGCTTTATACATCAGATTTTCACAGCTTTTTTGTATCTTGTTGGTACACATGTTCCTGATGTATGTTTGCATTTTTAGCTGTTTTGAATATTTAGTTTATTATTGACAGTCGACAACGTTATATATAAGAGGTAGAACCGGAACTTAAAAATTCAATGCCACAACTGGGATTTGAACCACAGACCTTCCGCTTGCCGGGCGGATGCTCTACCACTGAGCTATTGTGACAACCAGTTCGTATTTTTCCTGGTAAACCACAAAGGCAGTCTCACATCAGAAACAATTACCCCAATGGTGACTTACTATTGCAAGTACTTTATATCCCAGGATTAAATAACCTTCACATGGTAAGGTCTGTGGTTCAAATCCCAGTTGTGGCATTGAATTTTTAAGTTCCGGTTCTACCTCTTAAACTTTGCCCACACACGGCTTGTGTGTTTAAAAACACCAACAGTAAGTTTGTTGGCATAAATAAATAATAACGTTATATATGTTTATAAGTGTTCTGCAAATTTTTGCAAATTTCTGTTTTTGAAAAAGAGAGTCAAAGAATTTGCATTAAATTTTGCTTTAAAAATGGAATAAAGTGCAGCACTGCACTCAAAATGTTGACTGTGGCTTTTGGGGAATCTACTATGTGTAAGACAAGAGTTTATGAGTGGTAAAGATGCTTCAGAGAGGGTCGAGAAGATGTTGAAGGCAACGACCACTCTGGAGGCCCTAGCACATTAATTACTGACGAGAATGTGGAAGAAGTAAACAAAATTATTCTAGAAAATTGCCGAATTATCAGAGAAGTTGCTGCTGATGTTGGCTTATCCTTTGGCTCATGCCAAACAATTTTTTCAGATCTTTTGGGCATGAAATGTGTGGCAGCAACGTGTTCCGAAATTGTTGAATTTCAACAAAAAATGATGTCGTAAGGACACCACTCAAGAATTGCTGAATGAAGTTGACAACAATCCAGAACGTCTAACAGGTGATGAAACATGAGTATATTGGTATGACGTCGAAACCAAGGCCCAATCATCCCAATGGAAACTGCCTGAAGAGCCACCATCGACAAGTTCGATCACATGTGATCTAATTGCTTTCTTCGATTACAGTAGGAAAGTACATCATGAGTTCCTGCCTTATGGTTGTACGGTCATTAAGGAATACTACCTGGAAGTTATGTGCATTTGTGTGAAGCAATAAAAAGAAATCTCCAGAATTGTGGCAAAACCACTTGTGGAAATTGCATCACAGTAATGCTCCAGCTCATACCTCAATGCTTGTTCGTGATTTTCTGGCAAAAACAAGACTGTTATGTTGCCTCAGGCACCATATTCGCTGGACATCCCCTGCAACTTCTTTCTGTTTCCAAGGCTGAAAAGAACTATGAAAGGATGTTGTTTTGCCACCATTGAGGAGTTAAAACAGAATCGCTGAAGAAGCTGAACATCATAATAAAAAGTGAGTTCCAGAAGTGCTTGCAAGATTGGAACTTTATGTAGCAGTTAACTAAACAGATGATGGAGATGAAGTTGGATTTAAAAAATTAAAAGAAAATATGGGACCATAACTATACAGTGTTACTGGACATGGGGGCTAGCATGTCAGTAATATCAGGAGAATTTTTTTTTGGAATTTGTGGCCTTACATCGAATAGAATACTTAAGCGTGAGTAATGTTTATTGCAGCATGGCGATAGGGAGAAAGGAAGATAGAATTAAATACCAAGCATTGGTAAAAGCGTGCATAGATGACTGGAAGTTTGACTTCATTACACTCGTAATACAACGTCTAGCGAGAGAGCTGATAATTGGGAATGATTTGCTTTATAACTGGCAGGCTATAATGGACTTCGAGTCGCACGAATTAAAGATCAAAGTAGGAAAACAAATAAGAAGAATTAAGTTATTAGAGGAAGATACAGTAGAGAGTAAAATAAGTCGCGACGATATAAATAATGAGAGATTCTTCGTGGAAAATGTATTATATGAAGATAATAGAAGTTATCAGTATGTAGGAGAAGATTACGTCGGCAAAGAAGAAGATGAAAGAATAAATGTGTATAATTATAAAAATGAATATATAGACCCTTTTGTGAATGAATGTCAGGTGAGAGAACTGAAAACCAGTAGTGATGTTAGAGACTAGAAAGAAGAGGATTTCCAGACGTTGCTAGATAATAAGATTGGCAGTATGTACAAATTAAATGCCATGCAGAAAGACCAGCTAAGAGCATGGTTGCTAAAGAATAAAGACGTTTCCAGCAATAAACCTGGGCTGTGCAATAAGTATACTCACATATTTAAGGTTGAGAATGCTACCCCCTACCCCCATAAAAGTAAACTGGTATGATACTGCAACAGAGCAGCAAAGGAGGCAACGCATTACAATGAAATGAACAAATGGCAATACTGGAGGATGAATTTATCATACAGGGCACTCTTGAGAATAGCTAATAAATTTGGCAATCATACATATGAACTTGAGGAAAACAACAAGATAATAGGAAGATATCACAAAACATTACTAAAGCCTTATAAAAGAACCAATGTAGGGACAGGCGAAAATAAAAGTAATGCTTCCTAAAGATGAGAGAAAAATTTATTGAATATTGTAACAATGTGTATATATGTATATATTAATATTTAAGTTGTTAATATAGTTAAGAACTAATTATTGAGAGGCATTCATCAGAATGTATGTAATGTATTGTTTTATATTTGTTCCGTTTTATATGTGCTTAATAATTACATACATTCTGATGAGAAGCATTTGAGGCAATATTTCTACGTAAGTCCTCTAAAGTAATTTAATATGAAGTTATAGAGGTGGCAGAAAAGCCTCCTTAAATCAAGAATTGTGAATATAGTTGGTAAGGACAGAATTCAATTGTCTTTTTTCCATGGCTTGGTCCGACTCCGCATCGGAAAATATAGTGTCTGCGAGAATTAAGTGACTTATCCGTATAAAGCGTCTTTCAGACGAACATATATAGTGGTGGAGAAAGACATAGTGACAATGTATTGAAAAAATGTATATTCTGCAAAGCAGCATGAAATATAGAGAAAAATATGGGCCTATGAAAATTTATAGTCCGTGCACGTGGAGTTGTGGACCCGTAGTGTGATTTGAAGGGACGCCAAGACATTTGATTATGTGATTTGTGTTAATATATTGAATATATTTGTTTAAAGCTTCAAATAACAATAGTACTATAAAGTGGATCTATATAAGTAATTAATTTACCTATTTGTTGACGTGTACTGTACCCAAGATACAAATAGAATAACAAAAAGAGTTATTCATGCCCATCGCTGGTCTAGCCCAGTAGCGATAAAGTTAGTGGGCACATCAACGCATGGCCACCGACACCTCCCCCCCCCCCCCCCCCCCCTCCTTATAAACATTTATTTGTCGCAAATTCTCGCATTAACGTGAGTCGTCTTGGATGTTGGTACCCTATTTAGAAACTTGTCATTGCAACTTTCACTAAATATTAGGAACATGCTGGAAACTTAATACACACTTAAATGAACTGGTCCAAGCTCAACTAAGGTACTCATAGTGGGTCATGGAATTGAGAAATGTGCCATGAGAATTATGTGCATTTTATTTGCAGTTTTTAAGTTAATTTGAGTTTAATAAACAAACTTTCTGAATACACAGTACAGTGATACATTTGTGCGTGTTTAGTGATAATAAAACCTGTGTGAACATAACATTCAGTGACATAATTAAGCCACTGTCAGGAAACTTTCCCTAACCTATATAGGTTACCTTTCCTGTTCCTTTTTCTTTCCGTTCAAAAAAATCAGCATTAATGATGGCACAACAAAGCTCATCCAGCTTCTCTAATAGTACTGAAAGCTGTTTAAAGAGAATAAGAATGGATGAAGAAATTATCATACCAACATCAAATACTTTTGCCTTGATGAACAACATGTACAAGAACCAGCGGTACAGCCTGTGATGGAAAATTCACAGATAGTAAACCTCCACCAATTTATATTCACAATATACATGACATGAATGTTATGATTAAATAACTAAATTCCCTTAATTGTGGAGAATTTAGATACAAGACAGTGGAGAATAATGTAGTTAATCTAAATATGGGTCTAATAGAAGGATATAGAAAAGTAACTGAGTTCTTAGAAATGCATAAGGCAGAATATCACACCTATCAATTAAAATCTGATAGGGCTTTCAGAGTAGTTATAAGAGGACTACATTACACCTGCAGCACAGAATTAATGATGGCTGAATTAAAAGAGCTGGGATATGAACCATTACAAATGTTACCAGTCAGACACCCAGTCACAAAATTACCCATACCACTGTTATTTCTGGACCTAAAACCAAATTAAAAAAGTCCAGAAATTTATAACCTAACCTGGATTTACAATCCTGTTATTAAAGTAGAGCCACCCAAACCAAAGAGAAAATTATACAATGCCATAGATGTCAACAATATGGGCATACCAAAAACTTTTGTAATCAAACTGCAAGATGCGTAAAATGTGAAGGATTTCATCTCACAGAAAATTGCAACAAACCCAAGGACACCCTGCCGATAGGCACAAAGTGCAAAGGATTTCATCCAGCCAACTACAGGGATTGTCCCGAATACCAAAGAATCCAGAGAAGATCTCCTAAATTCCAGCAAACCACAAACAGAAAATATCCATTAATCATTGCCACATCTCAGAACGCAACAACAGTAACAGCACAAACTGCAGCTACAAACAAGGAGGATCAGCTCTACCCAACTACACTGATGCTACCAATCGATCTACTTATGCTTATGTTGTAGGTAACTCCAGAAACAAACAAGATAACACTGGAACACAGTAATAAATAGCACAGTAATGACTGATATGATCAGATGATTGACATGCTTTTATCACTACTCCAAACTACCATTAACACATTAAATATCCTGATTCCAAAAATACTACACAATGAATAATACAGCATACAGAGTATTCAAAATTAGCACATGGAATTGTCAAAGTCTAAATAATAAATACCACGAGTTGAACTTTTTTCTAAAAAATTACAACATAGACTTATTGATGGTGACAGAAACAAAACTCACTCCATCTCTAAATTTTTTCATGCCTGATTATAAATTATATAGAGCAGATCATCCTTCTCACAACAGGAAAGGTGGGGCTGCAATAATCATTAGAGCTAATATTAACCACAATCAGCTTCCTCCTATCTCAGAAAATGAAGTGCAAGTTGCAAGAGTAGAAGTACAGATTGATAATGTAAACCACGAACTAGGAGCTTTCTATTCAGCTCCTGATCAACATGTAACTCCTAGCATAATATGGGGAATAATACATGAAATGGGGGATAATTCATATTAGGAGGAGATTACAACAGTAAGCATCCGAGGTGGGGATCTAATGTAATTAATCCATGAGGAAGAATGCTGTATGAACAAATACATAAATTTAGACTTCAAATAGCAGATCCATTAGAACCTACACACTTTCCAGATATGGGAAATAGACCCGATGTTCTTGATTTCTTTGTTGGAAAACAATTTTCTCACTTATGCGGCTTCCCAAGAGTTATTCACGATCTAAGCTCCCACTATCCTGTTCTACTTGAAATATCTACAACTGTCCCAAATAACACAAAGAAATACTCCCTCATACACCATTCATTTAACTGGTCAACATACATATCATATCTAAGTAGCACTACAATTACAAAAATCCCTTTAAAAACCAAGAGAGATGTTGATATAGCAGTCAGTACAATAAACAAAAATATCCAGACAGCAGCTAGTCTTGCATCCTCCATGTATTCAGATAAATACCTTAGAAACAGAAGAGTTATTTTTCCACCTCACATATTACAACTTCAATATGTGGGAAATTCAGCTAGGAAACTATGGGAAAGAACTAAGTATCCTCCACATAAAATAAATTATAACAATGCCACCAATGAGTTAAAACTGGCATTAAAAGAACTCAACAGAGAAACCACGGAAAAACATTTACAGTCTTTAAAAGCCAAAGATGGCAGCCTTTGGAGAAAAAAAAATTTTGACCAAGGTCATTGACAAAATCCCTCCACTCAGAGTTGGTAATCTATGGCTTATAACCTCACAAGAAAAGGTAAAAAAATTTTCTGAAATTCTTCTGCATCAGTTTAAACCCAACATCTCAGAAGACCCTAACACGAATGAGAAAGTATATAACACCCTAGTGCAGCCACTACAACTGTCACCAATGTGTAAACTATTTACTCCAGGAATAATGCAAAATACCATTAATAGATTGCCATCTAATAAACCTCCTGGATTTGACCACATTGTGCAACCTTTGCTTAAAAATTTACCACACAGAACCATAGTGTTGCTAACACAAATCTACAATGCAATGCTACGTTTAACATACTTTCCAACAGCATGGAAGCATGCCAATATTATAATGATACAGAAGCCCAACAAAATTTGCAATGATCCATTAACCTCTTGAGCGACAGCCATTTAAAAGCTCTGCAGGCCGAGAGCGGATACCCAATATCCAGCGCAGGGCATTTAAATTGTTAAATGCGCTAAAAGTGCTTCCTAAATACACAGCTGTATTTTGCGTAAATTTTAAGTTATTTTAATGAAACAAAAACTGGTATAAAACTCATGCAGTATACATGTACATCATCAGCAATGTTGAGTTGCATTTACAAATCGTTGAAATGGCACTATTTGTTTCACTGTGGTAAAAAGTTAACTTTGCTTTGTCGAAGGCGCCTAATATAATTTCTCGGAAAGAAACAGTAGTGGACCCATTGTATGTGTGAGCTATACGTCAGCAAGTCACAGCACAATGTGAAATAGAACACTACGGTATGCGTGGTTTATGAGTCATCAGAATAAAGCAGGTTTGCAATTTTTCCTTACACGTGTTTCGTAACTTGGATATAGCTTACAGGCTCCGTTTGTTTCTTTCTTGAAATGTATACATATACTTTCCTGCTTGAAGCTGAAGTGAGAAGCTTTTGAGTGTTACATCTCAGAGCTAAAACATGGCATGAACAAGCAGTGTTGCACAAAGGTTAGCGAGTGGTGGAAGTGTAAGGGCTTCTGAAATTACACACGATAATGTGGAGGACTTCTTGCTGTGTGACAGCGATTTGGATATTGATGGCGAATTTTCCGAATTTGAGGGGGGTGTGGAGGATATAGGTACGAGTAGCAGTGAGGAAGAATGTGACCAACTTCCTTCAGGTGTTCGTGAAGAGTCAGCATTGTGGAGCGCTGAAAACAATTGCAATACAAACAGGCACATCTTCACGAGCACAGGGTCTGGTGTTCAAGCCCAGGCTCAGCTGACTTCTGACAGCCAACCAATTGACATTTTTACAAAATTTTTTACTACCGACTTAGTGTCTCTCATTGTTTCGGAAACAAATGTATATGCGTGTAAGGTGAAGGAAGACCTGCTCTCTAAAGGTAAATTAGGGCCTAAGAGCAGAAATCAAAGGTGGACAGAAGTAACACTCAATGAGATTTACAGGCTAATTGGTCTAATTATACTTATGGGTGTTATTCGTAAATCTGCATTATACATGTATTGGTCCACAGACGACATGCTAGCTACTACTTTTTTTGGAAAATGCATGTCAAATAACAGGTTTACATCAATTTTGCGGTTCCTTCATTTCACCTGCACAGAGAATGTAAATGACAAACTCCACAAAATTAGGCCTGTTTTCGACTATGAGAAAGCTGATTTTCTTGCAAAAAAGGGTACCAGCGGTGTACAAAAATCTATAGTTAATCTACCATTTTATGCAGCTAAAAGATTAGTTAACACTGAATTCAAAAAAATTGTTGCAAAATATTACTATGAAAAATCAAAGAATAAAAGATGGGAACTACCAAACATTCAAACAGTAATTCCCGAGTATCCTCGAAAATCAGCAGTTGCAACCTTCAGGTTGATTACAGGACATGATTGTCTGGCAAAACATTTAAATAGAATTGGGATATATTCTTCAGCACTCTGTCCTCTATGTGATCTGCAAGAGGAAATGGACCGAGACCACCTTCAAATATGCCCGGCCACTTCTAGTGCCCCATCCATCAGTGAAAAATATTGAGAGCAAGAGGATTAATGACTTCATTGTCAGAAATCCAGCATTAGCTAACAACATATGTTTACCATTAACTGCTGTAAGTGTCTCTTCTGAAAAGTGGCATGAGTGTTTTCATATACCAATATGTGATTATCCTTGTAATTTAGAATTGACCCATATCTGGTAAACGTGATCTCATTGGTGAACAACACCAATGAAAACAATTCTGGTGACTACCTTAACATTCATTCTCAAAACTGCAATGGTAAATTACAATCCTCTGGAATTACAGCTTACACCTTTTGCAGATGGAAGGAGTAGAGCTACTCCTTGTAGAAGACATGCTGGTAAAGTTGCGGAACATTGTCTTAGGGACAATGCATGAGAAATGAAAGTAGCCAGCAGCAGTAGCACATACATTGCAGGACATTGGAATTGTGTAGTTGGCAATGAGTATCACATCAGAATGACGATAACTTCTGGCAATACATGTAGATACATGACAATAAGGTGGGAACTCGATTCTCATTCAAAACGGCAAATTTGTGCAACTTGCACATGTGCCATTTCATATTAGGATGAAACAAATTAATTCATGAATCACATAACCTGAAATAGCTATGAAATCATAAGCTCATGCAGTTGTGTAGTTGGTAGATAACCTTAAATGGAAATATACATTTCGGAAATATGTATTTATGAAAAATATACGATGTTGCGTTTCAGAGGCATAAACCATAGGTATAACCTGAAATAACTATTAAATCATAAGCTTATATAGAAATGAAATGCATAGATAACCTAAAATGAGAACATATTCCATAAATATATGTTTATAAAGAAATACAAAGTTGCGTTTTAAAGGCATAAACCGTATAACCTGAATTAACTATGAAATCATAAGCTCACACATTTGTGCAGTATGTAGATAACCTTAAATGGGAATATATTTCGTAAATATGCGTTTATAAACAAATACTTCATTATTTACAGTAATGAAACAAATGCTAAGTTTTATAAGAGTTACACGTGGCAGGTGATTGACAAATGGAATGCTTTAAAAATCGGGTTTTACTGGAAATAATTGTTGCAAATTAATGCTGATTTCAATGTTACTTTAAATACAGATTTCCATTAATTATAACAGTCAAAAGGAATTAGGAAAAAGGAAATCTTTACTTTGTAACACTTTCTGCTAGTGTTATGCCTCCTCTGTTTACATTATTCCACTGTTTAGTTTGTGCTTATATTCTATTGTTTAGTGTTAGCACTTCCGTTCTATTTCCCACATTCCTCTGTGATTTGTAGTTGCCAACCTCTTTGTCTAGTAGTGCATTTCTTCATGTCAAGTTGGCATGGTTTTTCACCATTGCACATCACAAAGTCCATGTACGGCAACATTACCGACTTGCCATTCACTTGTATGGCTCCCATGCACGTGCAATAGTACAGTGCTACTACTTGGCAAAGCGACGAGGCGTATTGACCTTGGTGGTCGAGTGCTGCGATTGCTTCTTGTCTTGTTTATTAGAAGAGCAAAGTAATATCACAAATAGATGATCTCTTGTACCCGCTCATATATGACACATTGCTGTTCTGAAGAGATGATTGCATCTGAACGGAGTGTACACACACTGTCTTGCCTTGTTTTTGTGATAAGCTCGCGTAAACAACTGGGCAGTTTCACGTTCTTTCTGATACACCTTATGGTTTTGCCAAGTAGTAGTTATTGATTGCTCTTCAGTATGTGCATCTCAGAAATGTAAGAGATGCACATTACATTTCCTTGAAGCTTTGGAGTGTGATGGGTATGTCTTGCACCCCAATCTATTTGGCACCACAAAACCACATTCTCGTAAATGCCAATCTACAGATTCAAAAGTAGTCTGAGGATATGCTGTCTTATTAGGGTACTTTTTTCTGCAAATCCATGCAGCTCTTGAAAAACAATCTCCTGCTTCATTGTACTCAAGATGCATACAGTGAGTTCAGCAAAAGTATAATTTTGCTTCATGTTCCCTGATTACTTATTCAATTGCTTCAACATAGTGTTGTTGTGTACTGAAGGTAAACACAAAACCAGGCACTGGTGACTTGATTACCAATTACTTAGGTAAGAAACAATTACTGTATGGTGGTGCTGGTGTGTGCCAAGGTTATCAAGGTAGTATTAAGCATTCATCATGCTATCACATAGGTACTCAGTGCCTCTTTTGGGGAGTCGTATACTTTGTGTTACTGCTTGGTGCAAAGTTGAGTGAACTGTTTACAGCTGGCTAATTGTTAGATTCAAATGTCTCTATTCACATCACATGTAAATACAGCTAACTGAGAAGTATTTCTGATTATGATTTATTGATCCCAATTTCTAAATACTTTGATTACACGTAACTTGGTAACTTGACCTCTTAGACCAGTGTCGGTCTGGGTGGCTCAGTTGGTTAGACACTGGCCTACTGATCCCAAGGTCATGGGTTCAAACCCAGCCCAGGCCGATGGTTTTTAAGTGTGCTTAAAAACGACAGCTCTATGTCAGTAGATTTACTGGTATGTAAAAGAACTCCTGCGGGACAAAATTCCGGCACACCGGCGATGCTGATGTGATCCTGGCAATTGACAGCGTCATTAAACAACAAAATAATTTTTTTTTCTTAGACCAGTGATTTCTTGTCTCAAATTGATTGGCCAGGAAGCATCTATTGCAGTACTCATTTGTACTCTGCATAGTTACTTGCCTGTGTAGTTAATTAAATGTTATGCACATAACTCTTAATTTTTATTTCTTATCAGAAATTATGAATGTAATCGTATATAAACGTTCATAAAGAACTTAATATATTATCACAGTTAGCACATAATACAATGGAGCAAGCACAATGTTGGTTTAAAAAGAATGGTTTTTATGTGAATGAAGCAAAATCTCAAAAGATACTCTTTACACTAAAGACTCCTAGAGTTCCTAATGATACCACAACTGAAGAAGTCAAATTACTGGGTATAATCTTAGATAAGCAATTGTCATGGAATGCGCATATAGATGTTGTATGCAGCAAATTATCCCAGGTCGTATTTTTAATAGCGAGTTTAAAAAAAGCTGTCTCGAGGGATTTTCTAAGGACAGCTTATTTTTCTTTCTTTCAGAGTATATTCTGGTAAGGGTTGATTTTATGGGATAGCAATTCACATGTATTAGAAGTACTAAGGATTCAAAAAAAGGTAGTTTGAATTCTATCTGATGTTAAAGTAATGGGTCATTATAAAATACTCTTTGTAAAACAAAAGATTCCTACGATTGTAAATTGATATATATATAATGTACTAATATATGTGAAAGAAGATATGCATAATCACAGTGTAAAGAAAGAAATACATTATTACAATACGAAACATAAACAAATGGAATATGCCATATCATAGACTAAGCAAGACGAGTAAATGTTATAAACTGATAGGTATAAAGCTTTTTAATGCACTACCGAACAGAATATGCAACCTCAGACTTCAAGAATTTAAGAATAGAGTTTATGCATGGCTAGTAGAAAATCTTGTATATGATATGCATGAATTTGAAGAGCTGGACAAGAATAATCTATGATTAGAAATAATGTACATAGCTGTAAGTGACGAAGTCTATTGTAAATTGTGTATTTACTTAATGACTGATCAATAAACTCAATTCAATTATATACATTTATTTTTGGGCATATTTTAATATGTGCTTTGCTTAGGAATAGGGACAGAATAGAAAGTGATGAAATGGAATTTGTGTAATATAGTGTAGTAAAAGGAGCTATAAATGGAACAGTAAGTAGAAACAAACTGGAAATGCAGTAACATGGATTATGATATTTATCATTAATTTGTATCAAAATACTGAATGCCTTACAACAGGACTATGGTGTAAACTCTTGAATGAGCAAATACTAAAACAAATAAATTCCCATTTCCCAAGAGAGCGCACGCATATGACCATGGATCAGTATATTTGTCAAAGAATTTCCGTAGCAGAAATTATTTTTACTTTTTAATTTTGTGGGTATTTTTTATTTAAATACTAAAAGATTTGTGTATTAAAATTAACTTTCATAGCTTAGCATCTGTTTGCATTTGTCATCACAAATATTAATTTGGTCATTATTCCATAAAATTATATATAGGTATGGTGAACAAAAAGTATGGCTTGTTGGCTATAACTTTTAAATGAACCAATAAAGCTGGGTGCTGACATTTTTTATTGTCATGAGAGGTACAGGCCCTCCACTTAGTTTAAGGGACGGCATCTCAGTGGGCCCCAACTGAGTTGAGGGGGGCTCAAGCTCCAAATTTTGAATGTAACTGATATATTTTAGATATTCTGTTAGGTATTGGTTCAAAACTTTTTTTTGGTAAAATGAAAACTTGAGAACTTACAGAGTACTGAAATGAACCGCAGGACACATTGGAATAATGCATAAGAATAATATTGATACAATCTGACCATTATGCAACGTTGGTCAAAGAGGGTGTATTAATAATTGTTAATGGAATACAGGAGGCCATGAATACTTCTATTGTAAACAAACACAGTCTTTATTTGTGTAGAATGTTAGTAACATATGGAAAATCTCAATGAAAAGGAAAGAATCCAAGTTTCAATTATGATTGGATATTGTAATAGAATGAAAATTCAAATTTGGTTAATCAGCTGAAAGAGGCACAGTCAAAAGTTGTAAAGAAGTTGAATAAAACAGGAACAAGAGAAAATGTTGAAGATGAATGTTTGCTGTGAATGATAAATATATCCTTAATGTATTATTGTATTTCCAAACATAAGGAGAAGACAAATAGCAAATGTGTGACATAGATACAACAGTGAAGTAAAAATAAACAGATGACTTTGAAATCAACAGTTGTCAGAAACTTATTCCAATGTTCCTTTTTGTGGGTGAATAAGTGTATTAAATGACATTTCCATGCCCTAAAAATTTTCAAGTTTTCATTTTAGAAAAAGAAAGTTTTAAACAAAAGATTTGTGGTTCAAATTCCAGCTGTAGCATTGAATTTTTCAGTCCTGATTCTACCGTTCAAATGTTTATTTATTAAAGACTATCACAATATCTAAAACATACCATGGTTCCATTTAAAATTGTGAAGCTGGCCCCCTCACCCTACGTGGGTGCTACTGAGGTGCTGCCCCTTACACTGTGTGGAGGGTCACTACCAGCCAGGAGAAAGTTGTTGTTAGCTAATGCTGGATTTCAGAGTCATTAATCCTCTTGCTCTCCAGTATTTTTTCACTGATGGATGGGGCACTAGAAGTGGCTGGGCATATTTGAAGGTGGTCTCGGTCCATTTCCTCTTGCAGATAACATAGAGGACACAGTGGTGAAGAATATATCCCAATTCTGTTTAAATGTTTTGCCAGACAATCATGTCCTGTAATCAACCTGAAGGTTGCAACTGCTGTTTTTCGAGGATACTCAGGAATTACTGTTTGAATGTTTGGTAGTTCCCATCTTTTATTTTTTGATTTTTCATAGTAATATTTTGCAATAATTTTTTTAAATTCAGAGTTGACTAATCTTTTAGCTGTATAAAATGGTAGATTAACTATAGATTTTTGTACACCGCTGGTACCCTTTTTTGCAAGAAAATCAGCTTTCTCATTACCACTCAGTCCACAGTGAGCTGGTATCCATTGGAAGACTAGGTGTTTTTGAAGCGATGTTAGATGGGTAATGATTTTCCAACATTCTCTAATTGTGTGGTTTTTTGGTGACAACTTGGAAGTAATTGCTATAATTGCTGCCCTGGAATCTGAGAGAATACCTGCTTGATGAAAATATGAAATTCTATACAAAAGATTTTGTAGGACCATTCGAATTGCTTCAATTTCTCCATCAAAGTTTGTAGTTCCATAACTTAAAGATTTGTAATAGGAAAAGAGGTGACATGTGACTCCAACCCCTGCTCCATCTCGGTTTGATATCAGTGATCCATCAGTACAAATATGGAGCCAATCGGTTGCTGGAAATCTAGTATGGATTGTCTCTAATGCCAATAATTTTAGAACACTAGTTGGAGTATCACTTTTCTTAACTTCTTCTGTCAGGTGTAAATAATGTGATGTCTAATGTTTGTGTCGGATTGACTTTAGATAGGAAGTTTTCCTTTGAATTAGGAAGGTATACATTCTTCTTGATGTCTTGAATTTTGGAAAGAAAGCTCTCCTGAGTCTTTAGTGTACATGTAAAATTTCTCTTGTGCCATGTATTGAATGGAAGTCTCAACTTTTCATGTTGAATCAGAGCTCCTAGTCAGGAGAAAGTAAAAAACTTCCTCATACTTAACTTTAGCGATCTATTTAAAAGCCATGGCCAATAGTCCATACTCTTTCTTCACTCTGTACATATAATGCTACAGTACATTAATTTGTGAGCAACCATCTCCTGAGCATCACATTTTTCTGGGTGGTGGGGTGGTTCTAGAAATTAGATATTGTTTATATTTATTTTATTATTTACTCAGGGGTCTCCGTCTAGGGGATATGTGAATAGCGACCACAAGGTACCCAAGCTGAGCAGAATATTACTTCCACTTACTGGTGTTTTGCTCCTCACTGTAACTTTTCTATCTGACCTTACCTTGGTCATCTCTTGTTCTCTTCCGACCCCGATGCTATTAGGGTTCCCGAGGGCTAGGGAGTCTTTATTTTTCCAACCTCTCTATTTCTCTAATTTCTCTATAAACTCTTAACCCCTAACATGCTGACCTGTCATGGCATGTAATACGTCCTCTGATTGGTAATCAGAGGAGATGGTCGGTGAATTTATTTTAATAATTCTCCCAGTCAGGTCGGTGAGACCCGTAAACCAACGACAGGTGTGGTCCTCCAGACATTCTGGGGGTTGTGAGAGAGCGATGTGACCGCCAAAACATAAAAATATGGTGCTCTCTAAAAAGCAGTTACTATTACTGCTATTGCTCTCTTCAATATCATCAGTGAAAAATATTGGAGAGCAAGAGGATTAATGACTTCATTGCCAGAAATCCAGCATTAGCTAACAACAACAAGTATATTTGTTGCTTCTTTTCAAATGAGTTGGGCTCAAAGATTCAAGCAAATTTTGTTAGGTACCATATAAAATGAACAAGTAAAATGCAGGTCCTTGACAGCTCTAATGCACTGTTCTGGGCTGCCTATCTCTAGTGACACTAGTGACATCTCTAGTGAAGCTCCCTGAACCATGGAATGAAAGAAGCAATAAAATTAATGTAGTATTTCTTTGATACTGAAGTTCAACTATTTCACTTCAACTTTTTTTTCTTTATATTTAAGTAAACTTCTAGTATTACTTAAATCTGATAAGCATAGGACTTAAAGTCTCAAGATTAATGCTTCCAGTCATGGCCATTAATAAAATTCTGCAAGATTATGTTTGCTGCAAGGCCCATGAAATGTTCTGAAAATGTGTAATATTCTAGTACATTGCATGCAAACTGCATCTTAGACTGGCATGATGATTTTTTTTTAGAAAAGGGTAATTGTGGTGATTATTTTTTTTTTAAAGAAAGATAACTGCAGTTAATAAGTACTAGATTATTTTTTCTGCATGTTTATAGCTAAGTTGGACTGGAAACCAGTGAATGATAGGAGTATATTGGGTTATATTAGCAGCTGAGCATCCTGTATCTCTTCCCAGCTCTTCCTCTAGGCTTCTAGTAGTCATTCTTGCAGCTTAAGAAATAAACAGATAAGGTTGTTGCTGCAGCAAATGATCGATAAAAGTGTAATGTTAGATATTCTAGCTAGGCAAGTACGTAGGTTTTTCATTCACAAGATATAACAGTTAAGTAAACCTAGGGGTCTCTCAGGCCTCTAGCAATGAAGGTTAAGTGTATAGGCAACAAATATATCTTATACAATGTTTTTCTCTGGTTAGGGTTTAGTTGAAGAAATAAGTACATTTAATGGATAATTTAAACCCTAAATATGGCCAAGTTTTTGCATACCTTTAAGCTTTTATGCCAAAATGTTAAATATATCACTAAGGGTGCAGTGTATTCTTCTTAGTTTAATCAGAAAACTCATCATTGTAATGATATCCTCATTAATATTTTGTATTCTTGCTGGTTACTAATTATAAATTGTTACTTTCTTATGTTGCAGGCTTCTTTAGTACTAGCAGAATGGGGTCTCCAAGAACAAGAATTTCTTAGGAATAAACGTGTTCTTGAATTGGGTTCTGGGATTGGTCTTAGTGGCCTAGCGATAGCATTATGCTGCGACACACAGTGCTTCTGTTTTTCTGATGTTCATCCAGAAGTTCTTCGAAGATTGAAATCAAATATTCTTATGAATATCAAATCGGAGATACCACACAATGCACTTTCAGCTAGGCAAGCCATACCAACCATAGCAGAAAAGTTTGACAGTGGGAGTGATGCCAACGCATCAGATTCAGATATAATGTTGACTGCATATGCAAATAATACTGAAATTTGTGTTCTGAATTTGCCTTGGGAGAATGTTGATAAAAGTCAGGCTCTACACAAAATGGAGCCATTTGATGTAATTCTTGCAGCAGGTAAACATTTCTCATTTATGGGCTGACAAAAGCTTTCACTAACTGTTTCATGTTGACTAATAAACAGAATTGAATAATTTCTTGTTTCAAAATTTGTGCTGGTAGCAATACAAGTAATTTATTCATATCAGACTCTCTGATTCTTGTTTTTTTTCTCTTTTTCTGCCATGTATTTGCAACTCACTGCACTTAAGGTATCACTCTACTACACTTAAAACAACTACTATTGGCCCTTACCCCTGAGTAAAGACGTGCAGAATGTGAGGTCAGCTTTTGGATAAAAAGCTGATGTGTTGCACTCAGATGACTTTCTCTACTCTTATACTAACTATTCTTACAAACTCTTAAGCCAGTGTCCCACAGTCCAACTTTTTCAACCAAACTTTTTGCATCCAATGGAATTGGACACAAAAGAAATAGTGTCTGCCACTCTGTGATTCATTTTGGTCCAATACAAATGACAGTTCATATAACAAGCGTGGTGGGTGCAAGTATTAATTTAGCGATTGCTGTATTAAGTATAGGTTTGGGATATATTTCCACGAGTCTCAGTAGGAAGAAAAAATGTAGTAGAAATAAAAGACCTTGGTGGATATGGTCATGTTTAGAAAGAAGAGAACAGAGCACAGACTGAGGTATATTGGGTCTACTACAAAATGAATTGAGGTTAGTGGAACCGGAAAACTGTTGCAATTTTTTGAGAATTGGCGAAGATTTATTTCTCAACCTTTTACATGAAAGAGGTAAAGAACTATTGTAGTGGTTTTAATCTTAGTATGGATGGACATGAGATTTGAACTCATTTCATAACATAAACTTTAAACATACTTGTTAACAGCATTTCTTATTATTTATGGAATATAGCTATTTTATTTATTATGTTTTATTAAAATACCCATTGCATTGAAATTATCACAAGCCATAGGTACATACACACAGAGAATGTATAAATACACAACAGCTGACTACATGTTGCCTGTGCAGTCTGCCATATTGTTACATTACACATGCTGATTGGCTATTTTCAGGTTAAATGAAAAAATTAGATGCAACTCAATCACATTGTATACAAACAAGTTGGTTACAAAAAATAGGATAGAAATTGTATGCAACAAAATTGTATCCAACTCTAGATGTCTCTAGATGTGCTTATGTTATATACAATGCTTTGGGCCAAAAGGTTGAACTGTGGGACATAGACTTTGTTCCTCTATCTTCTTCAGGTTGGTGGAGGTAAACACTTGCAGAAATATCTCATTGCTAATTTTCTTTTAGTTGCAAGGGGATCTTAAACTTATTGTATTTTAATCAAAATAGTTCAAGCCACTTTTGAGAAAATCAAAATTGTTGAGAAATGTCCCATGTAAAGGGTAGTTTAGGGTGGAGCAATTTTGTTCAAAATCTTTGTGTGGCATTCTTGAAAGACATTAAACATTAATACCGTCTTTGCTTTCTAACCAACTTTTTGTGTTTGAGTTATACTGTTCACAGACACATACATACATAGATCTTTTTCTAAAAATGCTTTATTTTTTTTTTTTTTAGTTCAGGGAACCTCAAAGCATATATTTCTGGCGAAATCTCAACATAAAATTTTTGGGTCGAATACAATACTTCCCCTACTTATCATAACTGTATGTTTGCCGGCTTTACTTTAAACTACAATGTAAACAAAGTGCAATATTGTATTCCTCCACGGGACCCTATGATTGGCAAACTTATGGCGTAAAACGAATGATATGGTGCAACTTAACATGCGCATCATGTGAACTGTCATGACCATGTGAGTAGCTTTTGGGTTTTGAATTCTACATTGCATGGGAGCACCACTACCATCTAGCAGCTTTTACTTTACAGCCATAGAAGGAAGAAAGAAGCGGATATATTCTCTCTTCCATAAAATAAAGAATAACATGTTATAAAATGTATCATATGCAGTACACATTTAAATGACTAAACCTTCAAATGAAACGTGGTTGGTCATTATGATTTGGAAATTGTTTAAAGCAGTGTTAAATAAGCATTACACTTCATGAAGTCTGAAACTAATCATTATCAAGCAAATATGAAACATATTTTGCGTTAGCTAAAACTGGAAACCAGAGTAAAATAAATGAATAAACCCATTAAATCCCTTTAGGGCAAGAGTCTCTTACCATGGTAGGGATTAGCTCAAAGGCTCTCTCAAGATGAGCTAGTCTCTGGGAGCTCCACCTCTTCACATCTTATCCTCTGTTGTGATGTAACTAACACCTAGTTAGACTACATGAGAGTTTTCTTATCTAATTCATCTACTGCAGTTTACAAGTTACAAATTATTTAGTAATATACATGGCCTGCTGCCGGTACATGGGATCTGGCTTTTAGGGTACAATTTAATATTCATTATAAATTATCTTATTTACAATGCCTTTTGTCTTTCTAGTTTCTCCCAAACCCATACAGTCACACACTTTGTGTTACCAAGAAAGCTCGGTCTGGTAGGTTAACTTTTCTGTCACTTTTCACTGTTTTGACAATGATTTTTGTTTTATATACATGTTTACAATGTACACTCATTTATTCAAACATGCAAACCTACACACACAGACACACACTCACATGCACACTCATACATGCACATACACACATGTGCACGCACATGAACACACAAACACATAGACAGCACTCACCCAGCATATTTACACTATGCACTGTATAATTTCCACTATGTTGCTTTGTGGATAGTGTTGTTTCAGAGTTATATATAGGGTGGTGGCTCCCTGTAGCAGTAACTTGGGCGGCCCCCTGTCATAGCAGTACGTAGCTGTGGGTCGATGTTGTGGGCATGCAGTATGGCGAGCAGGGCAACTATCTAGAATAGTTTCACACAGACTTTTGGTGTTTTGGTTTGCCGCTGCTGATACTGGTTATGAGCTGGTTCTCATATTATCTGCCTGCCAATGTTCTTGTGGCTGCATTGTGTATTGCTGTTATGTAGGGTGTGTTAAGGTTCTGATGGATGGTTTGGGTGTGAGTGAGTATAGAGCAACATAATATTTTTCTTCTTCTTTTTCTGATAACCTTCCTCTTATGTAGAACTTACACCCCCTAGGACTTACAAGTCAGTGCCTGGCATCAGACGCCTGTCGGGGAGCAGAGGAACCTATGGCCCGGACATGGAAGTGGTTGGTCAGCCAAGCACCAGGTATGCAGGCAAAATGGATGATTGGAAAGGTGATGATGGAGCAATTGGTGGAATGAGTGGCGGGAGGAACTGAAGAACCCAGAGAAAACCCTCCCAGATACCGCTTCATTCACCACGAATTCCACATGTGGGTCCATAATCAAACCTGGGCAGCCTAGGTGGTAGGCAAACGGTGTAACTGCTTGGACACGGTGCTACCTATTTTTTCTAAGAAATAAATTTTGGACAATTTGTAACTTGTTGAGCACTGTTTTTAAGATATTTGCCCAGCCACGCACATGTATAGTAGGGTGGACAGTTTAAAAGATCTATGTAGTAAAATTTTGGAGCAGGTCTGTATTTCCTTGCTGTTGAAGATGGGGACACACATTTGAAATGTTACTTCACTTTGTTGGCAGTATTTGTAAGGTAGGCGTTCCAAGAGAGTCGTTGATCTAAGGTGACTCCCAAGTATTTCGTTTGCTGATGGTTGAGTAATCTTTGACCACTGACCATGAGGTCCACTGCTGGAAACTGGATTAATTTCTATTTTCCAGTCATGCAGCCATGAAAGAAAGTGGTCATTATAGCGCTGCATTTCGAGTAGGCCGAAACAAGGATTTCTATGGTGGTGGTTGTTGATTGCAGTGTCGTCAGTGTACATGGCAACTTTGCATCTGTCGTCCATGGGAAAGTCATTTGTAAATAAAATATACAAAAACGGGGATATGACTGTCCCTTGTGGTAAGCCAGCTTACGTTATTCACTCATGAGGAAGAACAACCCCCTAGAATATAGAAGTGGCTGTTTTCTAAAAAGCTGTGGTTTAAAGATAGATAATTTTGAAGGCTGGGAAAATTTTGGTGCAGTTTGTAAATTGGCCATCGTGTCAGCATTGATCAAATCTAGCTTCTAATCTAAAACTTGTGCCAATGTGGATGCCCCATTGTTAAACCGTTCAGTGATGTCAACAAGCAGCTTTAATAGCTGTAATTCAGTTGAATGACCTTTTCTAAAGCCAAATTATATGTTGGAAAGTTTCTCCATTTCCGAAATTTGTTTTTTCAACTGAAATAGTATAAGCAAGTCTTTTGAACAGTTTTCCAGTTTTGGACAGGAGACTAATGGGGAAATAATTTTGAGGGTGCCTGGTACTCTTACCTTTTTTTGGTAACATTATAACCTTGACTTGTTTCCAACTTCGGGGGAAGTAATTGCATCTAAGGCAAGCATTAAAAAGTTTTATTAATTGCACCACGGCTTTTCTTGGGATGTGTTAGAGCTCCTCATTAGTTATCCTGCCTGGGCCTGCTGCTTTACCATTTGGACATTTTCTAATATGTTTGAACACTTCCTGAGGTATAATCAGAGTCAGTGGTTGCTCATGCTTCTGCATCACCCAGGCTTGTACCTAGTATTTAATATCTTCTTGGACAAGGTTGGTTGTGGGATTGTCAGATTGTCTGTGGGACAATCAAAAAACACCTCGACATTCTACTCTGAGGAGAATTGCAGGCCGAGTTGAGTGTGGAGAGCCTCAGTACCAATGTTAACACTCATGGAGGTGTTAAGTGCCTTTAACAATTTCCACAGGGAGTTGTCAGAATGGATGATACTCAGCATTTTGTTTTCCCATTGTTCAATTTTGTTTATTTTAATTTGACGGTGAACGATGTTACATAACCCTTGTGCTAGCATTTTGTATTCAGGCAGGCAATTTCGCCTCTAGAGCCTCATCAGGCTTCTTTGTCTGGCAATGAGGACCTCCATCTTGTATGAGCAGAAGCTGGGTGGACTTCTGGTATATGTGGTAGCACTTTGCTTGGTTGTGTGCAGCGAGGTGGTAAAATGTTCAATGGCAGCATCTATTTCCACCTCACTGGCATATGATAGCCTGGGCTGTGCCATCTTGGGTGTCTGTGCAGTGATGGTACCACACTGGTACCATCTGGTAGATGGTCGGGGTCCAAGCTATGATACACATTAAAGTTTCATGAAATGGCCATATTTTTTGTTAGTACAAAGTCCAAAACCTCAGGTTGAAAATGGCCTGAGCAGTGCCAAAAGGTGGGGTCAAGGGGGGCATGTACCTCCACATTGTTGTGTTCTATAATAAATTCTGCTCGAAAATTTCCAGCTGCATTTGCCTAGTGTGACTGCCACCAAGGATGTCGGTTGTTGAAATCTCCTGCAATGATAACATGCTCACCTAAATTTAGGATTTGTTTGAGTTCTCTTAAGAAAAAAGATGAATTAGGAGACCTGTAAAGTGCCACCAATATCACCATTTTGTCGTTTATCTGTGCTTTTAGTGCTGTGCACTCCAGTGCTTTTAGTTTTGGAAGCGGGACAGAAGCATGAGCAACTGTGTTTTTTAATAGAATGACTGTGTTTCCCCCCTGTCGACTAAGTCTGTTAGTTCTAAAAATGTTGTACCATTGGAGTTTAAAAGTAAACTGCGATTGTAATTTGGTTTCGCAAATAAATGTGACATCAATTTTTTTATGTGTGGGGTACTTTTCCAGTTTGTATTGCTTCCTGAAAATGCGAATTCCACAAGAGTGCTTCCATTAAAGATGTGCTTCCCCTTGGAGTGGCCATTTACTCCATGGTGATGTTGAAACATATAATGGCCTCGAGTTTTTTCCAAGTGCTCATACAGCTCCTGAATTTTGTTAGGAAGGGTTTAATTTTGGGCAGAAGTGCTGACAAGTTAAAGGATTTTAATAGGGAAAATATTTCAGAAAGACCTCCCAGGTCAGATGAGGACCCCTCGGAGGAGGTCGGGGCCAATAGGTGGTGGTTGAGGTGCACTTTCTACTCAGGCTGCTCCAGCAAATGACAGTCCTGTTTGCACCATGGCAAGATTTGTAATGGGCTTTGGCCTGGTGGAGTACTTGCAAGCACAGCCAGTTGACGGTGGTGGTGTTTGTGCCTAAATGTTTTACACCTCCTATGGCTGGCAGGATGGGCCTCCCCACAGTTAATGCAATGGGGTACTGTGTCATCCTGGGCCTTTTTCGGCCAGTCAGCTAGGTGCTGGAAGCCACTGCAAAGGACTCACCGGGTGGTCAGATTACAAAACTTGTATGTGTGCCCCAGATGTTGGGAATTGATGTTGTTGTTTATTTGGAGGACCTCCACATTGATCATCACATTACAGATGACCTACTCCTTAATGAATTCCTGGTTTTTGGTGTGCATGCTAATGTTAGCTGAAAATTTGGTTGGAACCACCCTCATGGTTTTAGCTGCTGATTTGCACCTCCGTGTAACCTTTCTCCTCAAGGTCCTCCTAGGTTGGCTTGAAGTCTTTTAACCATAAAGCGTAACAGTTGGTTGCTGTGTGATGCAAAGCTGTAGTGGAGGATGCCCACTGCAGCCAGTCACTGCATGGTGGGCTGAGCATCCACTTTCCGCTGCAGAAATAGCTTTAAGCAGCAGTGTGTATACTGCAACTTGAAGGCACTGTTCAGCAGAGAGGCCCTTAGAAGTGATTGTAGTGTGGGCATTTTACTGGTGTCAGGAATGATAATCCTAGGGGGCTTCTGATACTGCGTGTTCAGAGGTGCTGATGCAGGAGCAGCTGAGGAGGTTGGAGCATGGTTGACCTGCTGTTCCCTTACAGGTTTTGGTATTGCTTTTGGTGTTGGTTTTGGCTGGCTTCGTTGTTTGGGTTATGCTGCAGTGGCTGTTCGTTCTGTATTGGGCAAATGATGGTCGTTTCCCTTTGATCTCTGGGCATCAGGACATGGAACCTGTTTGACATGCTGATGGTGTCAGTAGATTTCTGCCAGGTTTTCTTATTCCCGATCTTGGGGCATGGTTTTTCGACATCAGAGTCGCTGCTGTCATGCCCACTGTCAATTTGCAGATGATGTTTATGACATCCACTGCACTACCAGCCTTCTTCTAATTCCAGTTGTCGCTTCTTTAGTTGGTGTTTGCAGTAACAGAAGGTTAGTTTTACAGCAATTTTCTGGAAGTCCTCAGTTCATGGGTTGACTTCTAGAAGCATGCCTTAATAATAGGTAATTCTGCCTTCCAACTCCCCTACCTCCTTTTGGAGCTGTTGGTAATGCTGTTCTTCTGTAGGATCAGTTGCCACATCCATGTCAGCAGCCTCGGTGTTTGCTGCTTTCACTGTGATTTCTTGCACAGAAAGCGTAGGTGCTGTGGTAAGTGATGTGGTAGCCACTGCTGTGTTGTCATTGTTTATGGTGGTAGATGTCTTTTTGCCGAAAGGCCAATGCCAGCTTGGCACAGAGACGTGCTCGTGTAAACCACAATGGCACAAGGCCATGCGGTCCCATGCAACTTTTGTTGAGATTTCACTTGACTGCTTATTCACTAGGAGACACTACACGAAATGAACACCATTTTAGTAATCACTGAGATGATTGCACACGGTTGATGTTGTAACGTGATACAAACTAATCAGTTTTGCTAATTCTTCACTAAGGAAAACACAAGAAATACACAAATTCAGTAAATATTCACTCCATCTTGCAGTTGCGATGCTTGGAGTTCCAAAGAGCAGCAATCTTGCAATGCTATATAGTGACTATAAATAGTAACAATATATTACACTAGGAGCAACAGCTGATGATCACTGAATCGTCACTCCTGTCCTGTCACTACTACCACTCTGTCCTTCTCGCTCTTCACTGCCACTCCTGTGAAGTTGCCCAGGTTTACTGGTGTTTCTCGTAAAAGCACCTTCAAGCAGCTTCACTTCTTGCATCACTCCGCTGAACCTGATGATGATGCCTCACTAAATGCAGCTTAAGCTGTTTATCCTATAATTTAATTCACTTCACTATCCATTTCTTCTTATGTCTCCTGTAACAGCTTCCAATTTAGTTTAGTTAACCTAATTGTGTTTGCATTTCACATGGGTGCCCTTTTTCCTATATTTCATTTCACTCAATACTCACTTTTCATATCCACTGTGTTCCTATTCTACCTTAAGTTAGTTGTCCTATAATTTGCTTCCACTTCACTCTATCGCACTTTATTTTGCTTCGAGCACATTTGATACTCTGGGCTGATACACCAGTAAGCTTTGGAGTAAAAGCTGCATTTCGAATCGCAATTAATAATACTGATGATATGCAAATTAATGTATTCCATTTATTCTTACTATAAGATTTTCAAATTGCTTTTGCAAATAATTCTTGTAGTTATTTTATGTATGTATATTTATATGCTAGTTAACACACTATATTTTCATTTGCACCTGCTGACATGGAAATTGTGTGGTTCGATCTGCCACTGAAGTATTACTCAAACATATGATGTTGTTTGCATTGCAGTTTAAAGTAAAGCCAGCAAAGGTATAGTAGGGAAAGTAAAACTGATGTTATTTTTACCGAAGAGTGAGTTATTTTTATCACAAAGCGATGTTATTTTCAAATGCTTTATTTGGACATTTATTAACATATACAGTATACCTTTAGGTTTAACAATTACACTTAGCTTTCAAATGCAAAAGCTGACATTAGGTACAAATTACACGGCCTGCAATGATTTTGTGGCATGGAATATTTTACATCATAATGGTCAATTCAAATGCTCTGATTTTGAAATTAATAATAGGTTTTGCATATCATGTACAGATTTTGAACAATTCTGATTCAACACAAAATTGAAAGTTCAGTACGCTAGTATTAATATCACTGTATATTCAACTTACAGCATGGTTCATTAAAACATGCAAACATGCTAAATCATATGACGTCATACTGTACCAACGTATATCTCCGTTTGCAGGTAATGTTGAACCTATTTCATAAACATTTATTGCGTAACACAGAAATAGGAATCTATCTTGGAATCTGCAGTCCAGTTTTAAACTTCTTCTCAGCTGGTCTCTTTTGAAGCTGTGTTGTGTTGTGAATGTTACAGAAAAAATTGCAAGCTCGAGTGGTATATCTAGGAGGGCCTGTGTGAACAATCCTAACAATTTCTGTTATGTCTGCAGTTGTTATGTGATAAAGCAATGGAAAAGAAGCATTATAACATTTATCAAGAGTTTATATTTGGCCTATTTTAAAATTAAATTACGAGATCAAGACAAGAATTTTGCTCCCCATATTGCATTTAAAAGTTGTGTAGAAAGTCTAAGACTATGGTACAATGGAGTTTGTTCATCTATGCCTTTTGGTGTTACTATGGTATGGCATGAACAACAAAATCATACTAATGACTCTTATTTTTGTCTGTGTAATATATCTGGATTCAATATGAAAATCAAGATGGGCATTATATATTCAAACTTGTCATCAGTAGTTAGGCCTGTGCCCCATGGACCTGATGTTTCTGTTCTATCACCAACTACCTTATTGCCAGAAAGTAGTACTGATACTTTGAGTGTAGAAGATGAAATAAATTGGTCCCCAGACTTAGAAGATAACAATCCAAATCCATTGAGTCAATCAAAATTAAATGATTCGGTATGTGATTTGGGTCTTACCAAAGAAAAAGTTAACTTTTAGGTTCAAGGCTGAAAAAAGAAAATCTTTTAGCACCTGAAGCAACTTTCTATTGGCACAGACGTAGAGAAAAAGAGTTCATCAAATATTATGCAAAAGGAGAACTAGTATAGCCTTGTGATATACCTAACTTCATAAGTCATCTTGGAACCACTAACCAAGCAAAAGATTGGCTTCTGTTTATTGACTTGAGCAAGAGAAGTCTAAAAGGTGTTCTGGTACACAACAGCAATATGTTTACTTTGGTTCCAATAGCTCATTCTACATCCCTTATAGAAATGTACCAAAATTTGTATACCGTCCTGGAAGATGTTAAATGTAATTAATACAAGCAGTTCATGTGTTGTGGTCTTAAGGTGTGTGGTATTTTATTGGTCCAACAAGCAGGGTACACAAAATTTCCATGCTTATTGTACAAATGGGACTCCAGAGCCAGAGAAAGACACTGGGGTGAAAGTAAATTGGCCAAAAAAAAAAAAAAAGATTTAGTGCCAGTGAGAAAAAATGTAATAAATCGCCCGCTGATTGACTCACAGGTTTTTCTACCTCTGCTGCATTAGGGATAATGAAGCAATTTGTGACAGCGTTGGACAAAAGTGGTTGTTGTTTCCAATATGTTATTCAAAAATTTCCAATGTTGTCTGAATCAAAAGCGAATGAAGGGATTTTTAACAGCCCACAGATTCGCAAACTCATGAAGGATTTAGGACTGAAAAATTCAATGCCTTATCTGGGCTATGGCATTGAATTTTTAAGTCGTGATTCCACCTCTTAAACATTGCCTACACACAGCTTGTGTGTTTAAAAACACCAGCATTAAGTTTGTTGGCATAATAAAATAATAATTATCATGAAGGATGTTCATTTTAGAAATATCATGACAGACATAGAGAGGTTCAAGCTTGGGATTCACTTAGTGAAGTTATAAATAAGTTTTTGGATAATGTTAAAAATGACCAATGTAAACACATTGTTAAAACGATGCTCGAAAAGTAAAGGGCACTCGGATGCAATATGAGCTTAAAATTGCATTTTCTGCATTTGTCAGGACCACAAATGCAAGTCAACTCGGCGTTCGTTTTCAGCAAAGTGGAGGGGAAAATAATATCAAGGTATGTTTGAAATTTTCTAATTCAATGTACACTGTTGCATCTATGGAATTAAAATTGTTTCTTTGTTCGAATGATTTCATGCATTTTAAATTGTACTTAAAAACTAGAAAGAAACTCTATTATTACCTATTTCCTTTCTGCATGACAAGAAAACCGTACATGGTATGAAAAAATGGAAAGCACATTTGAATTCAGCATACCAAAATTGGGTTTAGAGAGCTGATTAACCCCATGACGCAGAAAAAAAAAAGTTTAAATTCACAGGCCGGTGTTTTCTTTCAAATTTGTCCACATGTCTATCAGAACACTGTTATATAAAGACAAAAATGTGCAGAGTCCACAATTGTGCAAAGTAACAATATGATGTTATTGATCTAATGTGCAGGATTTTGATCCATTAAGTTTTCCTTAGCCAGCCAATATGAATTGAGGAGCGTTTTTTCAAAACTCGATAGATGCAAAATTTTACGAAATTGAGTTATATAGAGTATTGGCATAATTTTCACCTTCTGCATCGTTCTGTGAAATCAGATTTTGCAAAATTCGATTCTTGTCCTGTTTAGAAGCTAGGGAACATCAGCAGTTTTTTAAAAACTCGATAGATGCACTTGCTCAGTTAAAGCAAAGGTCGATAGATGCAATTTCATGATTTTATAATCCAAAGTGTAGCAACCTCAATTCTATGAAATGTATGCTGGCATTGACTGCCATCTCACTGTTGCGATTCTTGGAATTCTCAATAATTTCTGCAAGCTTTGTACACTGCTGCTTCGTTGGAAATAACTGCGAACTCAGGTTGTTCGCTTGGATTTGACATTAATTTCTGCAAGCTTTTTGTTCCATTTATATCCCGCCTTTAATGCAGAAGTCATATCGGCGACCTTGCCTATTGGCAATGATGTTACTCATTTAACAGTGGATTTTTCGGTCTTTGGGGTTTTTATACGTTGAATTCACACACACATTCATACTTTCATTCATACTTCCAGACTCAGGGAAGGATGAAGAACAATCTTGACTGAAGAAAAATTCCTACCCCCCTGCCGGGAATCGAACCTGGGACCCCTTGCACAGCAGGCAGGTATTTCTACAAGCTTTGTTATACTTACATGGCAATTTTTTTTCTTAGTTGAGACACTGCACTGTACTATGCACAATGGACAGGAGCTCATTTTGTGAAACTGTACCAGTTGTAGAATGCACTGGAGGTAGAAATTGCAAAAACAAGGAAAGGAAATCAAACTGCAAGCCAAGGAAAACTCATACTCCAGCAATTACATGTTCAGATAGTCTCGAGTGCACTCCATGAAATCCTAAAACTAAAACTTCCAAGGAATCACAGGGGTGTCAAAAGTTAGATTATCTCTCCTGACTAGAAAATTTCACTTATCTGGGAATGCGGCAAAGGAAACCAGAGGAGGTGACAGAACAGGAATATTACACAAGGGCATTACTGCTGCAATAAAGCAAGACATTAAGAAGTACAGATGTAGAGAAAGCCACGATGGAAGAGCAAAATCAATTAGAGGATATTTACCTCCAGAACTTAATATCAGAAAAATGTGGACCAATTTTTGCAATGAAAGAAGATTAAGAAATATACCAGTCTGCTCATTGTCAAAATATAAAAACATATTTTACAACTTCTTCAATCTTTCATTCTGTATATCACACACTGACACATGGGACTAATGAAGATTAAGACAGAGGCAGATGTGGAAAAGAGAAACGAACTAAGAACCATGTACAGACTGCACAAGCACTAATAAAGGTGAAAGCTCACTTATTCATATTGTTTGAAATTTCTTTGTGTGTATTCAATGTGTTTATTATATAAATAAAACAAAATATATGTTATTGTGAATGTAGCAGTACTTGGTTTCCAAGTTTATACCTAATAAAATAATCCTTATAAGCATTAATATGTTGGTTGTATAGTACATTATGTATTATAAAGAGGTGAAAATAAATAAAAAAATAATAAATGCATAAATAAAAAGCAAGAAAAACAATAAATGACAAAAATAACAAAATTTCATGTCTTAATTTCTCGCTCACGCAGGAAAGTTAATCAGCATCTATCGACTTTTGAAAAAACTCCTCATTTTCAAACCCCAAATTTGCACCTGTCAAACTATGTTATTTGCTTCTTTTCACATTCAATGAGACAGTATCAGGAAGGAGAATTGAATGATTAATATATTTGCTGTGTTAACCAATTAGTATTGCCAACAAATAGAAAAAAATGTTTTTCTCAGAAACACATTTTGTGCATCTATCGAGGTTTGAAAAAATGCTCCTCAATTATGTATCTTCCCTTTTGGTACAGCTTTCCTCAGTTCTGGGCATTCCAGTAGGCGTTCTCCATTTAAAATCTTGTCAGTATTGCAGATCTTACATGCGTTGTCACTTATAAAACTAAACCTATGCAGATGTTCTGCCAAACAGTCATGTCCAGTGGCTAATCTGAAGTGAGCAACGGCTTCTTTCCTTGGAAAATTTTTTATTTTTTGTACTATTTCGTTTATGTTGGAATAAGTTTTATTGGAAATTTCCTTTTATATATTATGTTGGTATTTTTGCATAAGGTAACAATTTTAGTTGCATAGATTTCTCAGCAAAGTGTGATTCCAAAATACTCAAAGCATTCACAACTTGAGCCCTGTTTAATTATACAGTCCTTGTAGGGTATAACCTGAAATGAACTTATCCTGATCCAGTTCCTTAAGAAAAGGAAGTTTACTGTAGTCTGTGAGGTGAGATGGATTTACGGTAGAACCCTGCTAATCTGAACCCTGTAAATCCGAAATTGTGGATAATCCGAACACAAAATCCATAATTAAAAAAAACAATAAAAGGCTGTAAAGAGGTGTAATCAAGACTGAAAAATTCAGTGCCATAGCCAGGATTTGAACCACAGATCTTCTGCGGAAAATTTTGGATCCATGGTTCAAATCCCAGCATTGAATTTTTCAATCCTGATTCCACCTGTTAAACATTGCCCACATACTCATTTAGGATTTAAATTAAATAAATTTATGTTATTGTAGAATTAATTGTGTGTTTAAAAGCACCAGCAGTAAGTTTGTTGACATACATAAATAATAATTACCCTCTAAGGGTTACTTAAACCCAGGACATTCATGTGTCGCCTATTGTAAGTTGCCCTTGGGGTATTTATCTCTGATGTGAGATGCCCTTGTGGTCTACCAGGAAAGTACGAGCCGATTGGGGAATTTAATTTATGCAGGCAAGTTGGCCATGGTAGCTTAGTGGTTAGATTAGTCGCTCAATAAGCGGAAGGTCCATGGTTTAAATCCCGACTATGGCATAGAATTTTTCAGTCCTGATTCCATCTCTCAAACACTGACAAAATGCACAAAAATGTTTTGCTGTACCTTGTTATGGACAATGTTCCTGTACATAATGCATTTAGTCACTGTTTAACATTTTCACATTTATTCAGATATTATACTGGTAACAATCACACAAACAAGGACCTGTTCTGTGTTAATTTATGAATGAAAAGCATAAATTACTCTAGAAAGACCGCTAACAATAGCAAAACAAACTGAACTACCAACATACTGCCACTATCACATGCGATCGGCTATGTTCACAGTTCAGAAGAATACATTGTCGTTATGTTCAATACATTGTCATTATGTTGTGTGTGGTAATTGCAACATTGTCACTTCCTCATATCACTGTGTTATGCTACCTTGTAGCTGCTAATCCTATAGCTCAATTTGTATACATGCTTTTTTGTTTTTTGGATAATCTAACATTTCCGAATCCAAACAGACCACACCCCCAATTAATTCAGATGAGCGATGTTCTACTGTGCTTCTTTTTAGAAGGTAGTTTTGCGACCCCATAGCTCAGTCAGTAAAGCACTTGCCTGCTGTGTGAGAACTCCTGGGTTAATTTCCTGGCTAGTGAGTGGGAATTTTTCCCTAGCCAAGATTATACCTAATCCTCCCCAGAGTCTGCAATTCTGAAGTTTGTGTGCATGCAACAGAAAGCCAAGGATCCAAAACTCTCTGTATACAAGTTAACACCATTGCCTATAGGCAATATGTTCCAGAGGAAAAGCTGCTGGTGTGACCATTGAAGTTAATAGCAGGGTATAAATGGAGAGAGAGAAAAAAAATACATATGTTAGGGCTATTTTTCCAAGGTCGCTATTTTTTCAAAATGACAGTGGAAATCAACATTTTATTTGTAACATTTAGCTACACCTATATGCTACTTCTCTACATAGTTGCTGCTCTGACAGATATTTTTCCTGGTATGGTAGCAACTTTCCAACCGTCTTGTCATACAAAGCAACCAACTGTGTTTCTTGGCCGCTTCTCTATGCTGGTATTCTGCTCATTGTCTGTGCCAGAATGATGTCCTAGGCACTGTTTCACATGAAAAAACATGAAACTCAGATGGGCTGTATGGTGGGTGATTAAACACATCCCATTGAAAATGCTGGAGGAATCTCTTGCAGCATTGTCGTGAAAAAGGACAATATCTCATGACAACATTCCTCTTCGCTTGTTCTGAATTGCTCTTTGTAGATTTTCAAGAGTCATGCTGTATGAGGCTCAGGCCATCCATGGTTTATGAATTCCAACAAGAAGTCCCAGCACACAGTAGCCATACACTTTCTGATGGAGGAGTTTTGCTTGAATTTTGGTTTACTCGGAGAATGAGAATGCATCCACTGTTTGGATTGCCCTTTTACTTCATTTTTAAAATGGACACATGTCTCATCCCCTGTGACAGTTATGTTAAAAAAATTTTCTCCATCATGATAGCACTGGAGAAATGATTAGGCAACCTATTTGCTGTTTGTGTTTTGTGAAGGTAGCATAGGATCTTGGGAACTGATCTTGCACCTTTCCCAGTTTGTAGTACTAAAGGATCTCAGTCATAATGGTGTTGCTCAACACAAAAATTGTGAACTGATGATTTTCTCAAATTGCCTGATCCACTTGCTGAATAAGATCATAGGTTGACATTAGCTTCCTTCCTTGACTGCCTGCATGATGGTCATATATCCTGCCTCAAAGTTCCTGCACCATTGCTGCACTAACAGTTTCACTGTACACATTACTCATTTATTGATGAATTGTGGCTGTATTTCACCCCTTGGCATGAAGAAATTGAATTACAAGCATGTATTCACATTTAGCAAGAGACTCCATTGTTTTAGGCTGGTTTACTGCTCATTGCATACTCAGATCTACAAGTGTGGTGTAACAACAATCAACAGGCATACTAGAGATACTGTGCAACAAATCTGCGCAAAGCTTCAATTAATTTTCACTGTGGTTTTGGTTTTGTGACTGATTGGATCTTGGGAAAAAAATAGCCTTTGTATATATAGCCCTCGTATTTGGATGCAGCACTGCAAGCTTTTTAAAAATGTTCCTTGCTAGATCTTGTGACATCAGTATATTGAATAAGGAAAAATTGAAGCTGTTAACAGTGAAGCAACAAGATTCTAAAGTAAGAACAAATTAGAAACTAAACCTTGCTTGAAACCCAGGGTCAGCAAATAATACTAAGATAAGTGAAGTTTTTAGTTTCTAATTTGTTCTTACTTTAGAATCAGTATATTGAGTTCACTAACATTTTGGAAGCAACCTGCTTAAAGGAGGCTTTAAATGGGCTTTTACACCAGCTGTTTGTTTGCTCGCTAGAGATGCAAATGTATCTGTTGTGGCACTGAAAATGACACCCTGCTCTATGGTTTTGAATTGTGTCTTTAATTTTCCCAATTCTACATAAAGAAGATGAACATTTGATCCTTCTAGTTTGGTTACCAGTTCAGTAAGGCAGTGAAAGTGTTCCCCCGATGAACACTTGTGAACAAGTGGCAGACACCTCTACCATACTCTGAGATGTAAAGTAGTTCACACTACAGCTGGCAATATCTTTTAGTTCTGATTTACAGAACTCAATAATATTTGGTAGATAATGTGATGAATAAAACACACTAGTGAACCATGAATTCCAGTGAGTAACCATTGGAATTGGGAACTTTGGATTCTTAACTTGTGAGAAAGGTTAAATAAATATGCTTTCATTTCCTGGTGTTCAGTAATAAACTCTTAATCTTGGTTGCTGCAGCATTCAGTTGTGATAATTCTTGAGAACAGATGTTGCCAAGAAGATTCAATTTATAAACCACCACTGGATGTGTATTAAATGATCTCCTAAAACTAGGTTTAGACCCTCTTTATTTTGTCATATAAGAAGTGGAATCTGTCACTATACGGTTCACTGCCCCATAATCTTTACCATATTCCCTAATGGATCAAGGATTGCACTAATACAGAAGGTAACATTTGTAAACTGTACATCAGCAACCACAAGTTCAAGAGCAGAATCATACAATATTTTGAACAAAACTATAAAGATACATAGTCCCATCCTGTCTGTGGACTCATCACAGAAAGTGTCGTTTCTTTGATCTTCAGTAAAATTTCTACTAGCTGCCTCTGTTATGTAGCTCTTTCTCATTGCTGTTGCATGTGGTAGATCTCCACTTCCTGAGCAGAATTCTAGGAAAAATAAGTCAGCTATGAATATTTAAAATTATAGGCAGTCAGTCCAATTTAACTTTCATAAGATCTGTCAACTTTGCCAAACAAAACTAAAGCAAATTTCAAGTCAATTTCTGAAATTCATCAGTATGAAACCATTTTTATTAAAGTGTGAATATTCCTTAAGCTAAAGCTTGTTTCAAATTTCAAGTTGTAGAGATCTGGAAGTTGAGAAAAACACTTAAGTGGACACAAATTTCCCATATAAACTTGAACTACTTCTTCTTCTTCTTCTTCTTCTTCTTCTTCTTCTTCTTCTTCTTCTTCTTCTTCTTCTTCTTCTTCTTCTTCTTCTTCTTCTTCTTCTTCTTCTTCTTCTTCTTCTCCTCCTCCTCCTCCTCCTCCTCCTCCTCCTCCTCCTCCTCCTCCTCCTCCTCCTCTTCCTCTTCTTGTTTCTTCTGCCCCTGCACCTCGTCGTCATCATCATCCCCACCACCATCCCCACCACCATCATGTTAGTGTTAGTTATATTTACCATAGAAATACAAAATATTCATGGCTTTGTCAAACTTATTTCTACATAGTAATACAATGAAGTTACATAATTATATAGAAATATAAACAAGTCAATCAATGTTTACAGATTCTGTCTACTGAAATCTATCAAATACCATAACTTTACAAATAATTCACAATTTCATTAGTCAACATTACTGCCTAAAAACTCTTCTATTGTTACTGGCATTATTTTTAATAATATACTCTTTACAGCTGATTTAAATTTGTTACATAAACCTTTTACCTTATCTGACAGTTTATTATAATAATTAACACCCTTATGTGAGATAAAAATTTCACAGATGGGTATCCTTAAACTTTGATTAAGCCAATGATAATTTAGGTGTATATTTTTGCTATTCCTGGTATTATATGTATGATAATCTGAATTAATTGTAAATAGTGATTAATTCCTTGTATAAAAATTACTACTTCATAAATGTAGATACTGGGTATAGGCAATATATTGAGCTCCTGAAATATTGGTTTGCCACCTGTTCTTAAAGGAACTTATTAAATTACTTTTAACATTCTTTTTTGCATTTTATATACTGCTAAGGATTTAGATGATGAGCCCCAAAGAATGATTCCATAAGTGATAATTGAATGTAGATATCCAAAGTATATTATTTTTAACATCTCAACAGGTTAATATTCTGAAGGTGCAACAAAGTCAACTAAACTTTTCTTCTAACTTCTTTATATATTATCCCACATGAGATTAGAGTCGATCCATATTCCTAAGAATTTTGTATTGTGAGCTTCAGTTACAAAAGGGTTGTTTATTGAAAACTGAATGAGCTTATGTTGAGTCTTTTTACTAAAATCCATTGAGACAGTTTTAGCTATTTTTTTTTTATTTTAATTAACGTCCTCCAACATTGTGTCATATCGGACGAATGAATGAAATGAAATGGGTGAAATGATGCTCAAATGAGCCCGAGGTCCATGGAGCTTTAAGCTACCCGACATTCGTCTTCTCAGGGTAGGGAAAACCTCGGAAAAAAACCTTACCCGGATAACTTACCCTAAGCGAGATTCGAACTCGCGACCTCTTGAACGTGAGGCAGACACGTTAACCATCACGCTACCGAGGCGGGCCAGTTTTAGCTATATTAGCTACTACGAGTAGTATGTTATTTAGAAACCACCGTTGTATTTTTGTCATTGTCTTATTTACCACTTCTTGTAGTTCTATAGAATCTTGTTACCAATTATCATTTTGATGTTATCTGCAAACAGTATATGTTGCAGTATGTTTGAATTTGCAAATTTGGATTAAGAGCTCCTTTATTTCTTGTATTATGCTTGATTTTGGTTTTTGTTTAGAAGAGATTGCTTCTATTACTCCTTTTGAATCAATTAGTATAAGAGCCTTTTCCTATGATCTTTGTCTATATATGTTGTTGTTGTAGTGTTTAATGCCCGCTTTTACTACTATGGCACCGCAGGCGGTTTGTCTATATAGAAGTTGTGTGAGTGCAAATGCACTTGCTTGGCTCTCTCCTTAGAATACTGTATTTCATCATTGTCGTTGTCATCATCACCATCATCACCATCATCACCACCACCATCACCGCCGCCACTGCCACCGCCACCACCACCCCCACTCCCACCACCGCCAACACCACTGCCACCCCTGCCCCCACCAGCACCACCACAACACCACACCATCACCATCACCACCACCTCTGCCATCGCCACCGCCACCGCCACCACCACTGCTGTCGTCGTCATCATCATCATCATTGTTGTCATGCATATTTTTAGGTAACAATAAAGTCACAATCTGTAAGTTATAATCTGGAAGAAAACATTACCTAAAAGTACTAACTTTTACAGTGTAGTTATCCATTCTCTTAAGTTTGGAAACATCCAGTTTTCGCATGGGAATGTTAACTTTCATGAAAGCTTCTAGTCAGAGGTGTCCATCCCTCCCAAAGGCTATTGTGCATTGTCTCCCCCTCCCCTCCCTCCCCAAATAATCACCCTACCCTAATTTTTACTGAGATGTTATTTTCAAGTGTGTGTGTGTGTGTGTGTGTGCGTGTGTGGCGAATGCTCAGGGTGTAGCAACAAAGCCATTCTCCTTCTTGCCTTCCAATATTTTGAGTTAAAGTCTGGATACAATTTAACTTGTTAACAGATTGAGAGATGTTCCATGTTTATTTCTTCTTCCTTGTTGCATAACATACAATTTGGAGATGATAGCAATGCAGTCTTATGCAGGTATTTGCTGAGACAGTCATGTCAAGTGGTAAGCCTGAACATGGCGACGACTGTTTTTCGAGGTAGTTCAGGAGTTAGTTTCAAGCTATTTTAAGAATTTTTCTCCTTTGGAATAATTTAATATATTTGTAGTTAATTTAATTTTATAATCATTATTCATTTTCTTCTTAATGATACCTTTAACTGATTCCAGTGGTACTTTTGGTTGTATCTTATTTTGAATCTTGGTTCCCTTTTTTTTGCTAGGATGTCTGCCTTCTCATTGTTACTCAATCCACAGTGTGTAGGAACCACTGAAAGACTATGTTCTTACTTAAATTTTGTATCTGTTTAAACAAACAGTGAATATCTCTTATTTTTTCTGTTTTTGGCTCCTGAGTTAATACTATTGCTTAGATTGCTGCTCTAGAATCTAATAAAATAGCAATGTTTTTTACATTTTTGTACCCAAACAAACAGATATTTTAGAGCAGTGTAGATTGCACCAATCTCTTCATCAAAATTTGTAGTGTTCTTTTCCACAGTTTTGTAAAAGGAGAAAAACTGACATGTACCACCTGGTCCAGCGCCATCATCATCACTTACAAATGAGCCATCTGTATATATAAGTTTTCATTCTTCTTCAGGATATTTGATTTGGTATTTCTAATGCTATCAGTTTTGCAATATCTGGACTTGTTTGTTTCTTGAAGATGTCATAGAGGTCTAAATTATATTGTATTTCAAAGCTTTCTGTTGGATTAATGGGATGTAATACATTTTCTTTTGTAATAGGTATGTGTAGTTTTTCTTTTAGCTTTTGTTTACTTCTTGCACAAATCCTTTTTGGATTTTTAGTGTATACTTAAAATCCTGAAGTTTGTCTAGTTTATTAACATTTGGAATTCTTATACATTTTTCATGAGTTATTAGAGCTTGTTCTTCAAGTTCTAGGTTTATTGGCAAGATGTTACAAAGAGAAGTGTTTCTAATGGGGTAGTTTTAACTGCATGTGCTATTAAGCGTAATGCCTGGTTTTGAACTTTCTGTAATTTGTTTTTACAAGACTTAGATGCTGTTATTAATACATCACCACGGTATTTTAAAATAGGTTTAATATATGTATTGTACATTATGTTTAGCATTTTTCTAAAGCTGCCCCATTTAGTTCCTGCTAGTCTTTTTAGTATTTTGAACCTATTATTTGCTTTCCTTGTAACAGATTCTACTTGATGTAGCTATGTAAGTCTTTTATCAAAATATGCTCCTAAATACTTTGAAAAATGTGTTTTTTTGGAGTTCATTGCCATTATAATGTAGTCTAATTTCTATGTCTTTCTCCCCAAGGAAAAATGCTGGAAATAAGTTTTTTCTATATTTACTGTCATTAAATTTTTTGACCACCATTTCCCAAGGTGTGCTGTGCATTTTTAGTTTAATTGAATTTTTCTGATTTTCAAATAACTAGATCATCAGCGTGTAGGCCTACTTTTCAATGTATCTAATTGTATCTGTCTGAATAGACAATAGGTTAAAAGTAAAAGCACGTGTTCTAAGCATATTATTTTCAAAAGTTATCATCTACTATTTACCCCACATTATGCAGTATAGTGTGAATTGTGCTTCAGATTGGATACAGTGTCAATTGTAATAAATGTGTTTAGATTACATTCTGACTGTTATTACTTCAGACACTCTGTACAAGTCTATTGACAATAGTAAACTAGTACTATTGTTAATTTATTTAAAATTAATGAATTACAAAGATAATATAATTGAATATATTAGACTGTTATAATATGTGACATTTATAAATGCAACCTTAATTTTGTTCAAGTACCAAGCACCAATTAGAACATTTGGGCTACACGTTGATGGGTGTTAAATCACAGTGTATTTTATTTTCTTTGAAACATTCACACAGAAATTATGAAATCACTACAATATTCTAGTTAATTTTATGTGTTTGTTATAGATGTTGTTTATGATTCAAGCCTGTTTAAAGATCTCTGTAAGACAATCTGCTACTTTGTTTCAAAAGGTAGCTGTGCAGTATTTCTGGCTTGCACAGTTCGCAATGAGGATACACTGGATGCATTTCTTGAGCTTCTACGTAAGTACTAAAATGCTGTTACCACCAATAAATACCTGTTCTGATGCACCAGAAGAGTGTTAGCATTTATTAAGCATAAAACTAGTTAGTTTTTAAGCTCACTAACATACAAAGAATTTCATTGATGGTTTAAATATTCAGATTTATTAAAAACGTTATGTCTTCTGTCAGTGAAAATAACATAACAAATTTGTATGTACTTTTTGTTTCAGGGACAAATGCACTTATCATTAAAGAACAAGTGACACCAAATGCAAATCATTTTATTTTCTCCAATGAAGTGCCAGTAATTCTATACAAAATTAGCAATTATGGGTGATAATCCATATGAACAAAAAGACCTAAAGTGAATAAAAGTTTTTATTTCTGTTATGAAGCATTCTTGCTTCAGAAGATTATAAATTGTTATTTGAGTTATTGTACACATATTTTTGCATCCTTTGGATGAAAATATTTTTGTTAACGTTCAGTTTAGAGCATTTTGAACTCAATTTGAATTTACGATTTTATTGTCTTGGTCTGGTTGCTTGTCACATTGTAGCGCTCTTGCAGCTCACTTATGTCGCTATATATAATTTCTTTTCTCAAACTAACAACAGCACTGTCTGACTTCAAAACTTAGGTAATTAAACAGTTGTTACAGGTCATGTCAGGATATTGGCATATAATTTTGAGGGCTAGCCCAGTCGGCTAACCCTCTTGATGTTTCAATACCTTCCTTACAAGTAGCATATAGTGCTGATTAGATGAAACCAACATTGGAATGCTCGCTTCATTACACTCTTTGAGCAGTGTGGTGATACAGTCTCTACTAACATAGTTATGTGCAAGTTGTGTCTGGCTTAAGTATGGTTAATCATAATACTATGCCTCCCATTATTTTAAAATTAGAAGGGAGAACCATGCACAGCCACAGCGACGAAAGAATGTATGAAACAAGAAGCAAACAATAAAGAACTTTGTTCACTGATTGTTTCAAGAAACTACAGAAGGTACAGTTAGGGTTGCAAATGCCACTGGAGTGTCGGTGCTTTCTATTTCTGGAATTCTATAGGATAGTGAAAAGCATGCTCAAGGGGATGATACTCCAGGGGAAAAAAGAATTACCTAAAACAATCAGAGATATTTATGACTTTGACAAATGTGTTGTCAGACGTATAATGTGTAATCAGACATGTTATCAGATAATTTGTACATCCCAGAGGGAGCTGTGAAGACTACAGATAAGGTTGAAGGAACGAATTGGATATGAAGGAAATTGTGCAAACCTTAGGAGCAATTTTGAGATTCAAGTGGAAGAAAACCAAAAATAACAGAAAAGTGCTTATTGAAAAGCAGGATATCTACTTACAGCAAGAAAATAATTGCTAGCAAATACATTATCTTTGGCAGTGTAGGAAAGAGTTCTGCCTATGGTGTATGAAGATGGTAGCTACATATTACAGTAGCCATAGAAGTCCTAAAAGCTGGACTGACGAAAGTAATGCTGGTTTATTAACATCCATATCCAAGGGAGAAAGGCTAACCATTGTTCACGTTGTGGGACATATGGCTTTATACCAAGTGCCCTACTTATGTCAAAGCAAATTTTTGGAGATTTCTACCATGAAATGAACACAAAAAATTCTGTAGAGTGGCTGAAAATCATGTTCATTCCTAATCCTCCTCAAAATTCTATCCTAATAGTTGACAACATGCCCTATCAGTGCTCAAGCAGATAGAGCACCAACATCCAACTAAAAAACTGAGATGAAAGTTTGGCTACCAAAAATGGTATTGTGTTTAAAGAGCCATTCTCAAAGGCAAAGCTTTATGATTGTATCAAGTTGTATAAGCCCAGCAAAAGATAATATGTAATAGATCAGCTATTGGCAGAGCATGGACACAGTACATTCACACTCACACCCTACCACCTAATTTAAATCCTGTTGAGGTAATCTGGGGAGGTATAAAATAGTGGGTGTGGTGATCGTCAGTGTTCACAAGATACTAACCGATGTGTCTAGCAGTGTGCTGTTGATGTAATCTGGCCTTTTCTCTTGGTCGCGGGAGGAGTGGAATGCATTGCTGTGTGCTGAGTTCAGAAGAGGAAAGTATGATGAGTAAGGTAATTTCATTTATCCCTACCTTCCCCCCATCACTCTTCACTTACCGACATTGTCCACCCCTCAAGCTTTTACGTCATAAGAAGGCATTTTACTTCATACTATTCTTAAAGCAGTTCCAGGATTGAGTAATACCTTACAAACACTGGTGATCATCATTACTTTGTGTTAATTCCAGTTAGTTTATTCAAAGTATTTCAACATGCAACACACTTTCAGTTGTTCTCATCGAAAGATTGGCTGTATGAACTATTGCAGAGTCTTGTTCAAAAAAGGCAAAATCAGCCTCCCTGTTGGTTAATCCTCTAAAAAAGGGGGCAAAATTATGGGGGTGCCAACTTGGAATTCAGATTGGGGGGCAAGAATTACATTTCCTTGTGATACAATTCTATTAAAATAACAAGTAATATAAAGCATCTGCAAAGCTTACCTTAAAATTTAGTAGTAAATGTACTGCTCTTCAGCTCATTCCTGGATATGAATTAATTGCAGGTAATGTCAAGGTCAAGTTACTGCTCTTCAGCTCATTCCTGGATATGAATTAATTGCAGATAATGTCAAGGTCAAGTTTTATGGATTCATCTTGATGACAGTTGAGAAGAGCAATGGTGTTTAAACGATCTTGCCTCATGATTGATTGGAGATAAGTTTTCAGCTGTCGTAGAGACGAAAATGATCTCTTGGTGTACCAGAGATCATTCTGATACCAGAATGGTCAGCATAGTTCTTATAAATTTAACTAGCTCTGGCAGTAGGTCAAAAAGGTGTTTTTGTTGTTTTAAATAGCTCACTATTTCGTACAAAGAACTAATAATAGTGTTGCTACTTCGGATAATTTTAAAAAACATACTTTGATGCAACAATAAGCGATCCTTATTGATATCTGAAGCATAGAAATTCATAATATCTTCCAAGTTGCTATTGTCCCCTTGAATAAATTGCTCAATTTTGCTTACAGATGCAAAAGTGGGAGTACAGAAGCGAGAATCTAAAAAAACTGAGAGATGAGTCCATTATTTGGTTGTAAATCATTTTATATTTATCACGAACTTCAGAAAATGCATCTAGAGATGGATCACTTGATTCATCGTATCTCTTCGGAATTTTACTTTTTCCAGGTAGTTTAGGGGAATCAATATCCATTTCTTTGCACTTTTCAGTAGTTTCATTCCAAAATGATTCGAAATTATTTCTCATGACTTACTAGTGGTAGAAAGTGTTGAAATCATTCTGTTGGCTTGCTCAAAGTGTAGAGATTTTTTCTGTAAAGCTGTGTTTATTGCATCAATGTGGCCAGACAACTTTACCAAAACTGATAACAAAAAAGAAATCAAATGTCTGCATATACATTAGCATGTATATGCTAATATGCCCGGCCACTTCTAGTGCCCCATCCATCAGTGAAAAATATTGGAGAGCAAGAGGATTAATGACTTCATTGTCAGAAATCCAGCATTAGCTAACAACAATATTAGCATGTTATTGGGTATTGGTATTTTGTTATTATTTTATGTTTTGAAGCTATACAACACAGGTTTTTAATAATTTGCACACAGCAAGTTCTTTTTAGGAAGCTTTATTAAATTGGTGTCCATTGTTGTGTAACATATTATGTTCTGTTGCCAACATGATTTTCAGATGTTACTATCACAACACACTCCCATAACATGGATAATTATGTTGTATCAATAAACTGTTCAGTTCACACTGTTCTTTCTTTTCACAACACAAAGTAAACACTCCCTCAAGGAGAAAATACTTTTACGTTAAAGCAATTTTAACATGGTTTTCAAACTTTTAAGTTAAACAACAGAATAGATAAATATTTGTCTAATAGAAACACTTTTTACATGAATATGTATTACAAATGATATATGAACTTTGTTGAAAGTTCTTTAAATCTTGCAGATTGCAAAGGTTTTGTTAAAATGTCAGCAATTTGTTTACCAGTAGGACAGTATTCTAAATTAAACCACTTTTCATTTAGTTCATCATTTATGATATACTTTAAGTCAATGTGATTCGTGTTGCATAATGCTTGACTGGACTTGATCATTTTAATGCAGCTTTGATTGTCTGAATACAATACAGTTTTAGGCTTCTCACTGACAAGTACTTCTATGACATTTTTCAAACACTTCAGTTGCTTGTAGCAGCTGCATATTCTGCTTCTGCAGATGATTGTGCTACGATACTTTGTTTTCTTGAACTCCATATGACTGGTCCTTCTGTAATCATGGTAATGAAACCAGTTGTGCTTCTTCTATCCTTCATCTCCCCTGCAAAATCTGAATTGCAGTATGCTTCTACTTGGATTTCATCTTCACTCGTCCCAAATGACCTAGTTGTCGACGGGCCCCTAAACTTAATTCATTCTTCACTCGTTTATGAATAATGGGTTCCTAGATTCTTGTTGCAGTTGGGATATCAAGAGTTTTCTTGATATTGATTACATCCTATCGAGATGGTGTATTTACTGCTACGCTTTCAAAGTTTACAGCACAGCTCAGAGTCTTGCAGGCTAAATATAGGAAATTTCCCACTGCTTCACAATGTGGAAATTTCACTCTAGTTTGATGTCTGTCTTTCTCTAGCAATTTTTCATCTCTATTTGCTTCTTCTTTTTCTCCTTCTCAGTCGTTTTTCCTCTGTCATCCTTTTCCTTTTTTCTTGGCTTATCTTGATGACACATAGGAGTGCTTACTGGCCTTGCAGCTTCCACGTCATAGTTCCTTACAACTTGATTTGCATATTTTGTTTGAGTTAAAAGGATTCCATGTTCATTCACATTTATTTCCATTCCTAGATAATTCTGTGGTTAAGTACTACTGTAGCTTTAAAGTTTTCATTCAGTGTTTTCATTAGTTTCTCATGTCTTCAATTCTTTCACCTATGACTATTCCATCATCTGCATGTATTGCTACAAACATTGCATTTATATTCTTTGCATTTTTACTTTGTCTACTTGATGACAAGATTTCACTGGAAATATATGTTTTGAGACCCCCTGAATCCATTTTTAGAAAAAGGTCTGTGTGTGTGTGTGTGTGTGTGTGTGTGTCTGTGTGTGTGTGTCTGTCAGTCTGTGGACAGCATAACTCATAAACGAAAAGTAGGTTAAAAACCAAAGTTAGTATTTAAGTTTAGTGTCTTTCAAGGATGCGACACAAAGATTTTGAAGAAAATAGCCCCACCCTAAACTATCCTTTACATGGAAAATTTTTCGAAAATTTGTTTTTCTTGAAAATGGCTCTAACAATTTTGATTAAAATATTGTATGTTTGAGATATTTTTATGGCAAATGAAATGTATATCTTGAATTTTCTGGCTATAGTCCCTGTAGTCGTATTTACTCTGGATGACTTTTGTGTAACTGGTAAACCATTAGAGATAGACCAAATCATACTACACAAAAAATGTAGGTCTTGCTAAAATACACAATTTATGTCCAAATAAATTTTCTTGTAGGGTGAACCATTTCAGAGATATTCCTTGTTATGTGTGTGAGAGTTTCGGAAAACTTAAAACTTTCGTTAAATGGAACATCGTTGTTCATTTGTTTATCTGTTAAGTGTGCAAAGAGAATGGAATCTCAAAACTTTAAAAGATTTGACTATCGCACAAAGCTAGGTCGTGAAGACCACACAACTGGCTGGGAGGAATCAGGACACTGACCACGGACCACCCTCCAGTACTGCACCCCACCAATGACGTCTGTAGTGGGCTGAGGTGGGGTCGCATTGGCTGGTCTGTAAGGTTTGGCTCTTCATGGGCTATTGTGCTGGATATAGTTTAAGAATGGTTAGTACAAGAGTAGAGAAAGTCATATGAGTGCAACACATCAGATTTTTAAATATACATCTGTCAGATTTCAGTTGTTGAAGACTTTCAGACGTAACAAAGTCTGTCAGTCTCTTATTCCACTGTAGTGGAGATTACTTGAGACCATATAATGCTTTCTTCAGTTTGTATATTTTGTTTGGATGCTTATATCCTTCAGGTTCATGCATAGACACTTCTTTGAGTTGTCCATACAAAAATGCTTATTTTATGACAAATGTCCATACATTCATTTTCTTTATTGCTGCTGCAGCAAACAGTATTCTTAAAGAGTTTGGATGAACAACTGAGCTGTATATTCCTTCGAAATGTTGTTGTTAGCTAATGCTGGATTTCTGACAATGAAGTCATTAATCCTCTTGCTCTCCAATATTTTTCACTGATGATATTGAAGAGAGCAATAGCAGTAATAGTAACCGCTTTTTAGAGAGCACCATTTTTTATGTTTTGGCGGTCACATCGCTCTCTCACAACCCCCAGAATGTCTGGAGGACCACACCTGTCGTTGGTTTACGGGTCTCACAGACCTGACCGGGAGAATTATCAAAATAAATTCACCGACCATATCGTCTGATTACCAATCAGAGGACGTATTACATGTCATGACAGGTCAGCATGTTGGGGTTAAGATTTTATAGAGAAAGTAGAGAAATGGAGAGGTTGGAAAAATAAAGACTCCCTAGCCCTCGGAAACCCTAATAGCATTGTATACCAATATACCAATGTATATTTTAAGTAGCTCTCTTAATGAACCCACCATGTTCTTTAACTTTTTTGCTAATCAAAACATTGCATTTATGTAATGTTGTGATAGATTCATATTAGTAATCCAGATAATACCCTCATGTAGGGTTGAATTTCAAACAGTAGAAGTAAGGAAACAAATCAAACAATTTAATTGTATGCATCTGACAGCTTGGAATGATCACAAAAAACTTTTTATTAGAAATCATGTGAGCAATAATACAACTATTTTTTAATGTGTCACAGCAAAATGGTGTTCCAAACATTACCATGTGTGTCTTGTATTAAATACAAAACCACCACAACACAAAATGTTACTTAGTCCCTTTCCAAATTAAGTTTCAGTGGATGTTGATGAAAATGTGAACTGTCCTTTCTTTGTTGACATCCTCTTGCAACTAATAGTGCCTTGTATTTTTCATCATCATTTATTCTGAATATCCATCAGCTTCTAACAACTTCTTTTCCAATTGCTTCACTTTTATCCACAAGTTTCCATGTGTTGCTTGCTTGTAGATTTCTTTTTTCTTCATTGATTGCTTCAAGCCATTTTGCTTTATCTTCACTTTCCCTGTATTTTTATAGGCTAACAAAGCATAATTTTCATCACCTTCCTGGTAATAGTCTTGAAATCTTGACTTTCTTATCTCTCTTCTTGGTCTTTCATTATTTAGATTTACATTCACATTTTCTTCAATGTTCATTTGTATATTTTCATCTTCATATTCACTTTATCTTCTTTATTGCTCTCAATTTCAATGCTTTCATCTTCATCTCTTAGAATTCCATGCTCATTTTCTTCATTTCTTCCTTGGTTTTCATATGTTTCTTCTGTATCAGCATCATCTATGTTATCAGCATGTATAGAGGTTCTTTGTTTGTCTTTGTTTTTCTGTACATCAAGGAATACCAAATATCTTGAAATGTATATTTCTTGTTTAGTTTCATCCCAAATGCAGTAATCATTTTCAGAGTATCCCACAAAAGTGTCTTTTTTTGCTTCTGGGTTCCAATTTATGTTGACGGCCAAGTATTTTTGTATACACCATTGAGCCAAAAATCTGTAGGTTTGAAAGATTTTCAGAGTATCCCACAAAAGTGTCTTTTTTTGCTTCTGGGTTCCAATTTATGTTGACGGCCAAGTATTTTTGTATACACCATTGAGCCAAAAATCTGTAGGTTTGAAAGATTTGGTTTCCTTCCATACCATGCTTCAGCCGGTGGTATTTTGTTACAGTTGGCCTTCAGTTTACTAGATAGACAGCTGTATACAGAGCTTCACCCCATGTTTCATTTTCCAGATGAGAGTCGAATAATAGGTCTCTGGCTTTGTTAGGATCCTGTTCATTCTTTCAGCTGTCCCGTTATGTTCAGGTGTATGAGGAATGGTGTAGTTCAGTGTTATTTCTCCATTCCCGCACTAAACTTTGATATTCTCCTCCATTGTTACAACGTATTTTGAAGTTTTTAAGTTAAAATGGCCTATATCTTTTAAGGTATTCTTCAGCTTCATCCTTGCTTTCTAACGAGTTGCCTTTACAAAATGTGTGTAATCAACACATGTCATGAAATAGTTTTTTTCATCATGAGTAAAAGGGCTAAACTTTCCACATGTATCAGTATGTATTAACTGTAGTGGTCTTACTGTCTTAAGTCTCACTGTCTTGAATGGGTCTCTTACCATCTTAGCTTGGCAGCATATTTCACAGTTTGCATCTTTGTGTGATTTTATTACATCAGGAACACTACCACACACATGAAGAACTTTCTTCAGATCATTGAAGTTAATGTGACCAAGTTTTCTGTGCCATTGCATGTCTTGATTCAGAGTCATCAATAAAGTTATTAACTCAAAATTCATGTGCTGTTTTTCCTGATTTTTTATGTCAACAACATACAATCCACTCGGTTGTTTGTATGCTTTAAGAACAGTAGATCCATCTTTTGCTATCCACACTTCATGTTCACTGAAAAGAACAAGTGCATCTTTTTCTGTTACAGCTTTCACTGACAGTAGACTCTTTGTTAAATCAGGTGCATAACTGACATTTGTTACTATCACACTGTTTCTATTTCTCCTTCCATTTTTACTTTCTCTACTGGTAAGTAGAGGAAGTATTGTATTCCACCCAACAATATGATGTTGAGATTTCACCAGATATATATACGAGGGCCGTTCAGAAAGTAACCTCCGGTTGATTGCAAAAAATTCACCAAGTTAAATAAAAATATTTTAATATATACATCTTACAACTACATCTTTGCACTATTTTTCTACATATTCTCCATAACGATTGAGGCACTTATCGTATCTGTTCACAAGCTTTGAAATTCCTTCTGCATTAAAATCACCCGCTTGTGCCTGGAGCCAGCCTGTGACCGCATCTTTGAGCTCTTCGTCATCAAACCGCTGGGACCCGAGCCATTTCTTCATATGCATGAAGAGGTGATAATCGCTTGGCGCCAGATCTGGGCTGTAAGGTGGATGGTTGACAACGTCCCACTTGAAGGACTCAAGAAGGGCTGTTGTTCTGCGAGCAGGGTGAGGACGGGCGTTATCGTGCAATAAAAACGATACCGGAAGTCAGCATACCACGGCGTTTGTTCTGTATAGCCCGCCGTTAGTCGGTCTGGGTGGCTCAGTTGGTTAGACGCTGACCTACTGTTCCCAAGGTCGCGGGTTCAAACCCGGCCCAGGCCGATGGTTTTTAAGTGTGCTTAAAAACGACAGCTCCAAGTCAGTAGATTTACTGGCATGTAAAAGAACTCCTGCGGGACGAAATTCCGGCACACCGGTGACGCTGATGTGATCCTGGCAATTGACAGCGTCGTTAAACAACAAAATAATAATAATGTATAGCCCGTCGTAATTTTTTTAGCGTTTCACAGTACACGTCTTGATTAACGGTCGTCCCACGTTCCATGAATTCAACCAACAACACCCCTTTTGCATCCCAAAACACCGTTGCCATCAATTTTCGGGCAGAAAAATCTTGCCGGGCTTTTATTGGTTTGGTAGGCGAATTTGAATGTGCCCACATCTTTGATTGTTCTTTTGTCTCAGGGTTCACGTACTTAATCCAGGTTTCGTCCCCGGTCACGATTCTGTTTAACAATGGTTCACCTTCGTCCTCATAACGTGACAGAAAGTCTAATGCAGAGGCCATTCTTTGAGTTTTGTGGTGGTCGGTAAGAATTTTGGGCACCCATCGTGCACAGAACTTACGGTAACCCAATCTTGCTGTCACTATCTCGTACAAGAGAGTCTTAGAAATCTGTGGAAAATCAGTAGACAACTCCGACATTGTGAAACGTCGGTTTTCACGAACTTTTGCATCAACTGTCTGAACGAGTTCGTCCGTCACCAATGATGGTCTACCACTCCTCTCTTCATCATGAACGTTTTCTCGTCCACTTTTAAATAAACGTACCCATTCACGGACCACTCCTTCACTCATAACTCTTGGTTCGTACACGGCACAAAGCTCACGATGAATAGCTGCTGCAGAATATCTTTTGGCTGTAAAAAACCTTATAACAGCACGCACTTCACATTTGGCGGGGTTTTCTATTGCAGCACACATTTCAAACGGCCACAAACACTAAACTAGCGCAGGTACGACGTTCACTCGACCACGGCTTGATGCCGACTGACCTGCTGAGTGCGTGAATGCACAGATGGCGTCGCTACCCGCACTGTGACCGATCGGAGGTTACTTTCTGAACGGCCCTCATACTTTGAGACTCCTGAATAAAAAAAAAAGCATTTTTAGAAAAAGGTCTGTGTGTGTATCTGTTAGTCTGTGGACAGCATAACTCAAAAACGAAAAGTCGGTTAGAAACCAAAGTTGTTTGTCTTTCAAGGATGCAACACAAATATTTTGAAGAAAATAGCCCCACCCTGAACTACTCTTTACATGGAAAATTCTTAGAAAATTATATTTTCTTGAAAATGGCTCTAACGATTTTGATTAAAATGACATATGTTTAAGATATTTGTAACACAAGTGAAATGTATATTTTGAATTTTCTGGCTATAGCCTATGTAGTCCTGTTTACTCTGGTTGACTTTTGAATAACTCGTAAACCGTAAGAGATATACAAAATTTTACTATACAAAATATGTAGATCTCGCTAAAACACACAATTTATGTCTAAATAAACTTTTTTGTAGAGTGAACCACTTCGGAGATATTCCTTGTTATTTGTGTCAGTTTCGGAAAACTTAAAACTTTCGTAAAATGGAACATCGTTCATTTTTTTATGTTTTAAACAAGAGCACACTTTTAAGATCCAGGGTTAGGTACCAAATTTTTTGGAGCGACAGAATTGACTGACAGGGGAGAGGAACTGCTATTTTGCCCAGAAATACAATTATTGCTCATGCTTCTACCACGCTACCCGCAGTGTTAGAGTCCACGGCTCTTAAAACCTGCGTTAATAACAAAACGGCGATGCTGGTAGCACTTTATCGGCCCCCTAACTCCCCAGATTTCACACAAGATCTCGAACAAATCCTCGCCCATGTCATAATTGCAGATTTCAATGCCCGGCAACCCTGATGGTTTTCTCGCCGGACAAACGCGGCCGGAAATCCCCTGGTTGAACTTATAACAGAAAATTACGACATTGAGGTACATCTCTCCCCAGAACCCACCTTTTGGCACAGGTCAGGGCACTTTGACCCTGAGATTTTGGACCTCGTACTCACAAAAATCACGACGCTCAAGTAACTTCACTGTGTATAACAGCCTAGACTACGGTCATCTTCCTGTGCATTTCGACATACCGGATGCCATTACAGCCGGTGTCTCTGGCCCTCGGAAGAGGGTCGACACCGACTGCGATAGGTTTACCATGGAAATGCACAGGATGGCGCAATCCAGGTTGTCATGCTATAGTCATTCCACGTCAAATCGAACAATATAAGGCAAAAAATGACCTTGATCCCTCAGATTTTCTTGAAATTTTTTTTTTTTTTCGTGTTTTGGGACAAAATATATTTGACCCGTGTTTCTTCGTTTTATATAAAAAGAAATATTTTGGCAGATATTAAGTTTTCAAATGTCCCAAAAATCGCGCGCTTCTCACTCTTCGATCAATCATACCTCCGATTATAATAAAGCAAACTACTTGATCTTTGGCTCAAATTAAAGATAAATTGCAGTATTTCGTGAGGTATATATTAGAAAATTTTATTAATTATTATTAATATTACATTTTATACGATTAAAGTTTTAAAGTTTGATAATAACATAAACTCGGCCATTTAAAAATCTGGAAAAAAAAAAAAAAAAAAAAAAAAAAAAAAAAAAAAAAAAAAAAAAAAAACTAAAAATACAATGAAGTTTATTCAATATTCTCAGAAAAAATCTGAATGGAGTCTCTAATAGTTCAGTTGTAATTAACTTTGCAAATCAGTGCAGCGCACTCGCGTGGCACGGCTACCGTAACCTCACACAATTGCCACCTTCCATTACGGCAACTGTCCACTGCTTGAGGTTCCATGAATGTTACAACAGTACAGTAAGGAGAACACTTCTAGCTGACACTATTACATGTACACTATTAGCATCTTCAAAATGTTTTTAAAATATGCATTTTAAACTAATGGTTCCATACAACACACAGCTTTACCTCCTTCTTCGAAAGAAAATTGTTTCACGAAAGCTTCAGTTTTTGACAAAGGAATGAAGCAGTGTAATTTTAAAGCACAGCTAGGCCCATCGTTCTTGGCCCCTGACCTTGACTGGAAGTCCTGTTGGTGAATCCATAGCTTTCGCCTCTTTCATCAGCTCATATTGTATAATTCTAACCATGCACATGGGGAGGGAGGGGGAAGGTAGTGATGTTTGCATGATATGAGACAGTCTTGCTAATTCAAAGGTGCTTTTTAGTGCAGCGTGAAGTTGAAGACATAGATCTTTGAGATAAAGAGTGAATATAGTGAATTTGTGAGACGTTGATCATAGCGTAAATCAATTATGTCAACCTGTAAGTTCTAAATTAGGGATCAAAACATTACACAGTCAGAGTAGAGAAATTATTTCAAATGTATGGACGTACATGAAGGAAGAAGCTAAAAGCAAAGAACTGCTTACATCAGATTTTTTCAAAAAAATTCAAAAGCTGAAAAGCGCGTATCAGATGCCACAGGAGTATCAGAAAGATTGTGGAGACATTTTTCTGCATGGACTGTACTGCCTTAGTAAGAAGTTATATGAGTAGCATAACTGACGCACCAATTCGCATGCTGTCTGCAGTCACCGGCGTTACTCGCTTTCAAGGCAAATCCAGCTGTAGAAACGGATCGCTTCATGTCGTCCGTGAGCGCTTGCACGCCTCCAGAAAAAAAAATTGTAGCAAATGCACTAATGCAAGCTCCATAGTTTTCAACATCTTATTTTATAGATAAAATATCAGGGAATACGTGTGTATTTTTTTTAGATTTTTAACACATCGATTTAAATTCGATTTTTGGTTTTACAAAATATATCATTAAAAAACAGTCCAAAATTTGTGTGTAATAATGATCCATCGAAAGTTGTTAAAAGTGTTGTATTTTACCTTTCCAGTGTGCCAAATCCCAACTCTCAACTCTATATGGCCTTAGAGTAACAAGTGATTTTATATTACGGTGCGCGCAGAAATTGCATAGTTTCTAATAGCCATAACCAAGCAAGTAATTTAAAAATACGGAAATAAAAAAATACAGGTCTCCTTATTTTATGCCTATTATTCATTAAAAATTTTTGAACCTCCTACGAAAAAGTCGTGTTTTATGGGTGTTCGATTTGACGTGGATTGACCCTATAGCGAGGCAGACATAGATGTCGCCATCGAAAACTTTACTGCCTCGCTACGCGCGGCCAAGGGAAATGCTACCACATATACCACAAGACCACCCGGTTTGCGCGTACCCCGAGGCATGGGCGTCACGAAGGGGAGGGGGCAAGGGGGGCCGCGGCCCCCCCTGGAAGTTGGTCAAGTTAATGTGCAATCAATTACTGACTATTAAACTACTATTTTAAAAGATCAATTTTTATTTAGCACAAATTAATATGGTTATATGCAACAAACATTATAAATTTTGACAATAAAATAATGAATGAATATTATCTGATTGAAAGTTTCAAACATGTGCCCCCCCCCCCCCCGTGGAAAAATGTCTGCCGACGCTCATGCCCCGGGGTAGAGCAACTCATTGCGCGGAGACGACGCTTGACAAGGCTGTGGCGGTACACCCGTTAGCCTGAATATAAGGGCTAGCAAAATGACTACGCAACGTCATTCGGCAACAAATTAAAATCAACAAAATTGAATATTGGGAAAACAAAATGTTGAGTACCACCCACTCGGACTCTTCCTTGTGGACATTATGAAAGGCTTTCAAGGTCTCCACGAGCGGCAACTCCGCAACTGAGGCACTGCACACTCACGGGGGCCTGCACTTCTCGGCAGAGGAGAAAGCCGAGGTCTTCGCTTACTGTCTCCAAGACAGACTCACCAAAAACCCAGTGACCAACCGTAACCTAGAACGGGAGGTCCAGACATTGGTATAAAACTGGGTGGCGCAGAAGCAAGAGCAACAGCTATCCCTTATAGCGCCGCAGGAAGTTTACAAGCTCATTAGGAAACTGCCTAGTGGGAAGGCTGCCGGTCCAGACAAAGTGACTAAGGAGGAATTTAAACACCTCCCGCGAAAAGCCCTGGTGCAACTAACGAAGATATTTAACGCCTGTTTGCAGCACAGCTACTTCCCCTCCACTTGGAAGCGAACCAATTTATTATGCTCCCAAAGCAAGGGAAATGCACCAGAGAGCCCCAAAATTACCGTCTCATTAGTCTCTTGTCTACCATTGGTAAATTGCTCGAAAAACTTATACTTTCTCGAATTCAGAAAGAAGTCTCGGAAATACATGAACTTTCAAATTCACAATTTGGCTTTAGAAAAGGATATTCCACAGAACTGCAGCTTGTGAGATTAACTGATGACGTAACTGAGCAATTTAACAACGGGGCTTCAACGTTGGCGCTATTTTTGGACGCAGAAGCCGCGTTTGACTTGTGCTGGCACAATGACCGCAATTTCCCGACCCTTCAAAATTACCTGTATTTGCTGCACAATTTCCTAGAAAATTGGCGATTTTACGTCCAAATGGGAAACTCCTTCAGGGAGCGAATAATACGGGCTGGCGTCACACAAGGGGCAATCATGTCGCCGTTTTTGTATATATTATTTACCAATGATTTCGCAGTGGACGCCAGATGCTAGGTCGCCGTGTATACTGATGACACTGCAATACACAACCACCACAAAAATTCTCGTTTGGGCCTTGCAGAAACAACACAAACAACTTCCTCTCATGGCTCCATGACTGGAAAATAGAAATTAACCCCAATAAATGGCAGCTAATACATTTTTCAAAGCGGCATCACACTTTGGCAATGGACCTAATGGTCGGTGGTCAAATATTACAATGTCGTCAGTATGTTAAATACCTAGGCCTCACCATGAACCGCACGATGTGCTGGTCTACCTATATAAAAATAGGGCCAACAAAGCCAGACAACGACTAAAGATATGCGCTCCCATCTTCCGCAGCAAACAGCTGAAACTCAAATCCAAGCTGATTCTATACAGTTCATTTATTCTTTTGGTGGTCTCATATGCATGTGTGACCTGGGCCAATGACTCCAAAACCACCTCAAACAAATTAAAACCCCCCAAAACCTCTCCCTCAGAAAAATCCTCCCTGCTCCACACCGAACATCCCAGAGCCAGGGCAACATGGACGCGCATTAGAAACCACGATAACTACGTGATCGCCAACATTGGCAAAGGCGAGCCGAAGCACCGCAAGCACGCAAGAATTAAAAGCTTCTAGACGCGGCACGGCTCACCGACTAATGCGCGCCCATGCAATCCAGGCTCCAGGCTGCGCATATACTACTGCAGATACCCGCGCCTCGGGAACCATCCAGGAGATGTAACCTGTCCGCGCAGCAAAACTGCAAATAGTGTACAAAGGGAACTGTGTGTATATATAAAGAAGAAACAAAAACTTAAGACAGATAAACAATATCTACAACAACAACAAAAAAGTTTCTCAGTGACCTAAAGTTGGTCACAATATTTTGGTTTTAAACAAGAAATGCTAAATAAATGTAAATAATGCTAAATATAAGTATAATAATAACTATAATGCTAAATATAAGTCCATCCTAAATTGTAGCCTGTAAGTTGGGCCTAATGTACCGGCACCAGGCAAAGGCTTGCTAATAAAGAAACTGGAAACTGAGAAACTGGCTTCCATATTCGAATTCTGACCAGCGCAGACAACGGATCGTCTTACCCTGAAGATGCCAAGCGCAGTACTTCGCGAAACGTCGGTATGTTCAATGCCTTCTAGACCACGGCCTACAAGACCGAAAGAGATAAAACTAGCTAATCTACAGCTGTTTCTTCAACTGATAACTTTCTGCAATTTTCCTCCTTGCTTAGTGTGGCTTTTAGGTTATCTAAGGTTCAGCTTTTTTCTGGTGTTGAAACCCAAGCAGTAGTAAAGGATTTATGTTCAGGGAGAATGGTCAGAATCTTGGTTATGACAATTTCTTCACTCAGAATTTCATTTAAGCGGTTAAGCTTAAAGGCTATGTTTTATATATGACTAATACTAGCCGTCATATCCTTTTTTTACACGCTTTATATTACCTTCACCTATGTCTGTGTGTGTGTGTGTGTGTGTGTGTGTATGTGTGTGTGTGACGGAATATTTGAACGTAATTTTCACCAACTTAAAGTTGTGTGATTCACTTGAAAATATGCACACATGTCAAGGACCGATGACAATACAATAATTTCATGACTTTGTCCTAAAATCCTGTTCAGGATCATCAGGATAAAAAGTAAATTTCTCAATATAACGGAATGTTTCGACATAATTTTCACCTGCTTAGAGTTGTGTGATTGACTTGAAAATATGCGCACCTGTCAAAGACCGATGACAATACAATTATGTCACGACTTTGTCCTAAGGTCCTGACCAGGATCATCATGATAAAAAACATTAGCTAAATTTATCAATGTTACGGAATCTTTCGACATAATTTTCACCTACTTAGAGTCGTCTGGCTTGAAAATATGCATACATTTCAAGGACCGAGGAGAACACAATAATATCATGTTTCCTAACGCCCTGAGCAGGATCATCAGTGACTTGGCTAAATTTGTCAATGTAACGCAATTTTCACGAATTTGAGTCGTCTGATTTGACAATTTGCAAACATGTCAAGGATCGATGACAATACAATAATATCGCGACTTTGTCCTAATGCCCTGACCAAGATCACTAGGATAAAAAAGTGACAGCTAAATTTATCAAAATAACGTAATTTTCACCAACTTAGATTCATCTGATTGACTTAAACATTTGCACACGTGTCGAGGACCAATGACAATATAATAATATCATGACTTTGTCCTAATGTCCTGACCAGGATCATCAGGATAAAAAAATTACTTACATAAATTTATCAATGTAACAATCTTTCGACGTAATTTTCACCAACTTAGAGTTGTCTGACTTGAAAATTTGAGCGCAAGTTAAGGACTGATGAGAGTGCAATAATATTACGACTTTGTCCCGATGTCCTGACCAAGATCATCGGATAAACAATGACTGAAATAAATTTATATGAAATAGCACAATTATGACATCTTAGATGTTGCTAAGGAAAATTTCTACCTGTACACTGAAAATTTCCTGATATAGATAAGGAAATTTTCAGGATATATATACATACCAGGTGAGTCAGCTGCCCCTTATTCTCGAGTTTTATGCAATCCGCATTTTATAGTCCAACATGAAAACTTCGACCCCATTACAAGGTTCTACCCGCGTATTTGACATGGATGTTTAACACTCGATGAAATTAGTACTAATACAGATGTTATCACATCGTAATTAGACAGTTGACGTTTGCATTTCTGCAAATGTTCACTGGAACCAGCGAATATTACATCTTAAACGGAATGTTTATCTCACACGTTACTAGATAGCTCAGTTGGAACGAGTGCAAGACTCCGAAGTAATCTGTCTGCTGTGAAGGTGGTTCGAATCACCTGCATGTACTAATTTTTTACCCTGTAATCCTCACAATTTACAAATTATTATTCTGAAAACTGTTATTATATTCATTTTTATTGTTTTATTTATGTTTTATGGCATTGTTTGATGTTTCTTTATTGGTAAACTACAATTATGTAGTTGTTTAAACACATCTATAGGTAGGTGCAATTGAAATAAGGATCATTTGTACACATTTGAACACAGAAAGCAAGGAAATTACATTGTCAGAGTTTAACATGGAAGTTAAACCCAGTTTTGCAGACAGTGAATTATTGTGCTATTAAAATGTTTCATAGTGATACGTTTAGCGGCGCTGGAATGACTTTTTCTATTCCTGGAACACGACTCCTCTAACGAAGCAAGTGCTCGAACTGGTGACCTTTTTGGGTAATGCACGCCTGGGCACGCTGTTGGATGGAGCCCCTGACTTGGTGTAGTATGGCGGGTTGAACACAAGCCACTGTAATACGCTGACGAAGGGGTTCTAGATTGCCCAACTCCTCTGCATAAATGCGTTCTTTTAAATAATCCCAGAGAAAGAAATCAAGGGGTATCAGATCAGGTGATCTGGCAGGCCAGGAGGCTGGTCCTTGTCTTCCTATCCAATGACCAGGATGTGCAGCATTCAAATGATTGCAGACGATCCTCGACCGATACGGAGGAGCGCCGTTGTGTTGAAACCACATCGTCATTCACTCCTGCAGTGGCACATTCCCTAGTAATAAGGGGTGAGCTACGGAGGAATTCCAGGTAGCGTGCTCCTGTTAGATGCCTCTCGAAGAATAATGGTCCAAGAAGGTGGTCTCCCAAGATTCCACACCAGACATTTACACCCCACTGCTCTTGGAATACTGCCTCCCTTACCCAATGAGGATTATCAACACTCCTATAGCGTATATTGTGACGATTTTCAGTTCCATTGTTGTGGAATCTTGATTCGTCAGGAAACAATATCCTGGATGCAAATCCCACATCACTTGCTACTCGCTCCAGCAACCATTCACAAAAGGTTACTCGAGCTTCGAAATCTCTCCCGTGAAGTGCTTGGTGTAGGTGCAAACGATAAGAATGGAACTTATTAGTGTTCAATATTCGCACTGCAGAAGATTGACTGATGTTCACCTCCTGAGCAACTGACCGTGTACTAGTATGCGGATTGTTCTGGGTGGCGTTCAAAACTACTTCTGCATTAACACCCGATGTTGGTACGTGTCTATGAGGAGGCATTCTTGCAAGTGGCGCTGTTACACGCAGGCGCCTTTCAACATTCCGGAAGGTGTTTGCTGTTGGTTGTCGTCTGTTCGGATATCTCTCCCGATATAGATGCTGAGCCGCTGGTGTATTTGTCCTTGCTTCTCCGTAGATCAAAAGCATATCTGCGTACTCGTCTGTCGAATACATAATGAAAGACTGGCACAAAATATCGCGCGACAGCATGCGTGTGGAGAACGCAGGGGTCGGCATTCGCAACACACTGCATCATGCTAGTCCAATGGGGCAGAAGTCATTATATCTGTTCAATTAAAAAAGCGTGGGGTGTCGGTCATCAAATGCTATAAATAATTCATTGGTAGCTGTTTATAAAAGTAAAGATATGGCAAAAATATCTAAAACGTACCCCACGCTTTTTTACAACAAAATGTATTACTTTGTTAATATAAATGAGTTTTTATTTTAAACGTAGTACAAAAGTTTGAAACATAATGAACTAGTTGTCTTTATATCCCTATAGAACTAACTCTTCATACTTAAACATTATTTTCTACCTTTTAGTTTGCTTTGTTATAAAAGTGTGTCTTTCTTAGTTTTTTAAAACTATAACTTATTTATCATATTTATAGTTAAAAAATTCTGTTTGCAGTTGCACTTTCTGCTGTGTAGTTTCCATTTTGTATACCATATTGATTTTAAAGTGTTCCACATTTCCTTAGATGTCTTACACGAAAGAATATGAACCTTTACATTGTGATCCAGTGTTCTGAGAAAGATGCATTGTGCCTTTGCATCCTTTGTCTTCCATTCGTCCATGGCAGTTTCGTTACCTTGACCCGACAATAAATCGTCACTATTTTGTGGAACTTCTTTGCACGAAACAACACTCATATTTATAGTTCCCACAATGGATAGATATAGGCATTTTTCAGTTTTGGATTGAAAATAACCTCGTCTGTAGTCATTTCCATTTCACTTTTTAGTTTTTCTTTTACATTTCACTTCTTCACGCGGAAAATTTAGAAAATAATTATTTTGTTGCTTAACGACGCCGTCAATTGCCAGGATCACATCAGTGTTGTCAGTGCGCCGGAATTTTGTCCCGCAGGAGTGCTTTTATATGCCAGTAAATCTACTGATATGGAGGTGTCATTTTTAAGCACACTTAAAAACCATCGGTCTGGACGGATTTGAACCCGCGACCTTGGGATCACTAGGCCAGCGTCTAATTAACTCAGCCACCCAGACCGACTCTTCACGCGGCCACCAGTCACTTTTATACTTAGGATTTTTATGCCTATCGCTTCACACTTAGCTATATCATTCTGGGCCCATAACTTGTTATTGGGTATTGGTATTTGGTTATGTTTTGAAGTAATACAACACAGGTTGTTAATTTGCACACAGTAAGTTCCTTTTAGAAAACTTTATTAAATTGGCGTCCATTGTCGCGTGGCATATTATGTTATGTTGCCGGCATGATTTTCAGATGTTTTTATCACAACATTTGCTTTAGCACCAGCACCTGATTTATCATTTTGAGACACTTGGAGAAAAATCTGATGTGTTGCACTCATATGACTTTCTCTGCTCTTGTACTATTCTTACAAACTCTTATTCCTATATCTTCTTTGTGTTAGTTGAAGTAAGCATTTGTACATATTATCTTATTATTTTCTTGCAGGTGCAAAGGAAATATGGGAATAAAGTAGGTTTTGAGCGATAGTTAGATCTTTTAAAGCTTTAAGATTCCGTTCTCTTTGCACGACTTACATATAAAAATCTGATGCGCTGCACTCACATGACTTTCTCTACTCTTGTGCTAACTATTCTTGCAAACTCTTACTCCTATATCTTCTTCGTGTTGGTTGAGATAAACATTTGCAGAAATTATTTTATTGCTTACTTCCTTTGCTTGGGGAATATGAGAATGCAGTAGGCTTTGAGCGATAATCAAGTCTTTTAAAGCTTTGAGATTCCGTTCTCTTTGCACGATTAACATATAGCAAATGAATAACGATTTAAAAATATTTTGTTTAACGACACTGTCAATTGCTAGGAACACATCAACATCGCCGGTGTGACGGAATTCGTCCCGCAGGAGTTCTTATACATGCCAGTAAATCTACTGGCATGGAGCTGTCGTTTTTAAGCACACTTAAAAACCACCGATCTGGGCCGGATTTGAACCGGTGACCTTGGGATCAGTATGCCAGCCTCTAACCAACTGAGCCACCCAGACCGACGTGAATAGCGATGTTATATTTGACGGAAGATGTTCTGCAAAATTCTCACCAATAACAAGGCATATCTATATGCTAGTGTTTAATAATGAGCATGTTACTATTAGCGTACAATAATGTGTCACTCGTGCAATCTTCATGCTTATATCTAGTACTGCACAGGTATAGACCTACAGGTCGTTAGTTTCTGGCTAGTGTTTAGTGATTATGTTATTGCTTAACGTTAAGTGTTTGCGCTATAATTCTGGTTTGTCAGCCTATTGCTATTGAAATTGTCCTGCTACGATGACCCTGCTGATCCCGGGAGGTCTTGGTGTTTGCTCCTTGAGCCTTGAAGATCGCCCGGTCTTCGGAGTGTCCTACTCCATATGCTGGCCGCTTTCACCGCGCACGTAGGGCACTGGTGGAAGGCCCTTGTTTTCCCGATTCGCCTTGGCAATCGCCGAGGACTCAAAGGGCTCTGTGGCAGGCTGCAGTCTGAAACAAGGAAAAGGAAGGTTTGGTTGTGTGTTAGATGAGGGAACAGTCCTGTATCAAAGTCTGAGTCAGTCGTGTAGTAGATTGTTCAAGAATTCCTGTACTTCTGTGTTTGTTTGGTGTTAGGTTTCTGTCGAAAAGCGCTAGTGGTCTAGCAAGTTTGTAAATTTCCATTGTGTATTTACCTAGATTCGTTACTAATGGGTTGTGGTGCTTGTGTAAGTGTTTATATGTGTCGTGTGAGAGCTTTTTAATGAATTGTGCTATCGTGTGCATTTTTAATTCACCGTGTAGAATGTCCGCTGGGGCTGTGTAAGGCACTTTTGCTATCAGTCGCAGTATTTTGTTTTGCAGTCTTTGTAGGCACACGATGTGTGTTTTGGCGGCATAACCCCAGACCGGAGCAGCGTATGTGGGTATTACAGGATGCAGTTTCGTGTACAACGGTGAGGCTCACAAGTACAGATCTTCCGGAGAACAGTTTAGCTTTTACTGGTTAGCTGTCTGCCATATTTTACTTCTTACTTATCTCCAGTTCAGTTCCTGACAGGTTCATCATATGCTGCAACTCGATGAGCGCTGTTCAGGCCTTGCAACAGCTTCTCGGCGCGTCAGTATTGACAATTAAAATTCGGACACTCGTTTCACAGTTAGTCTCTCGTGGATACCAGTTTGTTTCTACATGGACCCCAGGCCATATGGGTATTCCCGGCAACGAGGAGGCGGCTGCGGCTGCTAAGGCTGCATGTCGTTTGCTGGTGTTTTCCACACGTGCTCTTCCTTTTAGGGATGTGCAGCGGTACTTCCGTTGCCATCTTTATTCGTTCTGGCAAAAGTCCTGGGAAGAGGTGGCTGGCCTTCTATTACGGACAATCAAGGACACAGTACAACCCTGGCTGACTTCTTGCAGGGATTCCCGTCGGTCAGGGGTTGTTTTAACGCGGTTGCGCATAGGTCACACATGCGTCACACATGGCTACTTTTTGGGTGGTGACCCGGCCCCTGTCTGTCACACGTGCGGCGTACAACTCTCCGTATCGCACGTTTTGGTCAATTGCGACATACTCGTACTAGAGAGCGCCAATTCCTTGGCCTGGGTTCTACCCTGCGGTCGAAACTGGTCTCCGTCGATATGGTGTTGCGGTTTGTCGCCGATATTGATTTCGCGAAACAAGTTTGACTTGTGTTTTATCCCTGGGCATTTGGTTTCACGGCTTTAGAATACACCTCTCGTTTGTGTTGTTTTTAGCATTGAAGCACTTACTCTTTGAGCATTCAGATTTCAACATTTTAACTTTTAACGTCCATCTTTTACTGTTTTTATCTAATTACTATTTTAATCCTGTGTTTCAGCGTTCACCTTGTGAATGTTTTAACCTTTAAAATTTGACTTAGGGCCCAAATGCCCTGGCTGTCGACGGGTCCTTAAACTCAATCCATTCACTCACTCACTCACTCGCTCACTCACTCATTCACGATTCTTGAATAGTTAACTTTAAGATTCAGTAATTTTGAGTCTTAAATATTTAGAGTTCTCTAATTTTCAAAAGCATTGCAGTGCTCCATTCCCACAACTGCTTTCGAGTCACTTATTGCTAGCTATGGAGCTTTCTTTGATGCAGTAACTCTGCATTCCCAATTGTCTGTAGTGTTCAGCACAAAGGAAAGCATTAACAGCGTTAGTAGTGTCAGTGAGTTATTGAAATTCATAAAAGAAATTCAACTGAAGGCGACCTACTCTGAGATTGTAACATTTTGTGAACTAACATTAATTATACCAGCAACCACTTCTGCGGAGAGAAGTTTTTCCGCTCTCAAGAGAATAAAACCATTTGTGAGAAACTCTACAGGTCTAGAGAGGTTGTCCCATTTGGTAGTTTTATCAATTAAAAACTGTTTGATCAAATAACTGTCTCGACGATCTCAGTTTTACGACGACGTCATTGAGGGTTTTGCCAAGCAAAACAGGAGAATCAAATGCATTTTAAATGACAGGCAAGTTCGTTATTTATTTTCTAAAAAATCACCGGATATGTTTAGTTATTAACAAGGATGTTAATGACGCTGGCCATGAAAGCTTCAGCATTTACATTTCGTTATTGCTTCCGTACATCAGAATTTCATGACATGGCCCTGCTATAACGCCTCTCACGTCATAAAAACTTTATGATATATTGTAATGGAATATAACACTTCATACTACAAGACAATCTTATTCAGAAAAAGGCTTCAGTGATGAATGCACCAGACACTGACCTCTTCCTGGTTATTACTGGCAGGAACCTGTCTAAATATCAAGTATAGAGCATTCGCATCTCAGAGACGTATAAGAGAAGGCATTTGAAATGCATGCATTATTTGCTCACAAGAGAAAACAATGACATACTGTTTCGTGATATATGTGTTGTGCTGGGCAGAAATGGGTTAATTACATATGAATCTCTATGTTGCACACAGTTTAGCGCGACAGGCGTCCAGCTGGTACTGAGTTTCTTCCAGGTATTTGCAAGCGCCTGGAGAATTACGTTTGCGAAGCAGTTGGTATTCTCCGAATGTAAATTATTCAAATCCTTGACAGGAATGTTGTGAAGGATGTTCATTATGTATTGCTAGTAAAAGCAATCTAGGGAGAGTTGATGTGAAAATCTGAAGGCCATACTACGGGGCCACCTCGACCAATCCAACGAGAAGCTCAAGGAAGCAGGTGTTCAAAGGATCACGCATGTGCTCTGCATATTATGAAGGAGTTGAATTGCTTTCACTTGCTCCCCCCGTTCACTCTTGTAATGCAATCGGCTCTTTACGAGAGACCCAATTTCAAGTAGTTACCTACTTGCTCGCTGGCTAACTTACCGATGTTATATTCTTAAAAACGGCTATAACGATTTTGACTAAAATACCACATTCATTGATAGAAGAAATAAAACGTATATATTGAAAATGTATTAAAATCTATAAATTTTCTTTTAAATGATTGAATCTTGCATTATTTCGTATAACAGGAAATCTTAACAGATAAAAAATGTACTGAAAAAATTAGAAGTGATTAAAATACGCAATTTCTCAATTTAATTTTTTACACCGTAACTGAAATCGAAATACTCTTTATTACAAGTTTAAGGTTTTCCCTTAACGAACATGTTTAAAAATTTGCGATTTTTCCTTTTTTACTTTCTCTACTGGTAAGTAGGGGAAGTATTGTATTCCACCCAAAAATTCGATGTTGAAATTTCACCGGAAATATATGTTTTGAGACCCCCTGAATCCCCCCCAAAAAAAGCATTTTTAGAAAAAGGTCCGTGTGTGCCTGTGTGCCAGACTGTCAGTCTGTGGACAGCATAGCTCAAAAACGAAAAGTCGGCTAAAAACCAAAGTTGGTATTTAAGTTTAATGTCTTTCAAGGATGCGACACGAAGATTTTGAAGAAAATAGCCCCACCCTAAACTACCCTTTACATGGAAAATTTTTCGAAAATTTTGATTTTCTTGAAAATGGCTCTAACGATTTTGGTTAAAATGTCATATGTTTGAGATATTTTTATGACAAATGAAATGTATGTCTTGAATTTTCTGGCTATAGCCCCTGTAGTCGTATTTACTCTGGACGACTTTTGCATAACTGGTAAACCGTTAGACCAAATTATACTATACAAAACATGTAGATCTTGCTAAAATACACAATTTATGTCTCAATAAATTTTCTTGTAGGGTGAACCATTTCGGAGATGTTCCTTGTTATGTGTGTGAGTTTCGGAAAACTTAGAACTTTCGTGAAATGGATCATCGTTGTTCATTTTTTTTATATGTTAAGTGTGCAAAGACAACAGAATCTCAAACATTTTACTATCGCACAAAGCCTACCGTATTCTAACATTCCCCTTGCACCTACAAGGAAATAAGCAATAAGTTGTTCAAATGTTTATTTTAACTAACACGAAGAAGATATAGGAATAAGAGTTTGTGAGAATGGTTAGTACAAGAGTAGAGAAAGTCATGTGAGTGCAACACATCAGATTTTTATCCCTTACTTTTCTTTCCATCGCAAAACGTTATTCGAATAAACATCTGAATGCTGCTCCCGCTTATTGAAACGTTTTGATTTCATTTGAAACAGTTCCTCGGTATTGACATACTATGAGTGTCGTAGCGACCTAGGATCACCATGTTTTGTATGACTAGTATCTAATTGTATAATTATTAGATGTGAATTTGTCGTTGTGTGAATGCATCATATCAAACTGTTATTTTTTTTTTTTTTTCCAAATTAGCTAAGTACCACGGCATCTATTTCTACTGCATGTATCTACTATTCCAAGATTCATTGTCTGATGTTATCTGAGGTTCCGATTCCAAGGAGCTTTAGGATAAGGGATAAGGTGATGCTTACACAGGTGTGTGATGAGCACTTTAGTTTAGCGCATTATGATAAAGATATGAATGTTTATCATAATTTCGATAAGACATTACAATGAAACCTGGGAAACAGATTGGGTTAATCCTGGGACAGGAACCTATCACACATCCTTGTAACCCATGGGCTACATGCAAGAGCTGAACATACAGTTCGCTGAAACTTTCTGTTAGTTTGACAAATACCTACCATAGGAACAATGCCCTACTGTTATTCAACAATACTGCTTCTGATCTTCATGGTAATGCTCACATTTTCACAATCATATGAACAGGTAAGTCTAGGTTAATTACTAATTTGTTATTGCTGATGGGTATTCAAACTATATATATATTCATAAGTTCGTCCCATATTTGCACCGTGTTCTCTTCAAAACGCTACGTACAAAATTGAGATAAATTTTACTCCGAAAAGAACCAACAGTAACTCCTTTTTTATCAGTTTAATTTTGTTTATTCTATCTAAGAGCCCGCCTCGGTAGCGTGATGGTTAGCGTGTCTGCCTCACGTTCAAGAGGTCGCGAGTTCGAATCTCGCTTAGGGTAAGTTATCCGGGTAAGGTTTTTTTCCGAGGTTTTCCCTACCCTGAGAAGACGAATGTCGGGTAACTTAAAGCTCCATGGACCTCGGGCTCATTTGAGCATCATTTCACCCATTTCATTTCATTCATTCGTCCGATATGACACAATGTTGGAGGACGTTAATTTAAAAAAAAAAAAAAGAACTATCTAAGAAACGTCGTTTGAAGTAATTTTCCTTTATTTTTACTTTCTCTACTGCCTATAGTAAGTAGGCGAAGTATTATTGTACTCGAACCAAACTTTCGTGGCCAGATTTCACCAGAAATAATGTTTTGAGGCCTCCTGAATAATAATGTGTGTGTGCGTGTGTGGGCGCGCGCGCATGTCTGCCTTAGAACACCATAACTCAAAAACTAAAAGTCGGTTAAAAACTAAGTTGATATTTAAGTTTAATATCTTTCAAGGATGCAATACGAAGATTTTTAAGAAAATTTCTCCACCCTAAACTATGCTTTACATGGAAAAGTTTTAAAAAAGATCTCAAAAATGGCTCTAACAATAATTTTGATTAAAATGTCATATGCTCTAGATATTTTTACGGCAAATGAAATGTATATTTTGAACTTTTTTATTGTAGCCCATGTAGTCATATTTATTCTTGATGACTTTTACATAACTCGTAAACCGTAAGAGATAGGCCAGATCTTACTACACGAAAAATGTAGATCTCGTTAAAACACACACGTTATGTTTTTTGTGGAGTGAACGATTTCCGAGGTATTCGTTGTTATTTTTGTGAGCTCAACTTTCCTCAAATGGAAGACCGTTATTCACTTTTTTATCTCTTGGCCGCGCAAAGAGAACGGAATTTCAAAGCTTGATATAGTATAGTAGAGTATTGTAGAGTGAACCATTTCGGAGATATTCTTTGTTATTTGTGTGAGTTTTGGAATACTTTATACTTTTGTCAAATGGAAGATCGTCATTCATTTTTTTAAATCTTAGCCGTACAAGGGGAAAGGAATCTCAGAGCTCTAAAAGATTTGGCAATCGCTCAAAGCCTGCTCTATTGTCATATTCCCCTTGTATCCACAAGAAAATTAATAATTAGATAATTTCTGCAAATGTTTATCTCAACTAACACGAAGAAGATAGATGAATAAAAGTTGTAAGAGTAGATAGTACAAGAGTAGAGGAAGTTATGTGAGTAGAACACATCAGATTTTTTCATTATACTTCGAACTTTTGTAAAAAATTGGATGTGTTGCACTCACATGACTTTCTCCACTGTTGTGCTAACCATTCTTACAAACAGATTCCTTTCGCCTTGCACGGCCAAGATTTAAAAAATTTAATAACGATCTTCAATTTGACGAAAGTATAAAGTATTCTAAAACTCACACAAATAACAAAGAATATCTCCGAAATGGTTTGCTCTACAAAAAATTTATTTGGACATAAATTGTATGTTTTAGCAAGATCTGCTTTTTTGTACACTAAAGTTCGAGCTGTCTCTTACAGTTTACCAGTTATGCATTAGTCATCCTAAGTAAACAGGACTATATTGGTTATAGCCAGAAAATTCAAAATATACATTTCATTTGCCATTCTCAAACATACGCCATTTTAATCAAAATCGTTGGAGCCATTTTCGAGAAAATAAACATTTTTGAAACGTTTTCCATGTAAAGGCTGGTTTAGGGTGGAGGAATTTTCTTCACGATTTTCGTGTGGCATCCCTAAAATAGATTAAACTTAAATACCAACTTTGATTTTTAAATGACTTCGTTTTTGAGTTATGCTATCGACACACACACACACACACACACACACACACACACACACACACACACACACACACACACACACACACACACACACACACACACACACACAGGACCTTTTTCTAATTTTTTCTTTTGGATTTAGGGGGCCTCAAAACATATTTCCGGTGAAATTTTGACATCGAATTTTTGGATCAAATACAATACTTCCTCTATTTACTATACGTCAGGAGCGTGTCGTGAAATGTTGATGTGGGGGAACAGGGCCGTAGCCAGAGGGGGGCCAGGCCGTACTGGAAAAAAATTGTCCGTACTGAGAGAAGCCCCATTTTTCCTTTCCTGTTTTGAAGTTTTAGAAATATTTCAATAATAGATTAAGAACTAAAATAACTATGTGATGAAGATTATGTTAATAGTAACAATCCTGTAACAGTTCTCCACTGTCTTATTCCAGCGTGCCGAATATCCAAACCTCTTGGCAGTCAAAAGGCCGCTCAGAAAGCCGCTAAAACACAATCCAACAACATATACATAGAATGATCCGCGGTATTTGGAAATTATCTGCTTACACACATTTCCCCTCCCCACCTTTCTCAGAAATGACTTCCAACTTGAAGAATCATTTTTACGACTTACGATTTTTTTCAAGCATGACTTGTAGTGCCGTACAACATCCTAACATTCATCTTTTAAGTAATTAATTTTTCTATGTGTCAAAGTTTCATCACTTAACGATTGCACTTCGTCAGTTTGCTAAAAAATTAAGTTAGTATGAGTGGCACTTATTCAACAAATTAAGTTAATTTGACAGGAGGAATGAGTCATAAATATTTAATTACTACGCATCAATAAAGAAGGACGTCATCCCAGGCTAAAATTATGACGGGAGCGGCCTGTTACGGAAAAGAATAATATGTAATTTAAACATTAAAATTTAAACTACCTTCGTGTATCATAAATGGTGAAAACCTAAACAGTTGTTATTCTGAAATATAGATGGTAATTTTCAAAACTTGGTGAATATGAATATTGTAACACTGTAGATATTACAAAATTAAGCTCAATGAAAAGATTCCTCACAAAATTGTGGAATTTTGTTGCTGAGAATTTTAAGAAATCCTACTCATGTGCCCCTTCAATTATGTCTTGTAGTAAATGGTTCACCGGAAACATCACACAATAATCTGTGTGGCATTTTGATTAACATACATGCCAATTATTAATAAAATTATATCATGGTAATCTTCATGCAGTTGTAAGCGCCACAATTTCCTAACCTCTCTGCGACAGCATTCAGTGCCAAGCAGAGAGGAAGAGGCTCAGTGGTGTAGGCTTATTTGTCCTCAAATCTTAATGAAAATAAAATGGTATAAAAAACCGCGATGTGTTTAAAAAGACATGCATTATTTGCAACAGTAGCAATGTTTGCATGCGGTACAGCAACTTGTGTCTACATTTTCTGCATTAAATGTCGTAAGTTGACCACAGGGACTATCCATAGTTCATCTTGCCTTTGAAAAACAGCAAACACAAGCCTTGGAGTTTGAATAAGTTCTAAAGACATTTAGAAGCAAAGGAAACCGCAGACAGCAATTATTTTAAATGAACATTCAGTTGATAATTGTATTTTTTATTATTTATTGTTTTCCTCTTTCTCCATGGTGAATTGAATGTTATTTAGGTAATACTTTGGCCTTCCTAGACGTGAAAGTCATTAGAACAGTGGACCATGGCCTGGAATACAGTATTTACAAGAAGCCTACACATACAGAAAGATATTTACATAAAACCTCCAACCATCACCCTAGGCAGAAACAAGGAATAATAAAAACACTCACAGAACGAGCATCCGGCACTGTAACAAGAAATACTTAAAGGAAGAGCTCAATCATCTAAACTCAGCATTCCAGTCCAATGGATACACACGAAAAGAAATTCGGTGCGTTATTCATCCCAGGCGACCAACAACAAAAAAGGAAGAACGCGGCAAAGTAGCAACAACCTTTCTCCCCTACATTGGGAATGTCTCCAACCGGATAGGCAAGCTTCTGCGATCACATGGAGTTGATACTGTCTACAGACCGACTAACAAGATCAAAGACCTACTGAGATCGGCCAAAGACAAACGCCACCCACACACATCTGCAAGAGTATATAAAGTTCCCTGCAGTTGCGGCAAAGTATACATAGGCACTACCATGCGCAGTGTGGCCACCAGATTAAAAGAACATGAGCGTCACACCCAGATTGGGACATACGGATAAATCGTCTGTGGCAGAGCACGCCTTGTTATTCGGCCATGATGTCAACCTTAAAGAAACCCGAGTCCTGTCTTCTACAGTTAACTACTATGCCCGACTACAAAGGGAAGCCATAGAAATCTAAAAACACAAAGACAACTTCAATCGCAAGGAAGAAATACTTCGTATACATAAAGCATGGATACCGGTCTTAGATAAACTTTTAGACACACACAACAGTTGTAATAAAACCCCACCTACAACTGGCCAATCACTACCGTAGCCAGGGCAACAATGCCCCGCCCAGCCCCACCATTAAAAAAAAAAAAAAAAAAAAAGCAAATCTAACGGACATTAACGGTCTTTACTTTCACATCTCTCTCTCTCTCTCTCTCTCTCTCTGCTTTCACATTCAACCTCTGACCAGTGCAGACAGCGGATCGTGTTACCCTGATGATGCAAAGCACAGTACTTGCCGAAACGTTGGTATCTGCAATGCCTTCTAGACCACGACCTACAAGCCCAGAAGAACTAAACATTTATAATAGTCAAGACACCGGCCGTGAAAGCTTAAGTTTATATAAGATAAATGAAGTTGGGCCTAGGAAGTCATTGAACGTAAACTTTCATTAATAAATTTATAGATTTACAAAGCATTTTGGGACATATGTTTATATGAACATTTTTTTCTTGTGTCAGTGTAAGGAACCCATTCTCAAACTTTTAAAAAGCAGTTTTGAGTCATTCTGTATATTATGTACACAATAAGTACGGAATGTAAAAAGCAATCATAAAAATAGCGTGTACAGGTTAGATTAAAAATTAGATTGAGCAAATATGTGAATATAATGCACTGGACATTTCTATTACATACTTAGTAGATAGAGAAAGTATTGTAGTCCATCCAAACATTCGATGTCGAGATTTCCCAGAAGTATATGCTTTGGGGTGCCCTAAATCCTGAAGAAACATTTTTACTGTGAGCAGTTTTCGAAGCTTTTGATTTATTCATAAGTGTCTTTTAGGACCCTAGTTAAAATACTGTGACAAAATCAGTCCGGTTACTTTTCTACTTTATTGACTTCTACAATTTTATCAAAAAACACACATTTTCTTCTGGTCGCCAGCACAGTCTGCAGTCTGTCGCACTATCAAAACTCACAACTTTTACTTCTCATAATTTTGCTTAGTAATTTTAGTGTTTTTTTCTTCAATTCATCTGTCTCTCATGCACTTATGTGCATCACTAATGTGATCACTAGCGACACACGTTGAGTCTTCGTACGACGTACCAACACAATGACACACACGTACAGCTGTCTCGCAGTCACTCACATACTGACCAATTCGTGTCTCATTGTTTTCGGCCCTAGTTATATAGTGGGGATGACGTCACATGGATCGTTCTAGAGTCACATACACACACACACGCACAGGCGATGACGCAGCTAGAAGTCTCACCAATGTTCTCGAAACCCCTTTTGTTTCTGCTGCTTCGATTGTTGTTAGTCACGTACACGCTGCCACGCGAGGCAGCCTGACGTTGAACACTTTGCTCGCTCGCTGCTCCGGCACGTGATGTGAAATAGTTTAGCCCCATCCATCCCTTTTTGTGCGCCGAGCCCAGCGTCACAATACCACATGGTTAGGATATATACATGGCAAATTAATTGTGTATCTTAAATTATCTAGGAATAACTTGTAAAATCTCCTTCATCAGAAGGCACTTTGTATTATTTTGAATAACCGGTGAATCGTAGAAATGAACGAAAAGCTTACTGCACAAAAATGTGCATCTAGAGACGTGGCATTTGTCGCCTTGCGCTACTGGGTGGCGGTGAGGTTGTGGATGGGAAGTATTAGCAGGTGACTCGGTTCCTCTTCTTTGGAGTTTCAGGACCTGGATAGTTCCTGGATCTATGCTGGCTCTCGGATAAATGAATGCCCTCGTTTTCGTTCCGTTAATGGTTACTTTATTTGTCACCGCCTGTTGCTGCACTCGCCGCCGTGTGAATGTGTTGTACAAGAGCAAATTCCGACTGTGAACTTCGCATCACTGTTCAGCTTATGAATCCACCCTCGTCCTAAGAGTGTCTCAGGTCTCGTGAGGGTGGTTTTTACGGAGCGTTGACCCGTGAGGCTGTATTTACGGACCCCTAACCCGTGGGGTTGCCTTCACAGTGTTCTGTCCAAGAAAAAGTTATCTTCACCATGATACCAAATTTCCCCTTTTTTCACTTGCCCACTTTTGTCAATCACGTGATATTTCCCCTTCATTTCATTTGCCCTCCAAAATATGACAATTATTCTGATTGGCTAATTTTGTTTCTATTCCGTACTTGCTTACAGTTAGATTTCTCACGCTCTTATTTTAGATCGAAGATAAGACACGCAGGCTGCGAACCCAACTTAATTCGTACCTTCTTTGTTTACCACACGTGGAGGAAATGTGTATAAAGGAACGTACCCACCGGAAACAGTATCGACTGCCTGGCTGCCGCTCCCAAAGCGGTATTGTTCTGATACAAACTCACCCAAGTTTGCACGGAGATTGTAATTTTAGTAAAATGTACTTATTTTCATTATACGAGAAAACTTATTTTCCGTTCTTAACCAATATTTAATTATATGTCATATGTATGTTTATGATAAATACTTGCTATAGTCGTTGTCACGAATGAAGGTGGTAGCGCAGAAGATAAATATTCAACAACGTCACAGTCACGTGTTTTCTAGCCAGTCCGGCGTAGTCTGTTTCAGAGTGTAAGAGTACTTGCCTATGGTTTAACAGTGAAGTTAAATAATTCCGAGCAATAAATCCACTCCATTGTGCGATAGTAGGTTCGTTAAGAGTTTCGACGATGGCAGAAGCAAACAAAGCTGCGTTATTCACAGTCAAACCAGAGAACTGGTGTATAATGTGTACAAATACTTCCTGAGGAAGATGGCAAACAGTTGCAACGCAGCACTTCCCCTTTTACCCCTACCTGCGCGTTATATGTAATTTACCGCCATCGTTCCTGATGGCTACTCTAGTATAGTACACCCTTCAACGTTCACAGGACTGAAAGGACGGTTTCAATATATTCAAAACACAACATTTAATTCAAATCACATTTTTTTTCTGACGCAACTATCTCCGAGATAGGCGTTATTATTGTTTTGAACGTTTCCATACTTTTTCATTCTTTTAAAGATCAGCTTAATATCTGAATATCGTTTAGGCTCCATGTATCCTCTTTGAATCTAATGGAGAATAAATGTGTGTGTGTGTGTGTGTGTGTGTGTGTGTGTGTGTGTGTGTGTGTGTGTGTGTGTGTGTGTGTGTGTGTGTGTGTGTGTGTGTGTGTGTGTGTGTTGCATTCACTTTGTCTACTCTAGTATTAAATATTCTTACAGGATCTTATTCTTTCGTCTACGTCCTTTAAACCAAGCCACACTTTCAGTACACGCTTGTATATTCCGTTTAACAATAACAAACTGCACTAGGCTAGAACCTAGAACAATAGGTTTTTAAAAAGAGAACCGCTATTTAATGGCGCCCTCTTAAATGTGAAGATGCACACAAAATACTATGCAATTCCCCTTCTTCACTCCCAGCATAAGATTTTCTTTATTCCACGATCAATATCAGACTCTGAAAAGAGAAATTTAATAAACACTATCTTGCCTTCGCTGTTAAACACAAGTTGGCTTTACATGGGGTTACGCATCTGCACTTTTTACCAGTTTTAAGAGTGGCTTATTACTCTTTTACACCTTTTCTGTTTACTTCTTTATTATTCTATCACACCAGTTTCTTTTATTTCAGAATCAAACTTATATACGGCTCGACTTTTAATTCAAATATTAGTAACTAATTTCCCATATAATGTGACAAATCCGTCCACTTACTTTTTTATCACTTTATTTTTCTTCTAAACTTTTCCACAAAAACACAGTTCTCTTCTACTGAGGTTAATAAGGTCTGCAGTCTTTCGTGATATTACAACTCACAACTGTTTCTACTCGTAGGTTTGACTCAGTCCTTTCACTACCTTTTTTCACCTTCTCTGTTTCTCATACACTACTTCTGACGATACAATCACTCAACACTCATTACAACTTCTTCACTTCGGTACAACAACAATTGTAGCATACTGAAAGCAAGCAATATCTTCTGGATTTAACTCACAGTCAGCAAGAGAAAACTGTTCACCAGACAAAGCACTGCTAATTGAACACAATGTTTTGTATCCCCTGTTCTTGCCAATACACTTCTTTATTTTCATTGCCACTGCATCACCCACTTTACCATATGCATGGCTCAAATCATTCACTACTTTATCCACTATTTGTAGCTGTACCATTAATGTCACTTGGGATTTTTCCAGAGAAGTTATTGCATCAAGCAGGAATCCAAAATTGGTGTTTATGTAAGAAAGTTTACAAGCAATTTCTTTATCAGCTAGCAGTTCTTGCACCTATTTGATTGAAACAGACTCAGCATTATCAAAAGAATCAACTTCCTTCACAACGTCAAAATTCTTGCAATAATAATTACAAGCCTCGAGCCATGTTCCCCATTTAGTCAAAACAGGTGAAAAGGACAGCTGAATTTTGGAGCTTCTGCTTTGAATGCTACAACTCGAGAAGGGGCTTTCAAGAATGCTTACTTGACGTATACAATTAATTTATCCACTTCAGGAAAATTTGCACGTACTTCTTCCGCGATACGGTGTAGTGCGTGCGTTAAACATGTCACATACACCATTTTTGGGTAGAGTGCACTTAAAGAAGCAGCAGCTTTTATCATGTAGGGTGCTGCGTGTGTTACAAAAAGCAATGCATTGGAATTTTGAATTCCATTAGGCCAAAGTATTCTCAATGCATGGTCAAATACTAAGCTGATGGTTGAATAGTTCACTTTGTCCAGCTGCTCACAATGTAATAGAAATTGTTCTCCGGGGCTGTGTGCTTCTAGAACTCCAATAATAACATTCGCTACATAACGGCCAACAGAGTCTGTTGTCCCGTCGATGGATACGAATGTATTCTTTTCTCCAATCCTTTTTCTTATTTGTTGCAAAGTTTCGTTGTAGCACCGATCCACGTAGGTTCTTCTCAATGTTCTGGGATCTGGAATTAATTTTCCTATCTCCTCTTCTAAGAAAGCGCGCAGCTTAGGATGATTCAGCTTGTGAAGTTGAATATCGGCAGATAAAAATGTTTCTCATAATTTCTCACAAAATGGAGAAAATGTTGAACGAGTTTCGCCCAGAAGCATCTGCTGTAAGCTTACACTGGATTTATTTTCAAGTCGTTACAGGCCACGTTTATGCTTCTCCCGTGACATATGTTGTTCTATCGTAAATGTTTTTTTCAGCAGCCACTCTCACATCACAGATCTTGCAGAATAATATATGACCGCCCGTGGAAAAAATATTTTCTCCATGTTTTGAAACAAATGCCTTCAATTTAACATTATTACTTCCCTTCACTTTAGGCATTTTGCTCTTATGGTGCTCGTACAGGTGCTAGGAACAACTGATCATCTCACTTAACAGCACAACAATGTCGGTTTACCTGGATATAGGAATTTCCTCTGGAGTGTGGGCAAGTCCATTAACCACATTCCTTGAAAAATAGGGGTAGGAGGTAGCATAGCATTTACTTAAATCCCATAAATTGTATTGACAAGGAAAAATACTGAATTTTAATTTAAAAAAATGAATTAAATACAAATAATCCCCCAACCTTCCGGAAAAGTGTTAAAAATGCTCAAAATGACCTAAAAATGCCAAAAAATGAGTTATCCTTAAAAAAAAGTAAGAAAATGCACAAAACTGCCCTAACAAATTGTTTTTATTTAACTCGTTAGCCAATATACCTTTCCGTATATGCAAGCAATGTTTCAACCTTCATAAGGAAAAGATGCAAAATCATTAATTGCCTTGCCCTAATTATTATTATTATTATTATTATTATTATTATTATTATTATTATTATTATTATTATTATTATTATTATTATTATTATTATTATTATTATTATTATTATTATTATTATTATTATTATTATTATTATTATTATTATTATTGTTGTTATTATTGTTATTGTTATTGTTATTGTTATTATTGTTATTGTTATTGTTGTTGTTATTATTATTATTATTATTATTATTATTATTATTATTATTATTATTATTATTATTATCATTATCATCATCATCATCATGATCATCATCACTGTTGTTATTATTCTTAGTTATTGTTATTTTTTTAGTTATTACTATTATCATCTTTACTATTACTCGTATTAGTAATACAAGTACCTGGGCGACCGAGCTTCACTCGGGGTTTTTCGCCTCTTTTTCTTTTTTTTTTGCCCTTTTTTGTGGGAGAAGATACTTAAATAAATCTGAAAGGCAAAATGTTAGCTAAATAATAATTTTTGTCGCAATTGTTAAGAGTAATTTCCGAGATACAAGAGATATAGAAATACATAATTTATTTCATAAACACAATCATTTCAGTTGAAAAACGTCTACTGCTGAACGCAGGCCTGCCCCATAGATATCCACCTATTGTAGTTTGAGGTTTTCGTCGAGCATTTGTTTTATTATGGAGTTCAGTTGTTTGGTGCTGCGATTGACTCCAGGGCGTTAGCACGTTGGCCAAGGTCCTTCATACTTCCGTCGAGTTCTTCCATGGGTTCCTTAACCCCGGCCAGTCGCTCGTTAGTACTCTCCGATAGATCTATCTTCATATTGTACATTCCGCCTTCATCTTTTCCGTTTCGGAGTTTACATTTTCAATTTGACTTCCATTGTTACTTCCATTTTCTATTCCGTAGTTTACATTTTCCCAATTCGGCTGTCGTATTTGTTTCCTCTGCCACATTCGGGAATTCATTTCATCCCCCATTATGTCCATCTTGGCTAACATCTGTTTCATCAACTGTTCCATATCGTGCTTTTTGTTGCACTCCTGACACCAAAATTGTGATTAGTTTACATTTGTTAACCATTTCTCTGTCTTTTAATTGAAACACCGGAGCGACACTAAACAAAAGCACTGTTGAAGAATAAAGACTACAGGAAGAAAAGCTGGTTGATAAAGCCATGTGAATGTACCGCGCATTTCTGTTTCAATCACATAGAAAATTGTATGAATTGTTCGTAATGGTTCGTGGAAGCGAGAGTAGTGAAATAAATGCGATTGTGTTTAGTAAAACAAAAATGAGTAGAAAAACCGTGTGAATGTTATATGTTACACTTATATTTCAAGTGTATGGACAAATGTATGGATTGTTTGTAGAAGAGAGAGTAGTGTGTTAGGTAAAAGAAAAGGGAGTAGAGAAAACCATGTGAACGTAATACGTTGCGTGGTAAAATGGATTGCATAAAAATCTTCGACATGAAAAGAGTTGGATATGTCAATCGGATCGGTCAACCGGCTTTGGAGTTTACTCACTCTTCAACATACAATATGTATAGGCGTTGGTATGTATGAAGATGATAAACGATAGGAATAACGACAGGAATAACAATAGGAATTGTTACGTAAAACAAAAGTGAATAGAGAAAATAGTATGAATGTAATACGTTGTATTTCTGTTTCAAACATATAGCAAATTGTATGAATTGTATGTTGAAAGGCGAGTAGCGAAAGAAGACTGATCGTGTCTCTTAAAGGAAGAATTAGTAGAGAAAATCGTGTGAATGTAATGCGTTATATTTATATTTCAATCACAGAAAGTTATATGAATTGTATGTTGAAAGGCAGAGGATACATGAATGTGCGACGTAAAAGAAAAGCGGGTGGAAACCATTTGAAAGTAATATATTGTGTAATAAAATTGTTGCCATAAAAACTTTTGCCATGAAAAAATTCATATATGTGCCGAATTTCGCGGTGATAGGTTAAGCGGTTTTCGAGATTAAGTTACATATATACAAACATCCAATTTGTGTATATATATAATATATATGATGTGATATGATATGAATTGTTTGTAGAAGAGTGAGTAGAGAAAGAGATGTGAATATGTTACCTAAAAGTAAGCGGAGAAACCACTGTGAATGTAATATACATGATTTCTATTTCTAACATACAGAAAATTGTATGACTTATTTATAGAAGAGTGAGCAGAGAAAGAGATGTGAATGTGTTACCTAAAAGTGAGAGGAGAAAACAGTGTGAATGTAATAGCATTTCTATTTCAAACATACAGAAAATTGTATAACTTATTTCTAGAAGAGTGAGCAGAGAAAGAGATGTGAATGTGTTACCTAAACGTGAGAGAAGAAAACAGTGTGAATGTAATAGCACTTCTATTTCAAACATGCACGAAATTGTATGATTTATTTGTAGATGAGTGAACAGAAAGGGATGTGATTGTGTTACCTAAAAGTGAGTAGAGAAAACAGTATGAATATAATATGTAGCATTTCTGTTTCAAACACACAGAAAATTGTATGACTCCTTAGTAGAAGAGTGAGTAGAGAAAGAGATTTGAATGTGTTACCTAAAAGTGAGAGGAGAAATCAGTGTGAATGTAATAGCATTTTTATTTCAAACATACAGAGCATGGTATGACTTATTTTAAAAGTGGGGATAAAAATGTTTTTTGGTGTAAAATCACGATTTTTATGGAAAATCGTTTATAGAGGAGTGAGTAGAGAAAGAGATGTGAATATGTTAGCTAAAAGTGAGTAGAGGAAACACTGTGAATGTAATATGCATGTATACAGAAATTTAACCAAATCTTTAGAGCTGTTTCTGAAATACCAGGAATATATATACAAGGATTGCTCGGTAGAAGCGGAAATAAAAAAAATGGCATTTTTTATGTAAAATCGCGTGCTTTCGGGAATTACACCTATATAGATGAACTTAGAAAGCAAACCCCTATCTGAATACAAAATTTTATCGAACTCGTTAGAGCCGATTCCAAGTTGCGCGGAATATATATATATATATATATATACACACACACACACACACACACACACACACACACACACACACACACACACACACACAGACACACACACACACACACACAATAATTGCTCTTTTAAATATATAAGATATAGAAGATATGAATTGTTTGTAGAAGAGTGAGTAGAGAAACATATGTGAATGTGTTACCTAAAAGTAATTAGAGAAACCACTGTGAAGGTAATATGCAACAGCTCTATTTCAAACACATAAAATTGTATGACTGTATTCTAAGATGTAATTGTAAGATGTGAAGGTGTTACCTAAAAGTGAGTAGAAAAAACACTGTGAAGGTAATATGCAACAGCTCTATTTCAAACACATAAAATTGTATGACTGTATTCTAAGATGTAATTGTAAGATGTGAATGTGTTACCTAAAAGTGAGTAGAGAAAACACTGTGAATGTAATATGCACGTATACAAAAATTTAACCAAATCGTTAGAGCCGTTTCTGAAATACTGGGAATGTATATACAAGGATTGCTCTATAGAAGCGGGAATAAAATATATTTTTTATGTAAAATCGCGTTTTTTCGGGAGTTACACCTATAAAGATATGTTCGTTTTCTTGCATGTGGAACGGGAATATGGGTATACAGTAGGCTTTGAGCGATAGTCATATCTTTTAAAGCTTTTAAATTCCATCCTCTATGCACGCCTAACATGAAAAATCTGATGTGTTGCACTCACATGACTTTCTCTACTCTTGTACTAACCGTTCTTACAAACTCTTATTCCTACATCTTCTTCGTGTTAGTTAAGATAAACATTTGTACAAATTATCTTATTGTTTATTTCCTTGTAGGTGTAAGGGGAATATTTGAATGCAGTAGGCTTTTTCTTTTCTTCAGCGTTCCATTTATATCCCGCCTTTAACTGCAGAGGTCATATCGGCGGCCTTGCCTATTGGCAATGGTGTTACTCGTTTAACACTTCTTTTTTTTTCGGTCCTTGGGATTTTTATACGTTGAATTCACACACATTCACACATTTATTCATACTTCCAGACCCAGGGAACGATGAGGAATAATCTTGACTGGAGAAAAGTTCCTCCTTCCGGGAATCGAACCCAGGATTCCTTGCATAGCAAGCAGGTGCTCTATCAACTGCGCTACGGGGACAGTAGGCCTTTTGCGATAGTCAAATCTTTTAAAGCTTTGGGATTCCGCTCTCTTTGCACACTTAACATAATATTTATATTAAAAAAAAGAGAGAACAACGATGTTCCATTTCACGAAAGTTTTAAGTTTTCAGAAACTCACACACATAACAAGGAATATCTCCGAAATGGTTCACCCTACAAGAAACTTTATTGAGACATAAATTGTGTACTTTAGCAAGATCTAAATTTTTTGTATAGTATGATTTGGTCTATCTCTAACGGTTTACCAGTTATGTAAAAGTCGTCCAGAGTAAATACGACTACAGGGGCTACAGCCAGAAAATTAAGATATACATTTCATTTGTCATAAAAATATCTCAAACATATGGCATTTTAATCAAAATCGTTAGAGCCATTTTCAAGAAAATCAAAATTTTCGAAAAATTTTCCATGTAAAGGGTAGTTTAGGGTGGGGCTATTTTCTGCAAAATCTTCTGTCACATCCTTGAAAGATATTAAACTTAAATGGCAAGTTTAGTTTTTAACCTACTTTTCGTTTTTGAGTCATGCTGTTCACAGGTGACAGACACACACCCACACACGAACCTTTTTCTAAAAATACTTTTTTTTTTTTTTATTCATGGGGGTCTCAAAACATATATTTCCGTTGAAATCTCGACATCGAATTTTTGGGTGGAATACAATACTTTCTCTACTTACCAGTAGAGAAAGTAAAAAATGAACACTATTCCATTTCACCAAAGTTTTAAGTTTTCCGAAACTGACACAAATAACAAGGAATATCTCCGAAATGATTCACTCTACAAAAAACTTTATTTAGACATCAATTGCGTGTTTTAGCGAGATCTATATTTTTTGTAGACTAAGATTTTGTCTATCTCTTACGGTTTACGAGTTATTCAAAAGTCATCCAGAATAAATAGGACTACATAGGCTGTAGCCAGAAAATTCAAAATATACATTTCTTTTGTCATCAAAAATCTCAAACATGTGGCATTTTAATCAAAATCATTTGAGCCATTTTCAAGAAAATCAAAATGTTCCATGTAAAGGGTAGTTTAGGGTGGGGCTATTTTCTTCAAAATCTTCGTGTCTCATTCTTGAAAGACATTATACCAAATTCGGTTTACACACATACGCGGATCTTTTTTTTTTTTTTTTTTTTTTTTTTTTTTTTATTCAGAGTTTCTCAAAACATATATTTCTTTGAAATCTCGACATTGAATTTTTGAGTGGAATACAATACTTCCTGTACTTACTATACGTAGTAGAGAAAGTAAAAATGGTGTGGAATGCGTATAATGTATGTGAAATAAATAACAGACTCTCGGAAACTGACTTTTCCAGTCTAAGTGTGTATATATTCTTCGATTCTACAATTTACAATATCCTACTGCATGGGTAATAAAATGTACATCTTGAATTATCTGCGAAAAGCTCGTGAAGTCCTCTTTGTGTAGTTGTGTGTGACTTAGAGAAACAGATAAATATTTATTGCACAAAATATGTAGATCTGCTTAGCATACACTTTTATTTCAAATAGCTTTTAGTGTTACTAGGCATTTCCAAGATTTTTATTATTGGTTCGAACATTCCAATAGCTTGTCATTTTTTAAAGCTTTGTCACAATACAGTTATTTTTCAAGAACTCATGGAAATAGTATGGAATTGCAAAGGCAGCAAAAAGCGACCGGTTTTTCAAAATTTAGTTATGGCTTCAGCTTACTGTATCTCTCTTGAACCGACCACGAAATGTGCAGTCAAACCATTTTCTCAAATACTTCGTAAACCGATTAACGTAAGTAGAGAGGGAGAGTGTGTGTGTGTGTGTGTGTTGTGTGTGTGTGTGTGTGTGTGTGTGTGTGAGAGAGAGAGAGAGAGAGAGAGAGAGAGAGAGAGAGAGAGAGAAATTTACTTTTGTAAGAGTGGTTTATCGAAGCTGCATAAAAATAAACGAGAGTAGCTAAAGAACGTGCTGTCAATACAATATTTTTTTTTTTTGGGGGGGGGGGTTGCCTAGTCCCTATGTAGCAAAGAGAAACAAGCTTTGGTTCTGATTGCCTCGACACTCTCTGCATCAGTTATTTCTTTCACAATCTTCGAAAATCGTGGTATTTAACACGACGTTTGAACCATTAAAAATGATGTAAATGTTATGGGTATTTTTCTAATGAAGTTGCACTTAAAATAATGTTTATTACCATAGCAGTTTTAAATGTTGTGCCTATGCGGTCCTATGTTGCAGAGTGATGAACCCCATTGCATATGGTACGATGAATGTTACACTGACTCCATGAACAAAGTAAAGAATTGTCATTATATTGGAGAAGCAAAGAATCTCACAAAACCAGAAAGCCTCGAAATCTTAAAGAAAAGATGTAGTCACCTCTACACAGAAGGTAGGTATAGTATCATTTTTGGGAATATATACATATTCGTTGACTAAATAAGCTAATACTAGCTTTCTGAAGTTGTAGTATTTTTAGGAAATAGTAAGTAAATATACTGCAGGGGAAAGGCTTGAAAGACTAATGATTTTGAGACGTAAATATTGTTACATGTGTATTAGAGTTTCAGATGCACTTATTAACATTTTACATAACTTGTGGCAAGTTAAAAGAGATCAGGTAATTATACAGGAGAAAAACGGCACATAAGGCGGAGGACACAATCTTAAAAGTTATTATTTTTTCTTTAACACTTTCATGTAAGCTCTGTTGTTATTTGAGTAGGAGCATTTTCTGTCGTCTCATAAGTTTCGAAGTATGAACGTTTTGTCAACTTTAAAAATTTAAAGTAATAAAATTCAAGGATAACTACCAAATATATGCGTTAATAACTTTGCTGATGAACAATTATTTCAAAACGCCAGGTCACATTTAAAACTTCAGATATTACAGGTGGTATGTCAACAAAGGCATAAAATAACAGGAAGCGTAGTTAATAGGTAGTTAACGAGGTAACTCGCTATGAACCCCACTTTTGAAGTAATGTAGGTCTGAAGTGTACCACAATACCCTCAATACAGTGAAATGTGCATGATGGTCTAATATACAGGAGTTGCTGAAGGTACTAACACCCATCTTTGGTGAGACGTGCGCGAAGGGTCACCTAATTCTCAAGCGTGCTTGCATGGGTGGTATGAGAATTAAATTAGTCATATGCTTCCCTTGCTGTTCGGAGGACATGGCAGCCAGGTCACCTCGCAACTCACCTCACCTCGTAGTTTTGAAAAGCAATATTTAAGCAATCCTTCTACATCAACGGGCAAACATTGCAGATTCAAGTTCAGAGCACCTGCAGAACATGTTCTTATGGTGTTTCTGTTAAGTTGTGGACTAGAACTAAAATTATTCAGTTTTGGTGCTAGCCTTATACAACGTAGAACGTGAGTTTAATCAGTCAGCTCTACGCCGTGTGTTCACTATGGCTGTGCTGGCTAAGGCGTGTTCTTTCAAATGAACAATGTAAGCTGACGTGGGTTCGAACCCCATATAACATCTTCCTTTTTATTTCCCCTTCTTTTTTCTTTCTTAACGGGAACATCATTATTTATATAACCCGTGCGAAATATAAAATTATACGAACTAATGGAATCTATTTCTAATAAAGTAATATATGATAAATGATGATATGACATTGACACACCCATATCATCATTTGCAAATATAATTAGTTTGGGTTTTGATATTGGACTGCGTGAATGAGAAAGTGATATGGAATGTGATAATGCAGCTTTAATGAGGTGTGTACATTGTTCTCTTCCACTTTGTTTTAACCACTTCATCAAAATTCCGCATCTCCACTTTGACTACTAATGTAAGCACTATCAGATGTGTAGTATGTGTATTTTGCGGTATTATAAATAATTTAAGCAGAGGGTTTTTGACACTGTTGGTTGTAAATGTAATGATACACTGACCTCATTGAATTACAAATAATTTCCCTCCTAACGTAATGATATCTTGGTACTTTGTTTCTCTCTATTAAAATGACACTTGGAGTAGAGTGCAACGTTTTGCATGGAAATGACATAGACCAGTGTTTTGCTTATGATTGGTTGTTATTCTAAGCCCGTTTTCATGAGGTTCCGAGCGTTCGAGGTCAAAGGTGTCCCCTGTAAGCCATACATTGAATTTTTTGGGAGTGTCTTCAGAAGACCTATTCATTCTGGATGGTTTTTGCAAAAACGGTAAACAGTAAGGGACAGGCAGTCTTACTAACTAAAAATGTGGATTTCGTTAAAACCTAATTTATGTCACTTTCCTTTTGAGTGAGCCAATTCCGAGATGTTCTTTGATATTTATTTGAATTTTTAAATACTCATACTTTTGTCAAATAAAAATATGTTGTTCTTCTTTGATCTCTTGGCCTTGCAAAGAGAACGGAATTTCAAACGCATCGCATAGCAACCAGCTCTTAAATTTCACTATCGCTTAAAGACCGTATTCTCATATTCCCCTTGCACCTACAAGAAAATTAGCAATAAGATAATTTCTGAAAATGCTTATGTCGATTAAAATGAAGTAGAGAAATAAGCATTTGCAAGGATAGTGTGTATAAGAATGAGTATACCTCTACATATATTTGCGAACAGAGTTTCTCCAAAATGAACTATAGTAAAAGTCTGTATCACAATAGGCTACTCGACGATCACTTGGTGTATCTTCTAAGATTATGCGTCAACTTTGTCGCCAAATATTGGGAGACTTCTAAAGTAAGAACAAATTAGAAACTAAAAACTTCACTTATCTTAGTAATGTTGCACATACAAACAGCTATACAAACAAATTCGTTAGCTTTGAGAATGAGTTGGAGACAACTTGAAACCCTGGGTCAGTCTGTGCAAAGAGAACGTGCAACATTACTAAGATAAGTGAAGTTTTTAGTTTCTAATTAAATTGTTCTTACTTTAGAATCTTGTTGCTTCGCTGTTAATAGCTTCAATTTTCCTTATTTAATTGGGAGACTTCTTAAACGTAAGCAATACCAAATAAGTCACTAATGATCAGATGTTTATCGTATAGATCTGAAAGTGTTTTCCTAAATCAAACGCAACGTACATATAACCAATGCACCATTGCAATACAATTGTGTGTTAAAGAGTGGCACAGTCCGTATAAAGTGGAAGGAGGTAAATCCAAACTGCCCTCTTTCGCAAATGTTGGACATTGCTGGTCTTACTTGTATACGTAATCGTATACAGATTGACTGACAATTGCATGTTCGAACATCTCCGCATTTTGTCTACCCATTCCTGAATTAGGCTTTACTTTTTGAAGAAAGAATATTAAGGTCGCATTTGCACATTTCGGCGCATATAGAGCTCTGCATAGCAAGAGCATGGAAGAGCGAAGAATAAGTGAAAACATTTCTTTTGATCTTTGAAATTCACCTAAATTCTATCTTTGGTGGAAAAATGCACTGAAGTACAGAATGGAATTTAAAATTTACAGTGTTGGTGTTTGACAATCAGTAAGAATATTTTCAGTATTGTGACCACACTATGTTACAGTACCTTAAAATACATTAGTAAAGAATCAGAATGCCAAATATGTTCAATAACCAAAGTGAATATTATCTTTCTGTAACAAAAGAACACAAAGATATGATTTGAAGCTTTCCTGGCGACGAACATATTCAAGATGTTCTCGGGCTTCGAGCCAGGTGTAACGATGAGAAGAAGAGCACACTGAACCGGGACGTCGGTCTGGGTGGCTCAGTTGGTTAGACGCTGGTCTACTGATCCCAAGGTCGCGGGTTCAAACCCGGCCCAGGCCGATGGTTTTTAAGTGTGCTTAAAAACGACAGCTCCATGTCAGTAGATTTACTGGCATGTAAAAGAACTCCTGCGGGACAAAATTCCGGCACACCGGCGACGCTGATGTGATCCTGGCAATTGACAGCGTCGTTAAACAAGAAAAATAAAAAAAAACTGAACCGGGACGCCGGATTGCAGTTTAGTCCCTCCTGGAAACTAGCCTTAAAGTTGGAGATCGACCGGCTCAGAGAGCGTTGAACCACCGGTGCGTACTAGCGGATAGTGCATATACTGGTCCTTTCACTCTTTCATCCTGATGATGGGAGAGATGTACACTCCCGAAATGTCGATGGCTCTTCATCACTACGTCTGGCTCGAAGCCCGAGAACATCTTGAATTTGAAAAGAACACAATTCTCCTTGCATTCCTTCAAGTTGCGCTGTTCCGTTTTGTATTTTAATGACATTTGGTCTTATTGCAATTTGATGTTGTAGAAGGTCCAGTGCGCACCTGTTGTAGCGACCGTCAACTGCAGACAATGGAGAAGGGTCTGCGCATGGCTGAGGCTATTCTAAAGCGGTGCACGTCTTGCTTCAGGAACCTGGTGCGACATATCTGTGAATATACGTGTTCTCCCGCTCAGAGTAACTTCATCAATGCTACAGAGGTACTGACTTCTCCTGAAGGTATGTACTTAATGACTAAGTTCTCTTAACCTCTCATGCATATCATTAACAATAGTTCGGACGTTATCGTTCGTTGGTGTGAGTCTGTTATTTACTTCTACTTTTATCTCATTTACAGAAAGGAGAGGTAGTAGATTAAAACATAAACGCTATGCTATTTGGTAATTAATTTTAGTCTTATAATGCTTTTATTCATTTCTACAGCAGATATTAAAGGAAACGGAATTCTTAAACAATAACCCCCCCAAGAGGTTAGTGAAAGAAAATTCAACTGTTTGGAAGCATGGGCAGACTTTTTTCACAGTGGGGGGGTGGGCGCAAGTTGGAAGTTTGCAATTAATATTAATTCACTATTCCGATGCCAAAAATTATTATATTTTTTGCGGATAAACATATTAATTTGTGTAATGTAAGATTTGAAGCTTTCACGGCGAACGTTAGTGATAAGAGCTTCACGGGTGATCAGCCGTGTTAAACTTAAGAAGGTCGAGCTTTCGGCCATTATACTCTCCATGGCCATCTTCAGGACTAAAATGATGGAAAATCCAGAGGCTCCAGAGGCAGTTCGGGTCGAACGGGGGGACAGTGATTGCCCCCCGCCCGGGTGTCTCGTCCGCAGTACCGAGCCGTTGTACGGCTTAACCTGCGCAATGAGTTTGATGTTCTCTCTACGGGGGTTTTAGCCATCTGGGGAACATTATTTGGGATCAGGGGTTTTTATAGGTACAGGGAATCGGGTGGGTGGGATTTATCCACGAGTTGGCAGTGCGCGGCTTCTGATTGGCTGGCCAATCAGGTGACGCGCTAATTCCCACCAGGGTTCTGGCCATCAGTCACTCACTGAGAGGTGTACTGAAAAGGTAATTTACTCTGTTTTGGATACAGATTGAACTGTCGCTTTTCCCATCTTTGAGATTATACCGTCGGACTTAGTATGTCCTTTGGTAGTCTTTTGGATGGTAGTCGGCGCGGCTGGTTCTGGTCATATTGGCCCAGAGTATTTACCAGAGGGTTAGGGTGATTTTGGAGTTTGTTGTACATTGTGCGAGCGCGGGTTTTAATCACGTCGACAATGTACGGGATGCTGGAATGTTCATGGAGGATATGGGCAGGAAATCTCCAGCCGGTATCATAGATCATCCTTAACGCCCGATTCTGCAACTTCTGGAGTCTGATGAAGGTGGACTTTGCCACCACTCCCCAGATCTCGCATCCGTACAAAACCAGAGGTGGAATGATCGCACGATACAGCTGGAGCTTCAGGCGTAGGGGCATGGTTTTGGAACTGAGAATTGGGTATAGCTGCCGGAGAGCAGCATGACCTTGTAGTACTTTGCCCCTGACGTGATGTCTATACGTCAGCCGCCGGTCCAGCGTGACTCCGAGATACTTCGCCGTAGTGACCCAGGGGATCCGACGGCGCCGCAACACGAGGTCCCGCGGGAGCCGGTTGGCTTTCGTATTCGCCAGGAGAATCGCAGAGATTTTCTCCGGGTTTATAGACATACGCCAGTTCTCGCACCATCTACTGATGGCACGGAGATGGGCTTGTACTTGGTGGTAACTGTAGCGCGGGTTCTTGTTAGTAGCGAAGATCAGTAGATCGTCCGCATACTGACAGATGTGTGTGTTTGGGTGCGTGGGGAGATCGGCCATGTAAGCTGCGAAGAGTGCCGGTGACAGTACACTGCCCTCGGGGACTCCTGCGCCAATGGGCCTCTCTCTGGAGAATGATCCCTCCACCTTCACCCGGAAGCTATGTTCCTGTAGGAAACTAGCCACCAAGTAAATATATGGAGGGGGGATTTCGTGCTGTATGAGCTTGTAGACAAGCCCCTCGTGCCAAGTGGTGGAAAATGCCTTTTCCACATCAAGCAGCACTGCCACCGTTTTAGCCCTATCCTGGTAAGCCAGGGAAGCTTTTTCGGCTACACGCAGTAGTTGCTCAGTCGTGGAGTGGCCAGAACGAAAACCAAACTGATGTTCAGGAAGGAGACCTTTTTCCTCCAATAGGGGTCCAAGGCGGGACAGGAACAGTTTCTCGAATACTTTCGAGATAACTGGTAGGAGGCTGATGGAGCGGTAACTAGATGGAAAGACCGGATTTTTGCCCGGCTTCAACACGCATACCACACGCGCCTGTTTCCAGACAGCTGGAAAATGACGCATGCTGAGGCATGCGTTGTAAATCCGGGTCAAGTGCATCACGGCTCTAGGGGGCAGGTGCTGGAGCATTTCCGCTGTAACACGGTCCTGTCCAGGGGATTTTCGGGCTCTTAGGGATTTTATGGTGTTAGTTACCTCGCGAGGGGCAATGTTGGGCTACTGCTGATTTTTCTGGCTGGAGAAATCTGATGCTCCGTTGATGTTCTTTGCATCTTTCCTCTATCGTGCGTCCTGTTTGACCCACATACACCTTACCACACTCGCACGGAATCCTGTATATTCCCGGGACCTTAAGCCCAAGTGGGTCTTTCACCGGCCTGAGGAGTTGTCGGATCTTCTTAGGGGGTGTGAAGAAGGTTTTGATATTATGTCTCGCGAGTATACGGGAAACCTTGTTGGAGACAGAGCCGTAGAAAGGTATGTAGGCCTTCTCTTGAGGGCTATCCTTCCCTTGCGTGAGCAGTAGCGTTCTTCCTGCTGCGTTCTACTTTCCTACGGGTCTCATTGATGTCCTGGTTGCTATACCCATTCTTGCGTAGGGTATCCTGTAAGTATTGAAGTTCTAGGTGTATGTGGTCCTTGTCTGCTATGTCAAACGCTCGGTGAAACAGAGTGGAAATGATTGTTTTCTTCTGAGAGGGATGATGGTGGCTGGAGGCATCCAAGTATCTGTTGGTGTGTGTGGGCTTCCTGTAGACCGTGTGTCCCAGGCTGCCATCCGGTTTTTTGTACACTAGAACATCCAGGAAGGGAAGGGAGTTGTCGTTCTCCACTTCCATGGTGAATTTAATATTAGTATGTAGGCTATTGAGATGGTCGAGAAAAAAGCCAAGTTTTTCTGTCCCGTGTGGCCAGATGACGAAAGTGTCGTCGACGTATCTGTAGAAAGCTTTTGGTTTGTGTGTAGCGGTGTCCAGTGCGGTGTGTTCAAAGTTTTCCATGAAGAAATTGGCAATGGCCGGTGATAATGGTGAGCCCATGGCCACTCCGTCAGTTTGTTCGTAAAACTGGTCGTTGTAGCAGAAGTAGGTGGACGTGAGCGTGTGTCTGAAGAGTTGTGTGATGTCCTCCGGAAATTGTTCCGCTATGAGATGTAGTGAGTCTTCTAGAGGCACTCTGGTGAAGAGGGATTCAACGTCGAAACTCACCAAGATATCCCCCGGGTCCAATCTCATGGTTGAGATCTTTTGTACGAAGTGGCTGGAGTTATTGATGTGATGATGACAGGCGCCCACTAGTGGATTCAATAGAGTGGTGAGGTGTTTGGCCAGCTGGTATGTGGGTGAGTTTATAGCACTTACAATGGGTCGGATATTAATTTGTGCTAAATAAACATTAAAGTACTCTAAATTCATTGATTTCCAAGGGGTGGGTACGGCATCCCCTTGTCCCCTCCCCTTCGTGACACCCATGCTTACAAATTATGTAATATGATCCAAGATCAGGTGCGTGCCGGAAAAGCTTCCGTATTTTAACGCCCTTCCTCCTCTATTGACAAATCGACCGCAAGTTGCTTTAGTGCTATCACTGTTGAGTATAATGGGCGTTCAACATCATTTTTGAGGTACCTACGATGAAAGAAATGAGTGAAATCAGTGCTCAAAACATAGAATTGAAAGCTGTCGACGTTACCTTCTGAGGACAAGGGAATACCCAGTAAAATAGTAAGGAACTCCCAGATAACTTACAACTTGACTAAACATGGTACCTCAGCTTTAAGTGCCATGTATCAGACGAAATTGTACATATAATCAGGATATCTTTTTGTTTTTATTTGATTACCCTCCCCGTGTGAAGGACTGACACCTCCCTAGAACTTACAGGCCAGTCCCTAAGGTCAGGTGCCTGTCGGAGAACCGACTGGAAGGGAGTGGTCAACCCAGCAGCCGGTATGAGAGTTAGAAAGAGGATGATATGACATGCAGGCGAAATGGATCAATGCAAAGGAGCAGTTGCTGGAATGAGTGGCGGGGGAAACAGGAAAACCCGGGGAAATCTGCTTAGACGCCGCTTCGTCCATCACGAATATCGTCCCTGGGATCGAACTTGGGCCGCCTTGGGGATTGGCGAACAGTCTAATCGCTGAACACTGTGCCGCTTAGAATCAGTATATCGCTTATTACTTTAAAAAAAAAAAAAAAGAGCTATGATACTTCTTCTTCTACAATGGCTTCGCAGCCCAATGTCGGACCTTAGTCTCCTTTATCCTTTTCCTCCATTCTTCTCAGTCCAACGCTAGTCTTTTCCATGCTTCAGTACGGAAAACTTCTCTAGAATCGGAGTTCACAGCGTCTATTCATCTGTTCCCAGGTCTCCCAACTGGTCTCTTGCCAAAGATCTCCCCTACCATAACCCTCTTTGGTATTATGTTCCTCCATTCTATAAACGCGTCCAGACCATTCTAACTTTTTCAATTTAATACAAGTAGCTAGGTCAGCACTTTATACTTCTTGTACAGCTCATATTTGTATCTATTTTTCCACATTGTATTATCTAATACTGCTCCAAAGATCCTTCTGCGTACATTCCAGTCTAATACACCAATCACTGTTTCAGTTCTCTTTGATAAAGTTCAGGTTTCACACCCGTAACTCACAATGCTCCTAGTTATAGTTTGATATATTTTAATTATAGTCTTCTGGTGTTAGATTTCATTATTTTTCCCAATGCAAAATATGCCTTGTTTGCGGTACTAATTCGGTTTTGTATCTCTGTTAACTCTTCATTATAATTTGTTATTATACTGCTTAAATATTTAAAATTTTCTACTTTTCCGAATTTACTTAACTCTGAGGTTTGCTGATTCCATATTTTTTAGTTTGTGCTATAAGTTTTCTTTTCTCGGCATTAATCTGAAGGCCGACTTTTACCGCTCCCTGTTCCAAATCTTTAAATACTTCCTCTATTGCTTTTATAGACCTACCCATTATGTCCAGGTCATTCGCATACCCTACAAGTGAGTGAGTGAGTGAGTAAGGTTTAAGGACAGTCGACAGTTATAGGTTATTAGGGCCTGCATATCCTACAATCTGGGTACTTTTACTATACAGTTCTTATATTTTTATTGCACTGAACAACTTTTCTTCAAAGCATCAGCAATGGTATTTTGATTGTTTCCGAGTTGCTTCAATTCAGCAGAGTCCGAATGTTTACGTAATGACCGATTGATGTTTAAAGTGTCACAAAACCAATACTGTTCCACACTGTGTTTTTACACCAAGTAATAGGCAAGGCCAACATAAGTTTTTCCACATAACTACCGCACAACCTCTCATATTTTGTAACATTTCCACTTTTTGTGCAGATAAATTAAGAATAGGATTGGTCTTCTTGTTAACAGCATATCCCTTTCACCACAATCAGTTGACGCAAACGCTCCTCTCCTTCGAAGACGTCTACTTTAGGACCTATAAGATCTCGTGTTTGGTGCCCGGTTAGCTCAGTCGGTGGAGCATGAGACTCTTAATCTCAGGGTCGTGGGTTCGAGCCCCACGTTGGGCGCACATTTGACGCAAACGCTCCTCTCCGTCGAAGACGTCGCCTTTAAGACCTATAAGATCTCGTGTTTGGTGTCCGGACTAGCTCTAGCAAGAGGTCCTAATCTCAGGGTATGCGTGAGTTATGGTAGGAATGGAACCAAACGAAGAATTAACCAACATATCACTTTATTTGTAAACTTCCAGATTTGTAGAGAACTGCCGACGATATTTAAATAGAATGTAACTTTGTAACTTCAACTACAACGTTATAACACTTTAACTTTGTCACCCTTTAGCAACCGCCGAATTATGTATACGTGCTAGCTTACGTACAACTCCCAAGTTGCACGTGCGTTATCTCGATTCGATTCAAGACGAGTGTGTCTTGCGTTGCATTTGTTTTTGCGCGAGCAACACGAAGGAAGCGATTTCCATTGGCTAACTTTAGAGCAGGTCATGGTAAGATAGGAATCAGCCCGCTGAATCGTTAGTTTTGTACATACAACAATTGTAACCTTATCACTCATTTAAATCTGCCTAGGCTTCCATTCTTGAGACTTTAACATATTCAGCTTTATTACGCCTTCCTCTTAACTATTGACTAGAATCTCCTTTTGTTTCTTTCCATTATCAAATATATATTGACATTATAATTTCGGTTTCACAGTCCACCGCGAAAATGGTGTGTGTAAGATACTACACGCAATATTATTTTGCGGGTTCATTTCTCCACTAACTTTAACCGAACAAAACAGAAGTAGCGAAGCTAATTTCACTAACATGAACAAACCCAATGAGCAACTAGAGTAAACAACCACTTTACGCGAACAACATTTTTACATTGTTTAGTTAATTACAACTTGTTGGGAATGACAAAAGGGATAACCCTAAGGGAGGAAGGTGAGTTAGGTTGCCTTTCACGAGGACAGCAAACCGATAGACTAGCCTCTATTTGCTGAGGTTCGCTAAATTCATGTACTGAGTAGCTGCACTTTACCGTAGCAGCAGGTATATTTAGCAATACATGGGACCTCATATTCTGCTTTGTTGTCATGGCAACCGAATATAAACATGCAGCTATATATCGGCTGACAGAAATAGCTGCACCTTTTGTCCCGCAAAGTTAGCGCGTTCTTCGTGGCAGGTATCTTTTTGTAGTGTTTAACGCCCGCTTTTACTACTACGGCACTGCAGGCGGTTCAAGGCAGGTAGGTGGTAGCTTTCACCCTTCCTTATAGCTACCTTCACAGATGTATTCTCGACTGGTTGCTGGACATTTAAGCGTACAACAAAATAAACGTCTATATCATATTTAATACAACTAAAACTGATGAAGTGGAACTTCACTAGCTTTACTTGAATAGCCACCACTGCCTATAACAGCGTAAAACGTTAGGAGTCTAGAAGACGCCAGACTCACTCTTGGTGTTACGAGGGAGGGGCTTAATAAGCGTTGCTAACACCATTATGGTCCCTTTCTTTGAAGGAAAGTATGTTCTAGACAATAAGAGACAGACACCACATCTGAATACTGTGCACAATTATGGAAACCAAATAAGAACTTTTCAGTCTCAATGCCACAAACAGTATCTATGGCTTGCAGCATGTATGACGAACTGTAAATTATATTGCTATCTTTGCATATTATTTGGAGGAGAAAGTGAACGGGATGAGATTGGTATAAGTTGCGTAAATTTGTTTCATAGAAGGGCACGTAAATGTCAAAAGAATATATCGAATAGTGAGTATTTTCATCTTCTTAGAAAATGTAGAATCGATCGTTCCTTATCAGAAGCAGCACAATGAATCAGATTTATTTAAGTGATGTGTTAAACAGGGAAACGAGAACTTCCATACGTAGGAACGACGTGAATGAAGACTGCTAATAAAAGCGATTAGCAACCTGAATTGCTTGGGGACGAAAAACAGTTCATATGAGAAAGTTTGGAATCCACCTTTCTTAGGATTTAAAGGACCTTTGAATGATATCCAAAATGATCTTATTGTATGTGTGTATAACTCGGGTAATACGGGATGAAGCACATTTGCAATAGACAAATCACTAATGAATGAACTCTCCAGAGTCGGAGCCTTAGGGATCGTGTCAGTGATGCATTTGCTACCAGAAAAGAATGTTGTATGGTGTTATCATTAAAAAAAGTTCTTTTTTAAATAACAATAAAACTAAGGTAAACCTCAGATTCCCCAGCCAGTTATGACTAGCTTCGTCGCTGGGTATAATTATGTCATTTGTCTCAGAAGTGCTACTATTTCCATTGAAAATATACATATGTATTTTAAATTTCTCAGGTGTTAAATATGTAAACGAGATATCCGTTCACGTAATTTCCGACTACATGGACAGCACATTCAACTCGTGTCGACAGGTGGTGATGCCCAACAGTGGTGGATTAGCTTTGGATACAATGTGTGCACCCTACTCAGGAGCAGACTGCGACGCTGACAAGTAAGTCCTTATACCTAATGCCATTATTACTATAGCTGCTGCTGCTGCTATTAAACGAAACAATAACACTACTATGAGTTAAATGGTAAGCTTTCTTCTTTCTCAACTAGGAGGTCCCTGGTTCAATTTCCGGCTGGAGCGCAAAATTGTTTTTCTAATTAGAATCATTAGGTATCTGTTCTATGAATGAAGGAGATTTTGTGAATCTAATATCTTTAAACGAGAAATTCTTGTATACAAATATATTTCGCGTATCTCAGAAACGGCTCTAATGATTTTTATCAAATTTTGTATTCATGTAAGGTTTTGATTTTAAGTTGTGTCTCCCTAAAAACGCGATTTTAAATAAAATAATAAAACCCTATTTTACAGAGAAATTCTTGAAGGTCTTTCGGTATCTTGGAAACGGCTCTAACGGTTTGGATCAAATTTCATAATTCAGATAAAGTTTTGCTTTTGAAGTTTATCTATGTAGCTGTGTTTCCTGAAAAAAAGAACGTCATTTTACATTAAAAGCATCTTATTCCCTCTTCTACACATAATTCATACAATATTCTATATATTTGAAATGGAAATGTCAGGTATTACATTCATACTGTTTTTTCTACTCACTTTTAGGTAACACATTCACATCTCTTTCTCTCCTCACTCTGTAGAACAATTTTCCTGAAAAAAAAAAAACAAAAAAAACCACGCTTTTACGCTAAAAACGTTTTATATTCCGTCTTCAACAAATAAATCATACACTTTTCTGTATGTTTGAAATAGTATTACATTCACACTGTTTTCCCTACTCTCTATTAGGTAACACATTCACATCTCGTTCTCTACTCACTCTTCTACAAACAATTTATATCATCTATAGGTGGATGTTTCTAGGCATGTAACCGCTAATCTCGAAAAGCGCTTCAACACCTATGTGTAGTGTTTCATGGAGAAGCTTTTAGTGCTATACATTTTGCTATACAGTATATTAATTTCACATGGTTTTTTCTATTCGTTTTTCTTTTACGTAACACATACTCTGCTTGCCCTTTAACATGCAATTCACACCACTTTTCTACGGTAGAAATATAAATGCAACCTATTGTATATAAATATCTTCTACGAAAAAAATATGATTTTACAAAGAGAGAGAGTGAAGCTCGGTCGCCCAAGTACTGTATGCAATACTAAGGGTGGATCGGAAAGTAACGCACAATTTTTCTCTGCGATGGTACTGCGGCTGGGATATTGAAATTTTATTAAATTAAATAATAAAATACTAGAAAAAATTTAAATGTTTCAATACCTTGGCTATAGTGTCTCCTATATGAAAGATGAAGATGTTTATAAGAAGTTACAGAAATTTTAGTATGTGTGTACCACAATTGAAAGATGTTTTGAGAACGTTACTTAACAGACTAAACTAAAATTGTATAAAGCTATGGTGGTCCCAACATTGATATGCGGGAGTGAGAGTTGGATGCTCATGAAAGCTCAGTCTCAAAGAGTGACGGCGGCTGAGATGAGATTTCTCACATCTGTAGCAGGATATACTTCGAGAGATAGAAAACGAAATGAAGCAATAAGGAAAAAAACTGGGAATATTTAATTTACTAGACGACATTGAGAAATATTGGAGAAATTGGAGAGAGCATGTAGAGGGAAGGAACACTCACGTACACCTAAGGTGATGCTCAAGTATAAACCAATAGGCAGACGGGATGTGGGACGACCGAGGAAGAAATGGAGAGACCCAGTAATATGAAGGCGGAACAAAGCAGTTTATCTCTGGACGACGATGATGAAATGTTACTAGGATATAGTTTAAGGTTTTCACTACTACATATGCTGTTTGTTTTTCATGTGCAGCTCTAGTAACCGAGGTGTAAACTATGAAACAAAAGTGGTGCGCATGTTACTGTCCTAAACTTGGGAAGAGCAGAAAAGTGTAGCGCAAATTTTGTGGACTAAAGGGCATAACCCAATGAAATTCACAGAGACGTACGTTCTGGATGGTGGTAACAGCTGCAATTCCACAGAATGTCACAGCCATTGGGACAGGCACACACACCATACATCCAGACCCTGCACCGCCACACTTTCACCTGTTTAGGTCCATGAAGAAATTCCTGGCCAGTCAACGCTTTGCGACAGATGTAGAAGTGAAATCAGTAGAATGCAGATGATTAAACTAACTAAACTGTCGGTCTGGGTGGCTCAGTTGGTTAGACGTTGGCCTACTGATCCCAAGGTCGCGGGTTCAAATCCGGCCCAGACCGATGGTTTTTAAGTGTGCTTAGAAACGACAGCTCTATGTCTGTATATTTATTGACATGTAAAAGAACTCCTGCGGGACAAAATCCCGGCACACCGGCGACGCTGATGTGATCTTGGCAATTGACAGTGTCGTTAAACAATAATATCATTTCCCCCCAAATAAACTGACTTCTGTGAACAGGGTATAAAGAAACTGGTATCACGATGGCAGAAATGCATTGAGAAAGATGGCGACTTTATGGTAAAATCTGATAGGTATGTTGCACTCACATGACTTTCTCCACTCTTGTACTAACCATTCTTACAAACCCTTATTCCTATATCTTCTTTGTGTTAGTTGAGTATAACATTTGTACACATTATCCTATTGTTTATTTTCTTGCAGGTGCAAAGAGTGTGAGAATCAAGTTGGCTTTGAGCGATAGTCAGATCTTTTAAAGCTTTAAGGTTCCGTTCTCTTTGCACGATTAACATAAAAAATGAATAACGATGTTCCATTTGACAGAAGTATAAGTTTTCCAAAACTCACACAAATAACAAGGCATATCTCCGAAATGGTTTACTCTAAAATCAAAATTATTCAGACATAAATCGTGTACTTTAGCAAGATTTACTTACTTTTTTTTTTACTTTCTCCACTGGTAAGTAGGGGAAGTATTGTATTCCACCCAAAAATTTGATGTCGAGATTTCACCGGAAATATATGTTATGAGACCCCCTGAATCCAAAAAAAAAAAAAAAAAGCATTTTTAGAAAAAGGTCCGTGTGTCTGTGTGTGTGTGTAAGTCTGTCAGTCTATGGATAGCATAATTCAAAAACGAAAAGTAGGTTAAAAACCGAACTCGGTATTTAAGTTTAATGTCTTTCAAGGATGCGACACGAAGATTTTGAAGAAAATAGCCCCACACCAAACTACCCTTTACGTGGAAAATTTTTCGAAAATTTTTATTTTCTTGAAAATGGCTCTAACGCTTTTGATTAAAATGTTATATGTTTGACATATTTTTATGACAAATAAAGTGTATATCTTAATTTTCTGGCTATAGCCCATGTAGTCGTATTTACTCTGGACGACTTTTGCATAACTGGTAAACCGTTAGAGACCAAATCATACTGTACAAAAAATGTAGTTCTTGCTAAAATACACAATTTATGTCTAAATACATTTTCTTGTAAGGTGAACCATTTCGGAGACATTCCTTTTTATGTGTGTCAGTTTCGCAAAACTTAAAACTTTCGCGAAATGTAACATCGTTGTTCATTTTTTTATATGTTAATGGCCGAGTGCATCAATCCCGGTTAAGAGAATACCGCGGTAAAGTTTATAGTTTACCAGGGTTAAGTCGTATTTCTGTTGCACCAAGCTCGGTTTCGACTTTACCGGCGCTTAACCGTGGTAAAATGTTTACCGCTCGCTGGGGACCGGTTTTCAACGAAAACCTCGGTAAAGAATCCAACATGGACACAATTATATGTGACACCTTCAGTATTTCCATCGATTTGAACGCAACGAAGAGAGAATATTAGAAGACAGGAGGGATCTGTTTGAAGAACTGAATGACGTTTCGTTTCGAACAAGATTCCGTTGGAAAAAAGAAACGGTAACTTCAATTTTAGATGAAATTGGGCAACAACTCGAGTTTCCTACAGCAAGGAACTATCTAATATCGCCTAGAAGTCGCCTTCTTGCAGCACTGCGATTTTATGCGATTGGAACATTTCAAGGACCGCCCCCGTAGCGCAGTTGGTAGCGCGCTTGCCTCTGGCGCGGAGGACCCGGGTTCGATCCCTGGTATCAGGGGATTTTTCCCCCTCTGGGAGGTCTGGTACGGGGTGAACTCAGCCTCGTTAGATCCCGAGAGGACCAATTGAGGAGCTACTTTATGTAGAAGTAGCGGCCTCAGGTTGAGAAGACTGCATAACTGGCCGGGAGGGCTCAGGATACTGACCTCGTCCCACTCTCCAGTACTGCACCCCACCAATGACGCCTGTAGTGGACAGAGGTGGGGGACGCAGCTGCTGGGAGGTAGGCCTTGGCTCTTCATGAGCTGTTGCTCCGGGGTTTAGTTTCAGTTTGGTTTAGGAATATTTAAAGGGGTAATAAGTGACGTGAGTGACAGACAGAACCACGGCATGTCGCATAATACACAAGGTTTCAGATGCTATTGCCTCGTTGTCACCTCATTACATAAAACTGCATAGCCCACATCTGAGTCGCGAGGGCTAGCAACATATAAATTTTTTTTTTCGTGATCATCGCAAGCATCTTTTTATCCAAATCCTTCCAGTCTTGGCAATGCTTTAGATCCACCCCCAGTCTTGTATGTTTCTATCTTCTCGTTGGCTGAAGCTCTTCTCGCCTTTCTTTTCAAATTTTCGTATACAGTTTTTAAGTTTGTGTGTGTCCTTCTTGTGGTACCTGCACATTAAACAAATAATAAGAAGACGAATGCATACACTAGAATGATAAAACATATACAAATTATAAATGTTGTATGCATTAATTTACCAGGCACACAGCTAAACTCGTGACGGATTTTTTGCCAACCATTCTCTTTGTCTTTAATGGTAGCACCATCCGTCCTTTTATTTTCTATTATGGACTTGTATTTATCCACTAAATTCAATAAAACTGAATTCTCATGAGCGCTAAAATTCGGCACTCTAGAACGTTTTGAGAGCTTATCGTCTAATTTCTTAATTTGATCCATCCCGAACATGAAATACTGGCAAAACTTAGGTTATGGACACCACAAATGGACACCACTCACCACAGAACACCTAGTAGTCCACTCACTATCAAACACAACAAACAAGTGAATGTCGAAAGTAATCACTGCCTTCTGAATACTACCGGAATTGCTTCGAAGGAGAAAAATAGCGAGAAAACCAGGCGCTACGAAACCGTGGTATTCAAACCGAGGATTTGCAATGGTGCACAGCTTTTATGATTTTACCACGGTAATAGTTTAACCGCGGTATCGTAACAGCTCATATTTACCGAGGTTGATGCACTCGGCCATAAGTGTGCAAAGAGCACGGAATCTCAAAGCTTTAAAAGATTTGACTATCGCACAAAGCCTACTGTATTCTAATATTCCCCTTGCACCTACAAGGAAATAAGCAATAAGATAATTTGTACAAATGTTTATCTTAACTAACACGAAGAAGATATACGAATAAGAGTTTGTAAGAATGGTTAGTACAAGAGTAAAGAAAGTCATGTGAGTGCAACACATCAGATTTTTGTAGTAAGATTTGGTCTATCTTTGGTCTACCAGTTATGCAAAGGCATCCAGAGTAAATACGACTACATGGGCTATAGTCAGAAAATTCAAGATAGGAATTTCATTTGCCATAAAAATATATAAAACATGGCAGTTTAGTCAAAATCGTGAGCCATTTTCAAGAAAATAAAAATGTGAAAAATTTTCTATGTAAAGGGTAGTTTAGGGTGGGGCTATTTTCTTCAAAATCTTCGTGTCGCATCCTTGAAAGACATTAAACTTAAGTACCAAGTTTGGTTTTTAACCTACTTTTCGTTTTTTGAATTATGCTGTCCACACACACACACACACACACGCGCGCGCGCGCGCGCACACACGCACACACACACACACTATGCAGTGGACAAGACCGAACCCTTGACGTTGATCTTGAACTTCATATCTAGCCCCAGAGTGTAGAGCTATAGGTACACTGAGTCACGTAGAAACAGCGAGTGTACAGTACGTTAAGTGCTTGTCCAGTTTGATTTTGAAACAGCAGTTGATAAAACTCAGTATTACAAATGAATGAATGCTTTTTTTGGAGGCTTTAAGAAATAAAATTTACATTAACTCGTAATCGTATTGTACTAACTCTAATCCAAGTTGTGGTTGGCATTCCAGATGGTTTTCATTCATGGGTAATGCAGAGGGTGAGCTAGTGCCCTTCCAAATCAACTATGTAAGAACGGATGGTTCAAGTCTCGATTTCAAACCTCTGAACATAACGACGAAATCCTGCAGCGAACCCTATGATGTAAGTCTCAAAACTAATATGTGAAGTGATGGTTCTAGTCTTAATGTTATTCACTCCATACGTAGAATACATTTTGTTCATATGTCATGTAAATACGAGTAATAGAACTCGTAATAGAACTATAAGCCATAACATATTTCACTTTGTATAACATACTCTGATACTTCCAGCTATCATGTAGGTAATTTATTAATTACACTGGTCAACAAAATTTTAAAAGGTTTTTGTATCCTTAAGAAAATTAATGAAACCTTATGTAATTTTACCTCCTAACTTCGAAAATGACAGTAAACAAGGTTCTTAGTTCTTGTTTAGAAGATACATGCCAATCAAGTTTCAATATTGTTCATGTAAGAAAATATCAGGTGGCCCACTGGAGCCGGCCCTGCCGTAAGTAGATAACCCTTCGTGCGTTAAAACATTTGCAGAACTCCACGGCGCAAGAGAGGCCAGTGGCGTGATGCACCTCTCTGCGAGACGTGTGGTGAGAGGCAGTTGAGCTAGCCTGTGCAATATTATCTTGAATACATTTTGACTGTTGATCAGTGTTATTGTTTTTGACTGGTATGATGTGCTGCCTTATTTGAAGAGGCTTTAAACTTACAGGAAGAAGAGCCTCTTTGATTGCTGCACCGAAATATTTTATTATTACAGATTCACAAGGAAGAATAATGGAGGTTTGAAACGTTGAATAAGAACTGAAACATTCAATGCCATAGCCGGGATTTGAATTTTTCAGTTCTGATTCAACCTTTTAAACATTGTCCACACACAGCTTGTGTGTTTAAAAACACCAGCAGTAAGCTTGTTGGCATAAATAAATAAATAAATAAATAAATAAATAAATAAATAAATAAATAAATAAATAAATGAATGAATGAATGAATGAATGAATGAATGAATGAATGAATGAATGAATGAATGAATGAATGAATGAATGAATGAATGAATGAATGAATGAATGAATGAATGAATGAATGAATGAATGAATGAATGAATGAATGAATGAATGAATGAATGAATGAATGAATGAATGAATGAATGAATGAATGAATGAATGAATGAATGAATGAATGAATGAATGAATGAATGAATGAATGAATGAATGAATGAATGAATGAATGAATGAATGAATGAATGAATGAATGAATGAATGAATGAATGAACGAACGAACGAACGAACGAACGAACGAATGAATGAATAAATAAATAAGTAAATTAAGTAAATTAAGTAAATTAAGTAAAGAACTAAAGAAGTAAAGAAGTAAACAAGAAGTAAACAAGTAAAGAAGTAAAGAAGTAAACAAGTAAAGAAGTAAACAAGTAAAGAAGTAAACAAGTAAACAAGTAAAGAAGTAAACAAGTAAACAAGTAAAGAAGTAAACAAGTAAAGAAGTAAACAAGTAAAGAAGTAAACAAGTAAAGCAGTAAACAAGTAAAGCAGTAAACAAGTAAAGCAGTAAACAAGTAAAGCAGTAAACAAGTAAACAAGTAAAGAAGTAAACAAGTAAAGAAGTAAACAAGTAAAGAAGTAAACAAGTAAAGAAGTAAACAAGTAAAGAAGTAAACAAGTAAAGAAGTAAACAAGTAAAGAAGTAAACAAGTAAAGAAGTAAACAAGTAAAGCAGTAAACAAGTAAAGCAGTAAACAAGTAAAGCAGTAAACAAGTAAACAAGTAAACAAGTAAACAAGTAAACAAGTAAACAAGTAAACAAGTAAACAAGTAAACAAGTAAACAAGTAAACAAGTAAACAAACAAAGAAAGAAACAAAGAAACAAAACAAAACAAAACAAAACAAAACAAAACAAAGAAAACAAAAGAAAACAAAACAAACAAACAAATCAATGAACGAATGAATGAATGAATGAGTGAATGAACGAACGAACGAACAAACAAACAAAGAAACAAACAATGATAATGAAAATGATAATGATAATGATGATGACAATAATAATAATAATAATGATAATGATGATAATGATAATAATAATGATAATAATGCAATAATAATAATAATAATAATAATAATAATAATAATAATAATAATAATAATAATAATAATAATAATAATAATAATAATAATAATAATAATAATAATAATAATAATAATAATAATAATAATAATAATAATAATAATAATATTATATGGAAATCCTTCCCAGCAATCCCTGGTGACCTGGGGAAGCCTCCCATAAAACCCATGGGTCAGGAAGGCCGGGCAAGGGGATCGAACCCGCGACCTCCAAGTGCTGGCCACAGACGTTTCCCGCCTGAGACATCCCGCTCGGCCACCTACATTTATAATAGGCACATATATGTACGTACACCAGATGAGTCAGCCGGCCCTTATGTTTTTCGAAGGTAGGCTGTCCATCAAACGGCATGAGCACTTTAGTCCAATATTGCGCTTAATAAAACGTAGATGTATGAAAAATGTGTATACATCTGCACGCGCTGTACTTGTACTACGTGAGTGCTTGTGTGTGTTTGCTTATATGAAAAACAAGTCCTCACCCGCCCGCTTCGCTGGGCGTTAATTTTAACCTATAAATAAATGACAAAGCATTTAACAAAAATATGATTATTTTACTTGGGCCCTCCCCTTCCTTAATCACAGGCACATTTGACTGCAGTTGCGACGTTTGGCTCTGAATTGATGACCAGTCCATCGTGTACCGCTATAACGCTCACGGCTATTCGAATCGCTTCATCTAAGGTGCCTCCGAAAGCGATATAAATGCTGGTTTATGAATTAGAGGAAGAAATGCATATCTAGGTGAAAAACATTTACATAAAAATAAATTTAATAATATGACAAATGTTCTATGGAATACAAAAAATAAATGACGTACAACCATCTAAGCACGTTTCCGCTTCGAGTGATCATAGTCCCATATTGATACGTTTAGTAGTTTCTGCGTGATTGCGCCTCAAAGAAAAGTCATTTTCATTTTATATGCCAGGTGAGTCAGCCGCGCCTTATTTTTTGGAAGGTAGGCCATCCATCAAACGCCATGGGAGCCTTAGTCCAGTTTTGCGCTTACTAAAACGTATTTCTTGATGTTCTTAGACAGATGAACGCGCAAAATTCAGAACAACAGTGGTTTAAGGGACAGCAGGTACTCTTCGCTAATGTATACCTCAAAAACATGGCTTGTTTACTGAGAGCGAATTCCGGATTTCCAACCGATTTTACAAACCTTTTATTAGACTATACTTAGCAACGCAATTCAGTAAACGCCTTTGAAAAAAACTGACCTATTATATGAGTACATTAACAACATCAGGTAAAGATAAAATGGCGGATTCTTGTACTTAAAGCCAGGTTGGCTGCAAAAAAATGAGAGACACGCCTTATCCCCATTGAACCATACAGTCAAAACCACACAAATTATTAAATAACGGCTTATTTAAATTTTGGCGTAAACTACGTGTCATGCAAATCAAATAACATCCATAATAACTTTTGCCATTTAAGTCATAATATTAAAACGCCCAGCAAAGGTTTAAAACTGCCTTAAAGTGCTAAATTCCGCTCGGAAAATGGCGAGGTGCCAATGGCATAGAACGTGGAGTACTGCGTCTAGGGCTGCAACTGGAAGTCTACTTTCTGAGGGTTTAGGATATAATTCAAAACATTTTTGGTTGTCTGCATTTTGTAATAGAATAGGTATAATGTCTTGTGTCGCATTGGACTGGCATGATGTAGTGTGCCGACTTCCTTCATTCTCCACGTGTATGCTGTCGCACGATATTTTGTGCCATTCCTTCACCATGTATCCGGCAGACAAGTACTCGAACACTGAGCTTGCCTTTGACCTACGGAGAAGCAACAACCAAAGTGCAAGCAACTCAAAATCTCTACCGGGAGAGACATCCTCACATTCAACAATACCATAAAGTACAAATAAAACAATTACGAATTCAAATGATAACAGCTTTACACAGAATAATTATTCAACTAACGTTATTTGTAAATATTACTCATTAAAAAGTTAGTACACGCGGAGAATTCGAAGCATCTTTACAGAATATGGACTACTTACGAATCGTGCGCTTTTCCAGCTGAGCTACCTAGCAACTGCAGAGGTAATCGAAGGCAAATATATCCATGTTGAATACTTGGGTGGACCCTAGCATAGGGACCGATGTTTTCATGTTGGAGTAAAAAATGCGGATTGCATAAAACTGGACAATAAGGGGCAGCTGACTCACCTGGTATATAGACAAGCCGTCACCCGCTCACTTCGATGGGCGTTAATTTTAACCTATAAATCAATGACTAAACATTTAACAAGAACCTGACTAATTTAAATCCTCCCCTTCCTTTACAACAGGTACATTTGACTCCAGCTGCTGGGATATGAACTCGCGACGTTTGGCTTTAAATGGATGGCCAATCCATTACGTATCGCTCTAAAGGTCACGGATATTTGAATCGCTTCGATTAAGGTGCCTCCGAAGCGGATATGAAAACAGGATTAGAATTAGCGGAAAACGGCTTATGTAGGCGGAAAGAATCTTTCCAAAATTAAAAGAATGACAAAGTCTCTGTGGAATCCAAAATCGGTCAATACGCTCAGTAGTTTTTGTGTGATTGCGCATCAAAGAAAAGTGATTTTGATGTGTGTGTGTGTGTGTGTGTGTGTGTCTGTCTGTCTGTCTGTCTGTCTGCCTGTCTGCCTGCCTGCGTGCCTGCCTGCCTGGCTGCCTGCCTGCGTCTGCGTCTGCGTCTGCGCCTGCGTCTGCGTCTGCGTCTACGTATGCGTGTGCGTGTGTGTGTGTGTTAGAGTATGATGCGATGGGGTATTTTGGAGGCCAGTTTCGATTTCAGCACAAGAAAGGAAAGAAAAAACAAGAGTCGCTTACCATATCAAAACAATTGAAGGGAATTTAAGAGTAGGTACTACGGTGGTGTCCTTAATGTTAAAATTAAAGATTAACAACTTAGAATGATTTATTCCATATTGTCTTTGATAATCACTGTACTGAAATGCACTGTTTTAGGATATGAGTACTGCTTGCAGCTGTCTGGACTGTGAGGACAGCTGTCCCAGAGTGGAAGACTCCGAATATCAAGATTTTCACCCGCAAAATGATTTCACAATCTTGAACATTAATGGTTACGTATTCCTCGCTGGTTTTATATTCTTGGCTCTACTTATCGTTGGTATAGTCTCTGCCGTTGTGGAGGCAATCTTCGTAAAAGGTGAGTTTTTACTTTTTTATTGTACCGTAAAGCAAAATTTTTGTTAAAGAGCTGTTATTCTTTTTGTGATGTTTAAACAACATTGCAAGTGCTTATCAAAACGTTTTTGAATTAACTGTAAAGCAGCATATGAGATTTATATACTGTATTTGACTGAGTTTGAGATACCCCTCTATTGCATTTTTTCCCCGTCGCGCTGACGGTTTACAGCCTACTTAAAAAAACAACTTAACCATTCTTTCCCGGCACAATCAGTGGCGAAGCGTGCAATGAAACGACGAATGCGCCACTTCCCCAAGAGTTTCCGGAGAAGAAGAAGAAAAAACGAAATTCATGTGAATCAACATTTTATTTGTTCTGGATACATTTTCAAAATTATTTGCGAACATCCACCGGGCTGTGGACAGCTGTATAAGCTGGAGTGATCAGTGCCGCGAGCTCATTCAATACCTGAACATTTACGTATTCGCGCATTCGTAACATTGAACACGGTATGTTGAGTAATACGGTAGGTATCACCAGCTGGATGCGCAGTAGACTTCGGGCTTGATGACGTCAGCTGGTGTAGGGATCACTAGCCGGCTAGCCACGTGGTCTGATTCAAATGACAATATGAGTAGGGCTCGGATTTTTAGGTGCTAAAAGCTTGGAAAATATTTATTTTTATGCACTAAAAATGTCGAGAATATGTGAAAAGTAAAACAATTGTGCTAAAACAAATAGAATATTTTTAAAGATCTGAATGGCTGATCTAATAGAAATGTACATAGGTGGTACTCACTAGACGTTATTTTTGGAAGGGATCACCAGGTACTGTAGAATTACAGTATACGACCACATGCTGCCTCAAATTCTCCATCCCGAAAGATTGCCGATTGTCACTAAGAAGTGTCTTGAATTTCGAAAATGAGTGCTCCACGTCACAAGAAGTAAGTCTAGCGTAATTATAACATGGAATGTCACTCACATTGACATCAATAATTTCTTCATGTTGCCCATCCATTTGAAATTTGAGACATTATGTTAAATCCACTATTATTTTGGAACACTTCCTTGCATTTTCTTTTTAAATTTTGTGCTGCAGAACCAGAAAGAACATTCAGTTTTTTCCCCCACATCCTTAAGTACTAGAACTGCTTCTCTCTGATCAAAGACATTCCTACTGATTCAAGCTTCTTTATGGAATCACAAAGGAAACATAGATTTGCGCAAATGTATGCGAAGTCATTTCTTAACACATTGTCACTTAAAGTTCTTGAAGGATGTCAATTGAACTGGCATCTTTACAATTTAGTTCGTTTATGACAGCAGCAAAACCATCCAGGTTTTCTGCGTAGTATTGAACTGCGGCCACGTTCCTCAGCGAGTCACCACAGCAGCGGAGTGTTCAGATTTTTGTTCGGAAAAATTTCAATTCTTTTAGGTGACTTGATGAACACCTTTTCCCCATTAGAAATCAATTTGTCAATGTCAGGAAACATTGCCCTAATTTACTCACATATTCTATGCAATCCGTGCACAACACATGTAACATGAATAATTTCAGGATAACTAACTGCAAGTCCTGCTGCTGCCTTTTTGATATATGGTGCAATCAAAAATAACAAAACATTGTCATATCGTACACCCTTTGGCCACAATATCTGCATTGCTTCATTAAATAATCTGGCAACAGTCACATGGGTTGCAGCAGGCATGTCTTGGCAACTCAGTAGAAAATATGACTGAAATTTCAGTATCATTCTTCAATACCACTATAACAACATTACCAATTTTCCTGCCAGTAGAGTCTGGAGTTTCATCCATGCTCACTCAATTTTTTTGGAACATCATAAATTTTACGCGTATACGTCACAATTTCTTCGTAGCACTTGGGCAGGTAATGGTTTCGCAAAGTTGATTCATGAGGTGTGTCAATATTTGTATATTTAGTCAGGACACACCAACCACACCAACAATTTTGTATCGTAGATTCCCCAAAAATGTTAAGCTAAGAAACAAATGGGTTCGCTTATGTAGGAGGGGCGATTGTTTTTCTCCACATAATTCTCGCATTTGTTCCATACATTTTGACGAGGAAGATTATGAAAGAGATTTGAAAACGGAGCTCCTGAAGCTTGCTCCTAAAAGAAATTAAAAAACAATCCTGTGCCACATTTAAATTTAAATTTAGCTAGTCATTTGTATCAGGAAGTTAACAGTTCTAGGGAAAGAAGAGAAAAGTGGCTTCGAAACAGGCGCAAAGAAAATGGTAAATGCTCTGTTAGAAGAAACAAAGTACACAAAATATCTCCGAGAATCCTGTTACACCTTCCTCGTCATTTAAAACTGCATCTACAAATGTACATGACATTAAATCAGAACTCGAAGCACTTAGAAATCAAAATTGAAGGTTGGAACAGAAAATAATACTTTCGGAAAATGAGTTGCAAAAAGCACAATCGGAAATGCATACATTAAGAAGTACTGAACGTGCATTCCAGCAAATGTTCTCGTTTTGTCAGCAGCAAGTTTTACTGAAAGGAAAATGTAAAAATTGGGACCCTGATGACATTTCAAAGGCAATCACTTTGATATGTGTGTCTAAGAAAGCGTATAAATATGTTAAAGAGTGCTTTAAATATCCTCTACCAAGTGCTATAACCATCAAAAACACTGGACTCAATTCATAATACAACTAGGAATAATTAAATTATGTTTGTGCATATTGCAACATAAAGCAAGTTCTGCTAGTAAGTTTGAGAAGGACCTTGTGCTGGGCTTTTATGAGATGAAAGTGAAATCCGATTTTTGTTATGACAACACAGAGGACACAATTTGAGGTCCACACAGTTATCTACAGTTACAAGTTCTACACAGCTTAGCAGGAAAGTGGAAACAACCAATATATTACAATTTTGATGAGGTGGTGACAAAAGAATTGCTAACAGACATTGTTCAAATGGTCGAAAAGACAGGTTTCCGAGTTCGTGCATTTGTCTGTGATATGCAGACATGGGAGAAATCTCTGCGTAAGCATAACTGAACTATGGAACTTTTACGTCACAGGGGAGAAGGTCGTATGCGAGGGTGTACAGTCTCTTCCAATGATAAAGTGGAACTGTGGCGTGAAGTGCACGGTGCGTTAATGACAGTGACCTTCATACCTCTTTTGTTTATATGCGTATCACAACACTCCCCTCACTGTACGGTAGATCCGTAGTCAACGTAACATCCATGTGGGATTTTCTCCTCTGTCTAGTGATACGGGGGGACAAACAGTAAGTTACTTTCTCGCCTTGGAATTATGAGAGATAAATGCTGCATTACGCACCCTGCTAGAGAAGCTGAAAATTGCCATTTATGGGCCCTCTACGACATTCCCCACATGTTCAAATTACTCAGAAATCATTTGTAGGACAAAGGATTTATTTTACATATGGTAAAGAAGTCAGAAAAGAACTTTTTGAAAGACTCGTTGATGCTCAAAAATGCAATACCTTAACCACACTCGTAAACTATCACATTCTCATGTTACTTACAGCAACTGAGAGGCAAAAAGTTCACCCTGCTGCGGAGCTGCCATCAACAACGGTATCAGCCGCTATATTACATATATTTCCAGATTTTGAACACATAGCCCAATTTGTAAAGATTACACTAGTCAACAGCCATTTTGTATCTGGGATACGATATATCAACTGATATGTATTTTGCTGTCTAGAGTCGGAATCTACCTCACAAAATGTTCTACCATGTACCACCTTTTAGTTTTTAGGGGTTGTTTATTTTGCTTTTGGTATTTTGCCCTTTTCTGTTCTTCTGTTTAAATGTTTAATTTTATTTATTTACTTATTTATTTATTTGTTTATTTACTTATTTATTTACTTACCTACCTACACACCCACCTACCTACCTACTCGCCCAGCTACCTACCTACCTACCCACCCACCTACCTACCTACCCGCCCATCTACCTACCTACCCACCTACCTACCTAGCCACCCACCTACCTACTCACCCACAAACCCACCTACCTACCTACTCACCCACCTATCTACTTACCTACCTAGCCACCTACCTACTCACCCACAAACCCACCTACCTACCTACTCACCCACCTATCTACTTACCTACCTAACTAACTACCTACTAACCCACCTAACTACCCACTTACCTACCCACCTACCTACCTTTTCCATCTACCTACCAACCTACCTAACTTTTCCACCTACCTACCGACCTAACTGCATACCCACCCACCTACCTACCGACCTAACTGCATACCCACCCACCTACCTACCCACCTACCCATCCACTTACCTAGCTAGCTAGCTACCTACCTACCTTCCCACCCACTCACCTACCTAGCCACCCACCTACCTACCTACGTACGTACCTACGTACCTACCTACCCACCCACCTACCTACCTACCCACCCACCCACCTACCTACCTTTTCCATCTACCTACCAACCTACCTACCTTTTCCACCTACCTACCGACCTACCTACATTTTCCACCTACCTACCGACCTAACTGCCTACCCACCCACCTACCTACCCACCTACCCATCCACTTACCTAGCTAGCTAGCTAGCTACCTACCTACCTACCCAACCACTCACCTACCCACCCACCCACCTGCCTACCTACGTACCTACCTACCTACCTACCTTTTCCATCTACCTACCAACCTACCTACCTTTTCCACCTACCTACCGACCTAACTGCCTACCCACCCACCTACCTACACACATACCTATCCACCTACCTAGCTAGCTACCTACCTACCCACCCACTCACTTACCTACCCACCCACCTGCCTACCTACCTACCCACCCACCGACCTATCTACCTAGCCACCCACCTACCTACGTCCGTACCTACGTACCTTCCTACCTACCCACCCACCTACCTACCTACCTAGCCACCCACCTACCTACCAACCAACCCACCTACCCACCTTTTCCACTTACCTACCGACCTACCTGCCTACCCACCCACCTACTTAACCCCCTACCTACCTATCCACCTACCTAGCTATCTACCTATCTAGCTATCTACCTACCTACCCACCCACCTGCCTACCTACCTACCCACCCACCTACCTACCTACCTACCTAACCACCCACCTACCTACCAACCAACCCACCTACCCACCTTTTCCACTTACCTACCAACCGACCTACCTTTTCCACCTACCTACCGACCTACCTGCCTACCCACCCACCTAACCACCTACCTACCTATCCACCTACCTAGCTATCTACCTACCCACCCACCTACCTACCTACCCACCCACCTACCTACCTATCCACCTACCTAGCTATTTACCTACCCACCCACCTGCCTACCTACCTACCTATCCACCTACCTAGCTAGCTATCTAGCTACCTACCTACCCACCTACCTGCCCACCTACCTACCCACCTACCTATCTGGCCACCTACCTAGCTACCCACCTACCTACCCATCCACCTACCTACTCATCTACCTATCCACCTACCTACCCAGCTACCCACCTACCTACCCACCTACCTATCTAGCCACCTACCTAGCTACCCACCTACCTACCTACCCACCCACCTACTTACCCACCTACCTACCCACCTACCTACCCACATACCTACCCACCCATCTACCTACCCACCTACCTACCCACCCAACTACCTACCCACCCACCAACCTACCTACCCACCAAGCTACCTACCCACCTACCTACCCACCCAACTACCTACCCACCCAACTACCTACCCACCCACCAACCTACCCACCTACCTACCCACCCACCTACCTACCCACCCAACTACCTACCCACCCAACTACCTACCCACCTACCAACCTACCCACCTACCTACCCACCTACCTATCTAGCCACCTACCTAGCTACCTACCCACCCACCTACTTACCCACCTACCTACCCACATACCTACCTACCCACCTACCTATCCACCTACCTACCCACCTACCCATCCACTTACCTAGCTAGCTAGCTAGCTACCTACCTACCTACCTACCTACCCAACCACTCACCTACCCACCCACCCACCTGCCTACCTACGTACCTACCTACCTACCTACCTACCTTTTCCATCTACCTACCAACCTACCTACCTTTTCCAGCTACCTACCGACCTAACTGCCTACCCACCCACCTACCTACACACATACCTATCCACCTACCTAGCTAGCTACCTACCTACCCACCCACTCACTTACCTACCCACCCACCTGCCTACCTACCTACCCACCCACCGACCTATCTACCTAGCCACCCACCTACCTACGTCCGTACCTACGTACCTTCCTACCTACCCACCCACCTACCTACCTACCTAGCCACCCACCTACCTACCAACCAACCCACCTACCCACCTTTTCCACTTACCTACCGACCTACCTGCCTACCCACCCACCTACTTAACCACCTACCTACCTATCCACCTACCTAGCTATCTACCTATCTAGCTATCTACCTACCTACCCACCCACCTGCCTACCTACCTACCTACCCACCCACCTACCTACCTACCTACCTAACCACCCACCTACCTACCAACCAACCCACCTACCCACCTTTTCCACTTACCTACCAACCGACCTACCTTTTCCACCTACCTACCGACCTACCTGCCTACCCACCCACCTAACCACCTACCTACCTATCCACCTACCTAGCTATCTACCTACCCACCCACCTACCTACCTACCCACCCACCGGCCTACCTATCCACCTACCTAGCTATTTACCTACCCACCCACCTGCCTACCTACCTACCTACCTATCCACCTACCTAGCTAGCTATCTAACTACCTACCTACCCACCTACCTGCCCACCTACCTACCCACCTACCTATCTGGCCACCTACCTAGCTACCCACCTACCTACCCATCCACCTACCTACTCATCTACCTATCCACCTACCTACCCAGCTACCCACCTACCTACCCACCTACCTATCTAGCCACCTACCTAGCTACCCACCTACCTACCCACCTACCTACCTACCCACCCACCTACTTACCCACCTACCTACCCACCTACCTACCCACATACCTACCCACCCATCTACCTACCCACCTACCTACCCACCTACCTACCCACCCAACTACCTACCTACCCACCAAGCTACCTACCCACCTACCTACCCACCCAACTACCTACCCACCCAACTACCTACCCACCCACCAACCTACCCACCTACCTACCCACCCACCTACCTACCCACCCAACTACCTACACACCCAACTACCTACCCACCTACCAACCTACCCACCTACCTATCTAGCCACCTACCTAGCTACCTACCCACCCACCTACTTACCCACCTACCTACCCACATACCTACCCACCCACCTACCTATCCACCTACCTACCCACCTACCCATCCACTTACCTAGCTAGCTAGCTAGCTACCTACCTACCTACCCAACCACTCACCTACCCACCCACCCACCTGCCTACCTACGTACCTACCTACCTACCTTTTCCATCTACCTACCAACCTACCTACCTTTTCCACCTACCTACCGACCTAACTGCCTACCCACCCACCTACCTACACACATACCTATCCACCTACCTAGCTAGCTACCTACCTACCCACCCACTCACTTACCTACCCACCCACCTGCCTACGTACCTACCCACCCACCGACCTATCTACCTAGCCACCCACCTACCTACGTCCGTACCTACGTACCTTCCTACCTACCCACCCACCTACCTACCTACCTAGCCACCCACCTACCTACCAACCAACCCACCTACCCACCTTTTCCACTTACCTACCGACCTACCTGCCTACCCACCCACCTACTTAACCACCTACCTACCTATCCACCTACCTAGCTATCTACCTATCTAGCTATCTACCTACCTACCCACCCACCTGCCTACCTACCTACCTACCCACCCACCTACCTACCTACCTACCTAACCACCCACCTACCTACCAACCAACCCACCTACCCACCTTTTCCACTTACCTACCAACCTACCAACCTTTTCCACCTACCTACCGACCTACCTGCCTACCCACCCACCTAACCACCTACCTACCTATCCACCTACCTAGCTATCTACCTACCCACCCACCTACCTACCCACCCACCTACCTACCTATCCACCTACCTAGCTATTTACCTACTCACCCACCTGCCTACCTACCTACCTATCCACCTACCTAGCTAGCTATCTAGCTACCTACCTACCCACCTACCTGCCCACCTACCTATCTGGCCACCTACCTAGCTACCCACCTACCTACCCATCCACCTACCTACTCATCTACCTATCCACCTACCTACCCAGCTACCCACCTACCTACCCACCTACCTATCTAGCCACCTACCTAGCTACCCACCTACCTACCCACCTACCTACCTACCCACCCACCTACTTACCCACCTACCTACCCACCTACCTACCCACATACCTACCCACCCATCTACCTACCCACCTACCTACCCACCTACCTACCCACCCAACTACCTACCTACCCACCAAGCTACCTACCCACCTACCTACCCACCCAACTACCTACCCACCCAACTACCTACCCACCCACCAACCTACCCACCTACCTACCCACCCACCTACCGACCCACCCAACTACCTACCCACCCAACTACCTACCCACCTACCAACCTACCCACCTACCTACCCACCTACCTATCTAGCCACCTACCTAGCTACCTACCCACCCACCTACTTACCCACCTACCTACCCACATACCTACCCACCCACCTACCTACCCACCTACCTACCCACCTACCTACCTACCCACCCACCTACCTACCCAACTACCTACCTACCCACCTACCTACCCACATACCTACCTACCCACCTACCTACCTACCCACCTACCTACCCACATACCTACCCACCCACCTACCTACCCACCAACCTACCTACCCACCTACCTACCCACATACCTACCCACCCATCTACCTACCCACCTACCTACCCACCCAACTACCTACCCACCCACCAACCTACCTACCCACCAAGCTACCTACCCACCTACCTACCCACCCAACTACCTACCCACCCAACTACCTACCCACCCACCAACCTACCCACCTACCTACCCACCCACCTACCTACCCACCCAACTACCTACCCACCCAACTACCTACCCACCTACCAACCTACCCACCTACCTACCCACCTACCTATCTAGCCACCTACCTAGCTACCTACCCACCCACCTACTTACCCACCTACCTACCCACATACCTACCCACCCACCTACCTATCCACCTACCTACCCACCTACCCATCCACTTACCTAGCTAGCTAGCTAGCTAGCTACCTACCTACCTACCTACCTACCTACCTACCTACCCAACCACTCACCTACCCACCCACCCACCTGCCTACCTACGTACCTACCTACCTACCTACCTACCTTTTCCATCTACCTACCAACCTACCTACCTTTTCCACCTACCTACCGACCTAACTGCCTACCCACCCACCTACCTACACACATACCTATCCACCTACCTAGCTAGCTACCTACCTACCCACCCACTCACTTACCTACCCACCCACCTGCCTACCTACCTACCCACCCACCGACCTATCTACCTAGCCACCCACCTACCTACGTCCGTACCTACGTACCTTTCTACCTACCCACCCACCTACCTACCTACCTAGCCACCCACCTACCTACCAACCAACCCACCTACCCACCTTTTCCACTTACCTACCGACCTACCTGCCTACCCACCCACCTACTTAACCACCTACCTACCTATCCACCTACCTAGCTATCTACCTATCTAGCTATCTACCTACCTACCCACCCACCTGCCTACTTACCTACCTACCCACCCACCTACCTACCTACCTAACCACCCACCTACCTACCAACCAACCCACCTACCCACCTTTTCCACTTACCTACCAACCGACCTACCTTTTCCACCTACCTACCGACCTACCTGCCTACCCACCCACCTAACCACCTACCTACCTATCCACCTACCTAGCTATCTACCTACCCACCCACCTACCTACCTACCCACCCACCTACCTACCTATCCACCTACCTAGCTATTTACCTACCCACCCACCTGCCTACCTACCTACCTACCTATCCACCTACCTAGCTAGCTATCTAGCTACCTACCTACCCACCTACCTGCCCACCTACCTACCCACCTACCTATCTGGCCACCTACCTAGCTACCCACCTACCTACCCATCCACCTACCTACTCATCTACCTATCCACCTACCTACCCAGCTACCCACCTACCTACCCACCTACCTATCTAGCCACCTACCTAGCTACCCACCTACCTACCCACCTACCTACCTACCCACCCACCTACTTACCCACCTACCTACCCACCTACCTACCCACATACCTACCCACCCATCTACCTACCCACCTACCTACCCACCTACCTACCCACCCAACTACCTACCTACCCACCAAGCTACCTACCCACCTACCTACCCACCCAACTACCTACCCACCCAACTACCTACCCACCCACCAACCTACCCACCTACCTACCCACCCACCTACCTACCCACCCAACTACCTACCCACCCAACTATCTACCCACCTACCAACCTACCCACCTACCTACCCACCTACCTATCTAGCCACCTACCTAGCTACCTACCCACCCACCTACTTACCCACCTACCTACCCACATACCTACCCACCCACCTACCTATCCACCTACCTACCCACCTACCCATCCACTTACCTAGCTAGCTAGCTACCTACCTACCTACCTACCCAACCACTCACCTACCCACCCACCCACCTGCCTACCTACGTACCTACCTACCTACCTTTTCCATCTACCTACCAACCTACCTACCTTTTCCACCTACCTACCGACCTAACTGCCTACCCACCCACCTACCTACACACATACCTATCCACCTACCTAGCTAGCTACCTACCTACCCACCCACTCACTTACCTACCCACCCACCTGCCTACCTACCTACCCACCCACCGACCTATCTACCTAGCCACCCACCTACCTACGTCCGTACCTACGTACCTTCCTACCTACCCACCCACCTACCTACCTACCTAGCCACCCACCTACCTACCAACCAACCCACCTACCCACCTTTTCCACTTACCTACCGACCTACCTGCCTACCCACCCACCTACTTAACCACCTACCTACCTATCCACCTACCTAGCTATCTACCTATCTAGCTATCTACCTACCTACCCACCCACCTGCCTACCTACCTACCTACCCACCCACCTACCTACCTACCTACCTAACCACCCACCTGCCTACCAACCAACCCACCTACCCACCTTTTCCACTTACCTACCAACCGACCTACCTTTTCCACCTACCTACCGACCTACCTGCCTACCCACCCACCTAACCACCTACCTACCTATCCACCTACCTAGCTATCTACCTACCCACCCACCTACCTACCTACCCACCCACCTACCTACCTATCCACCTACCTAGCTATTTACCTACCCACCCACCTGCCTACCTACCTACCTACCTATCCACCTACCTAGCTAGCTATCTAGCTACCTACCTACCCACCTACCTGCCCACCTACCTACCCACCTACCTATCTGGCCACCTACCTAGCTACCCACCTACCTACCCATCCACCTACCTACTCATCTACCTATCCACCTACCTACCCAGCTACCCACCTACCTACCCACCTACCTATCTAGCCACCTACCTAGCTACCCACCTACCTACCTACCCACCCACCTACTACCCACCTACCTACCCACATACCTACCCACCCATCTACCTACCCACCTACCTACCCACCTACCTACCCACCCAACTACCTACCCACCCACCAACCTACCTACCCACCAAGCTACCTACCCACCTACCTACCCACCCAACTACCTACCCACCCAACTACCTACCCACCCACCAACCTACCCACCTACCTACCCACCCACCTACCTACCCACCCAACTACCTACCCACCCAACTACCTACCCACCTACCAACCTACCCACCTACCTACCCACCTACCTATCTAGCCACCTACCTAGCTACCTACCCACCCACCTACTTACCCACCTACCTACCCACATACCTACCCACCCACCTACCTACCCACCTACCTACCCACCTACCTACCTACCCACCCACCTACCTACCCACCTACCTACCTACCCACCTACCTACCCACATACCTACCTACCTACCTACCCACCTACCTACCTACCCACCTACCTACCCACATACCTACCCACCCACCTACCTACCCACCAACCTACCTACCCACCAACCTACCTACCCACCTACCCACCCAACTACCTATCCACCCAACTACCTACCCACCCAACTACCTACCCACCTATCCACCTACCCACCTATCTACCTACCTACCCAACTATCCACCTACCTACCCACCTATCCACCTACCTATCCACCTATCTACCTACCTACCCACCTATCCACCTACCTATCCACCTATCTACCTATCTACCCACCTATCCACCTACCTACCTACCTATCCACCTACCGACCCACCTATCCACCTACCTATCCACCTATCTACCTACCTACCCACCTATCCACCTAACTATCCACCTATCTACCTACCTACCCACCTATCCACCTACCTATCCACCTACCTACCCACCTATCCACCTACCTACCTACCTATCCACCTACCTACCCACCTATCCACCTACCTACCCACCTATCCACCTACCTATCCACCTATCTACCTACCTACCCACCTACCTATCCACCTATCTACCTATCTACCTATCCACCTACCTATCCACCTATCTACCTACCTACCCACCTACCTACCCACCTCCTACTTACTCACTTACCCACTCACTTACTCACTCACTCACTTATTTACTTAATTATTTATTTATGTGGTGTGTGCCTAAGACCATTGTTTATACTGTTACTTCGGCCTTACAAATGTTGCGGTCCATTCAAGCAAAACTTGATATAAAATAAAGTTTCCAAATGTATCTTCAGTGCATTTGCCTGTGCGCCATGGTGAAGGGTTGCCTGTTACTGTCTGTAACTTAAAAGGCACCATGTTAAGTGAATCAGAAGGTATAGAGTGTATAGGAGAAGAATACTGCCCTCAATATCATTACACTATGCCTCAGCTCTTTATTCAAAAGGAACTGAACTGTTTGGTTCGCGATCTAAAACTTTTGAAACAGCAAGCTGAACTCTAGGAGAACAATAGTACCTTCTAGCTTCAGGGACAACAATTTCCTGTTATATCGTAGATCAAGAGGTATTTCCCTTGCTCAGTATTTCGATATGCAGAATTCAATGTGGGTATATAGAAACGTCAATGGTCGTACAACATAATCCACAGGAGTGGCGACTATTGATTGACCACAGTAATACCAGTTTGAAAGCACTACTACTGCATAATGGCAATGCATTCCCATCAGTACCTTTGGCTTACGCAGTAGACAGGAAAGAAACTTATGAAAGCATGGACTTGCTGTTAGAGCCAGTCATATATAAAGACCATCAATGGAACATTTGCTGTGATTTAATAGTTGTTGCACTCCTTACAGGATTACAGGTTGGATTCACGAAATACTGTTGCTTTTTGTGCCTATAACACAGCCGTGACACCAAGAACAGTCAAGGAATGGTCTATAAGGAAATCATATGTTCCTGGAAAAGAAAATGTGAAGACTACTCCATGGTTGACCGTGATAAAATAATTTTGCCTTCCCTTCATGTCAAGTTGGGCCTTATGAAGAACTTTGTAAAAGCTCTGGATAAAGGAGGACAGGTCTTTGAAAGAGAAGTTTCCGAAATTGAGTAATGCAAAGCTGAAAGAGCATAATTATATTCGTTGGGCCACAAATGAGAAAATTGTTAAAAGATACAACTTTTGATACCAAATTCACAAATATCTAATTAGTTGCTTGGTGCTCTTTTAAAGCAACTGTAAAAGGTTTTTTTGGGTAACAAATTAAGGATGGCTTTGATGTACTGAACTCTAGAATCCCAAGTCATCCTATAAACAAAATGAAGAGGACATATGGAATGGATCCGGATACAAAACATTAAGCGCTATCTAAATTGGAGCATTTGATTTCGACAATGCGAGTCAGGGGCATCCTTAATGGCATTTCAGAAAGGATTCTGATCTCCATCTCCAGCTTATGTGACTTGTTTGAAGAACTTAAACCTGAAGGGTACACACATCTTTTAACATCGAAATGTAATCAAGATGTAATTGAGAGTTGTTTTTCTCAAATCAGGGGCTTAGGTGGATATTATGATCATCCCTTACCAACTACTGTGAATCAGAGAATAAAATCCTTACTTCTTGGAAGCAATTGTTCCGAGATATTGAAGTATGAGAATTATCCAAGCGATACTATCCCTACATTAAGTGCAACCATGATCAGCGAAATTGAAACTGACGATAAAGGAGAAGAAGTGGAAGAAGATGAAAATAATTTAGGCAGAGACCAGCAGGAATATGAGGATGAGGAGTTCTTTTCCTGTGTTGACCATCTTATTGACCAGCTATAACTTGTCTCACCCTTAGATAACAGTATGGAGTTAAATGGGATATATCTGTCTCTGTCTCTATCTAGTTGCCGTTAGCTTCGTTCTTTTCTGCTCTCGCGCTGTTGCCAGGTTTCTAATAGCGTGGTGTAAATATTCAGTTGTTATAAATTTCAGCTTTGAACACATTATCCTATGCAGAATATTTTTCTTCATCAGGTTATATCCTTTTTAGAGTCATTATACATTTCTATAGGCCAAATTGTTTTACAGAAAACGTTATTTTCAGTAAAAGTCTGATATTTGTTGTTTCTATACTCATCACGAACTAATAGACTAACAGCTAGAACACGTTTATATTTTTTTCTTAGCTAGAGTAAACTATGGTACTGCTACCTGCCTACTTTGAATTCTTTATGTTTACTCAGTCAAGTGTTATAATTTTTTAAATTAAGTGTTTTTTGGAAAATTTTATATCATTGCACTGCAAAAGTTACGCAGTGGGAAACTCTTTTATTATTGAGTTTACATCGGGGACCAAGCGAGAGCAAATGTTGAGAAGAGTTAGAGACAGTTTTTAAAATAAACCAGAAGCTTGCAACCTTTTTCTTTTATCGTGTAAAGGCAAACAAAGGGTATGCACCTATTCAGCTAAACGGCGCCAACAGAAGGCAGCAGTAAAAGTTAACATCAGTTCGTAAAGAAGTGTATGTGCTTATACTTTGTGGAACTTGTGAAGTGTTAATTCGTTATTTATTTAACATATTCCTTAAATATTTATAATTATGGAGGGGCAAGCTAGAAAGAGACAATATATTGGTGAGTTAAGAAGTAAGGAATGCCAAATAATTATGAGTCAGTTATATTATTTTTCAAGTGAAATGAGTATTAATAAGGCAGTAAACGAAACAGCTGAAGCTACCGGGTATTCAGAAGAGGTGGCGTATAGGATAGAAAGGAACTAATGAAAGGGCCTCTAAGAACGCCAGGAAAAAGAAAGCAAAACAGGAGAGAAAAACCGCTAAGTTAACGCAATATGATGGAATAGTGCAAAGAGGAGTGCTGCGAATTGTTCGTTCTTTACTGTTTGAAAATATTTCACCTACGTTAATTATAATTTTGTCACAGTATCATACTCTACCAAATTTCTCAAGGGCCGCTCTGCGTCGCTTCATACATGATTTCGGGTTCGAATATAAAAGAAGGCATACATATCGTACATGTAGCAAAGTTGCACCCCATTTTAAGGTATACTGTCTTCTAAGGATGAGACGCACTTTAGATCAGATACAAGCAAGACAGGCGCAACTTCCCAAAATGTGCAACTTTTAGAAATGTTGGCAGGCTATGTAGCATGTAGATTAAGAAAATCAAAACCAGATGAAATTGCTTCATTGTGTGGGACATATAGGTACAAGCTACTTTCCTACAGATAAATCGTGGCTTTCGTCGCTTTCAAGGGGCAGATTAATTAAACCAAGTGAGCAGTGGTTTCACTCCGTCATTAGTCTAGAACAAGATTTCATTGACTTTCGTGGAAGTGGCTTAAACAAATGTCCAAAAGTAATGAAGACCCTTACTGATAAACTAATTTGTAAATATCCGCATATAGAGCAATATTCCGTAAAGTGTTTTGCTCGAACACGCACATTTATTAGGCTGAAGAGTGGGAACAAGAGAAAATCAGAGAAACGGAAAATACTTGGAAACAAACGCACTGATTTGGCCAGAAAGAAATTCAAGAAAATGAGGAAAGTGTGTTACAACTGAATAAATAAACCCATACGTGACACAGAAAACCCTAGATCGGGTACAATATTTTAGTGTATACTTTTTATGTTTTCGCAATACTCAATGTCTGTTGTATTATTTATTAATGTAGCTTTAAACTCTGTTAGCATGCAGAATTCCAGCAACGATGGGGCAACATTTAGTGAGCGTGAGTCTTAATATGAGTCTTTATATTTAATATTTTAAACAATTGTTCCTTTAGTTTCAATAATTTAAATCTAATGCTTAGAGCTGAGCCAGATTGTCTGTTTTACTAGCGATTTATTTGATACGGAAAAATGTGTATCTGTATTACTTGGCAAAGTGACGAGGCGTATTGACTCTGGTTGTCGAGTGCTACGATCGCTTCCTATCTTGTTTATTACAACAGCGAAATAATAGTAACTTGGCGTATAGTCTATACTAAAACACAAATTATCTCTCGCGCCTGCCGATATATGAGTCGTTTATGTACTGAAGAACTGATTGCATATGAACAGAGTGTACGCACATTGTCTAGCCATGTTTGTGCGATAACCGCGCGTAAACATCTGGGCAGTTTCACATTCTTTCCGATACGCTTAATGGCTTTACCAGGTAGTAACTTCAAGCAGCTATTATTTTGATAAAGATAACCACAGCTGGGAGGAACTCCAGCTACACATACACCGCATGACGTCACGGGTAGCATGTGCGAGAGAGACACCTGCGTATTACTCAACATACCGTGGTTTGCAGTATGCTGATGGAGCGGCAGCTGTTAGGAAAGAGCGGGTACTTGCCGAGTTTCAAGATGCACACCACCCTCGCCTCTTTCCAGCAAGCTGAGTGGTGACGGAGATGTAGACATGCATTGAAAATCCGCGTCAGTCGTACGACAGCCCTTTCGGGAACGTGCTGGAGCATCAGCGCCGTGACGCCATCATGTCCAGAGGATTTATTTGGATTTAGACTATGGATTTCAGAGGTCACCGCTTTCGGGGTGATTATGGGAAGGTGGATCTCCCCGTGGCGCTGCCATGGCTCCTCGTAGAGGTAATCCAGGGTTGCTTCCACGAGTTCTGTGAAGTATTCGTCTTATGGGTCCTCGCGGGGTTCGAATTGTACCTCGAGATGGTCCGCGAGCACAGTGACTTTCTCGTCCGGCTCGAACGCGAGCCACCCTCGAGTGCCACCAGGATTCCCGAGGACTCTTTTCCTGATACTCTACACAGTGCCTTAACAAATTATTCGATTGGATTAAAGATCAGCATATGGACCAGGGCAGTTCCATCGATTATGAAGGAAGAAACGTTTGGTTTTAGGACAATCAGCTAAGATATCTCGCTGGATTGGACGACAGAGCAGACTACTCAGATTTGTTGAGGCGTTTTCTGAAGTTTATGACCCCTCCCCCAGCGCAACAGCCCATGAAGGGGTTAGGTTTGCCACACGGCCGCTGCGTCCACCACCTCTGTCCACTACAGTCGTCATGAGTAGTACTGGATGTCAGATATAGTAGTGCCTTGATATCCATTTGTTTTGTAAGACAAGTTTGTAAAAGGTGTACTGCTTTTTGAAGGGTCCACATCGTTTGCTTGTTCATAGACACAGAAGTTGTTGTTGTAGTGTTTAACGCCCACTTTTACTACTACGGCACCGCAGGCGGTGACACTGATGATATATGAAGATGGAGCACCGGTGGAATGAGATGGCGGGGGAAACCGGAGTACCCGGAGAAAACCCGCCCTGACGCCACTTCGTCCACCACGAATACCACATGCGGGTCCCTGGGATCGAACCCGGGCCGCCTAGGTGGTAGGCGAGCGCGCTAACCGCTCGGCCACGGCGCCGCATAGACACAGAAGAAATCCTCTTACACTTATTAGGGCAAGTTGTATATTTTATACCGTCATGGACTGATACCTTTCTTAGTATTATTATTATTATTATTATTATTATTATTATTATTATTATTATTATTATTATTATTATTATTATTATTATTATTATTATTATTATTATTATTATTATTATTATTATTATTATTAGATATTATTATTATTATTAGATATTATTATTATTATTATTATTATTATTATTATTATTATTATTATTATTATTATTATTATTATTATTATTATTATTATTATTATTATTATTATTATTATTATTATTATTATTATTATTATTATTATTATTATCATCATCATCATTATTATGCGTCATGAGCTAAAAGAGTAGTTTCCTTTAATACACGAGTAAATAAAAGTCTTCCCCTTCATTTCTCTAAAACAATGTGCCCTCTGTAAATTACTGAGCTAAAATAAATCTAATGATCTCGTCATTAATTACAGCTGTGGTCAGCAAGACGCCTAAATAACAAGAAAAGCAAAATTAAATCGTTCTCTACAAGTAAACATGACAGTGATACTGTCCTTAAAAGAAAGTATACATAATATGGAGTTTCTTTATATATATGAAAAACCAAACTCGTATCTAATACGTGACTGAAGCACAGTTAATGTACTTTAAGAGATAATGCTACGTTTACAAGTACTATCTAACAAAGAACACAAGTATCAGTCAACATTTTGAAACAAATTCCATAATCCGGTCTAAATACAGTTATAAGCACTTTACAACAAGAAATACTGAAATTATGTATTTTATGCCGATTATGTGGTGTTAAAGTTTTATTATTACTTAATTAAAGCTTTTAACACTGAGTTGCATTTCAGTTCACATGAGACGGTATTGTTTTTTTTTTTTTTTTTTTTTTGCTTCTTTTTTCCTTTCTCCTTTTTTGAAAGTGGAAAACAGAAGAAGAGTTCGAGATAACGAATGGATTATTTCGCTAGATAGGGGATGAGGGGGAGTGGGAACATCTGCCTTTACGTGATCTCATTGTTACGTTTTTATTTTATTTTGCCTTTTTAATTTCTGTATCTATTTATTTACCTTTTATTCCTAAGGGGAATTTCCTTCTGAAATTGGTAGCACCATGTCTAAGTACTCCAATGTTGCGAACGGGGTTATGATCGCAAGGTAAATTCTTTCGTATTGCTGACAATTGTACTTCAAACCTCCCGCCACCTTCACACCAGTACGTTTCGTGTTGCCATATTTCGCGTAGAAATTGAACTTTGCATGACACTTTATCATTAAATTGTGACTAAATTCTTTCGAATTGAGATAAAAAGGCGTTACAGCGTTGTTCACACAATGTTTGGGTGACAGTCAGTGAAATAATAAACCATTTACGTGCATTCGTCAAGAAGATATGTAGCTCCAAATGTTTGACACGAATTATTATTTTTTTTGGCGAAACGGTTCTTTATTGACAATTATTGTATTAGACATATTGGTTAAACTCATCATGCAGAATCCCTGGTTCACGTCTGGCCAAAGCAGTGCCTTCCACCTGTATGTTTTAAAGTACTTGATAGGATTGGTAATGAAATAAAACAAAAATAAGTTTAATCAAGACTTTTGTATTTCAGATTAGCATTAAAATTATATATCTGACCCACTGAAAGCTTCGGTTACGGTATTTTATAACTCTTTTCATTATTACAATTATTACAGATTATTTCATTTACAGGTTAACTACTCATAAAAACATTACTAAAATATGTAGTACTGATGCACATTTAATTTAGTTAAAATGGTAGCATATAATATGCTTCATCAAGGCTTCTTCTCCAAAATAAAAATACTTGACAGCAGCTTTCTACATTTGGGGCCCCAAAGCAGTTAAATTTAAGTTTCGGTCGAGAAAACAAAGCAAAACAAGTAATCAAACAGAAATAGAAAAACAAAGCAAAAGTACAGAATATACGTGCTGTCCCTAAGTAACGATTTTCTATTCTCTTTGACAGGAAAAGCCTCTACAGATGCATCTCTCTCATCAGCAACAAGTGAGCAGGCGAACTCTATGGACCGCCTTCAGTTCGGGTTTAATTCTGCCATGGAAAGATTCTTTGTATGTTGGGGCACAGGTAGGATATACTCGTGCTTTCTCTAAGCTTGTCATTTATGTTTTTAGTGAGGTATAAATGAATACTTAGGTCACACTTTAAAACGCCAGTGAAGTTATTTACCTACGTATTAAGTGCTTATGGAAAATTTTACTTTAATTAAAAAAGCAATATTCTATAGCTATTTTCACATCATGAAGGCACAACGGGCTCTTATGGACCATGTTATTCTTATGGAAGAATCAGGTGCGCCGTTGCCAAATTTGTGTGTTTTCAAATGTGACTAAGATGAAGTATGAACATGCATTTCGGTGTAAAATGTGTCGAAGAATACTATGGTATGCACGATAAACCTTTTATGCAATTGTACATTTTTTAAAATAATAAAATGCAAAATTTTGTTGAAAGCAGATTTTTTAACATCTTTCTCGCTCCGCGCGTTTAAACATGGCTTTAAACCAAAATAATTGCAATGAAAAAAATCAGGATTATTTGCTTGCTTTTATAGGCCACGTTAGTATTTAGACTATATCAATATGTCTAAACATATTTTTTAAAAAAATAAAGTTTAAAACAAAGTGTTAAGATTCTTTGTTTATACAGTGGAAAATGTCGTCGCTAGCTAATTCTCATTCTGTAAGTCCACGTAAAAACTTCCAGCGACAAGTTGTCAAGGAAATAACGAAATTATTTTGTATATAAATATAGAACATCTCCAGTAACAAGCTATCCATAAATCACCATTTAAAGGAAAATGTTTCTAGCGCGCCAAGGACACGGCCAACAACACCCGGTTCTCCTGTCTTGCAGATGATGGAAACTAGATGTGTGGCAGTTGAAGGGCCGATAAGGGATTGTACTTCAGTGCAGGTTTTCAATAGGCTTCGGGAATTTGAGGTGTGAAAGAGTTTTACAAGTTCTCTGGTAATCGTGTACATTGCAGTTAAGTGATCGGTGCGCAATGGATCGCAGAAGAAAAGGCGAAATTATTAAAAGTAGCGAGTGAAAAACAATTCTTAGGGTGTGTGATTATTTAAAGAAAAAGAACCCACAGTGACTTGTTTATTGTTAGTGAACTTCATAAGGCGTAAGTAGGCCTACATTTTTTATATTAAGAAAAGAATGTAAAAAGGGCAAGGGTTTATTATAAGGTATTAATAACGATGATGATGGTGATGGTGATGGCGATGGCGATGGCGATGGCGATGGCGGTGGCGGTGGCGGTGGCGGTGGCGGTGGTGATGACGATGACGATGATGATGATAATAATAATAATAATAAACCTGGTTGTGAGCAAACGCGGTAATCACATTGGCGCAACATACGTGGCAACGCCGCGCTGATTCTCCATAAGAGCCATTGTGCCTTCATAACGTGAAAACTCCTATAGGTTGTGGTTTTTATCTATGGCACATTAGGACGTCATTAGGAATACTGTACCGCATAACAGCAGGTTGGTTACGAGGAAGAAGGAAGTATATGGAGTGACTTTGATATGCAGTGCAGCATTAAATATTTACAGTGAAATTGAGTAGGTAACGGTGTGTAAATTAATTTTACTAAACTAACAATATCTACAGAACTATCGTAACTAGCTATTTTAATTGCAAAGAAAATTGTTCATCTGAAATTTAATTTGATTTCATTATCACTAGTTTGGAAAAAACTGTTCACATAACTATTCAGGATGGAAGGTACTGTTTCGGCCAGAATAATCTGGCTAATAGATGCAGGTGCAAGAAACATAAAGTGCTAAGTTTCATTTTCGTAGGCCTAATAGTTTTGTAAAATTTTAAGTTTTTCGGTAGTGTAAATGGCAACGCTGTGCTGTCTTCGCACACACCAGCGACCTGTGTTGAACCCGACCAGCGTGTGCTTCCAGGCCAGTACTGCCTCAGATGTAAACAAAACACCTGACTGGCGTGTGCCTCGCAACCAACACTGCCTCAGTTGTAAGCAAATACAATTGTACTTCGGCCCTTCCATCTCCTCCCAGCAGCCTTCACACCAAACGCCAAGCGATAGATTCCCTCACTCCGCAGGTATCCGAACTTCTTGTGAGATCACGCGACCAGTACATTTGGAACGGCCCACGACGTTGGCATATTTCGTGTAGAAATTAAACTTTGCACGACACTGTAACATTAAGTTGTGGCTAAATTCATTCTCATTAAGATAAAAAGGCATTACAGCATTGTTCACACAATGTTTGCACGACAGTCAGTGCAGTAATAAACCATTTATATCCATTCGTCAAGAAGCTAGATGGCTCCAAATGTCTGACACAAATGATTTTTTCCGCGAAACGGTTTTTATTGACAAAAATTGTACTGGACATATTTGTTAGCCTCATCATGTACAATCCCTGGTTAACGTGTGGCCGAAGCAGTAGCTTCCACCGGATATAAACGAGGAATTGTCTGTATGTTGTTAATAACTCACGCGGCCCCTTTTATCTTGGACATCCTGTATAACGGATATAAGTGTAATTGTTATTAGAAATGAAAGACATATGGTTGCAGTAACTCCCATTCGGTTTTGGGCAGTTTGAAACCATTGATCTGTCATTACATTTAATTTATTTGTAAGCTTGGTCATAAACGAAATATTTACAACTTTTACTGTTCCAGGACATATAATCCCATATGAAACAAACGTTCGCCTTGTTTTGTCCGTATTCTAAATAAAATAAATAATTGACAACGTTTACCCAAAGGAAACTATTTATACATGTGCTCATAAGCATTGAAGCAATATTTAACTGCTGCACGTTATGATGCCAGTTTGAAGCAAATATAATTGCTTCGCGTGGTTGTGTCGTCAGTTTGACGCAACAACCGTTCCCTCAGTGCGGTAAGTTGGCAACTCACCGTTCTGCTGAAGATCTGATGTTCTGGGCACCAGTGTATTTGCAATACACAATATCTCCTCTCGTTGTTTCCGGGGCCTACCTCAAGTAATCCTACTCTTTAACTCGGGGTATGCGTGGATGTTTGTGAATGACAACACCAGTTTGTAATATAACTCAAGTTTAATAACTCCTTGAATTGTTGAGGAATTACCGACCGAGTACCAATAAGAGTACGATACTACTGCTGGTTAAATGCGTAGACTGGAGAAGGTGCGAGTTTACAATTTTGCACGTGGCGGAAAATACTTCTGACCACGCTGCACTAACGCGCAGTTCTCCCGAAACGTGCCTTGTTGCTGAGCTTCCCGTCCCGAAGTCTGTCGTCGCGGAGTGTGTGGCTCACTAATCACCTTCCCTAGACGCGACAAAACCCTTTCACTTTTCCAGGTAAGGAATCCATCTCACTAGCACGTCATATCCAGTCGGTGAGCCTAGCATTACCTGGAACCTTAACCAGAGTGACGCTGCCTAGGTCACGTAGGCACTGTCTCTAATGACTTCTTGCAAGCCGAGACGGACAAAATCAAGTTAACTTAACGACCTCATTCAAAACATACGCTAACAACTGCCCTTGCACTAATGATACCTTTCAGCATAGCAGTTAACTAGCTCTTAATATTTATTCCTATTTTAACGAATCTTCTGAATATTTTTATCTTACTATTATTTCTTATTTTCTTTAACTAATAATTTTGAGCACTTTGTTATTATTTCGTTGTACCATTACTTCGACTTCAGCATTCGGTTTTCACTTTAATAATGTGTTTTTTGTCCATCGGTGCTTAGTTGGAAGGTCCTTTTGACACAAAACAGCATTCAGATGCTTTGGCATACTGCACACTAACTTCTTTGTGTAGTTATAACTAATGTTATTCCATTCTTCAACCAGTCCTCCAAGTTCCAGGGCTGACGTTACTAGAGAAGTTCGTATCCCGCAGTCTAGTTCGTTCCACAAATTCTGATGGGGCTTAAATCCGGTGACTGCGCCGGGGTTGGAATGATCTTCGGACAATTGTACAGTAACCAGGAATGCACTTCATAGGCCTTATGTTTGGGATCGTTATTCTGGTAGAACTTGAATGTTTCCTGTATCCCTAATTTCACAGCACTTTTCTGCAAATTATCTTTAAGCAATTGTAAATAAGGTGGAATCAGGACTGAAACATTCAAATCCCGGCTATGGTATTGAATTTTTCAATCCTGATTCCACCTCTTAAACATTGCCCACACTCGGCTTGTGTGTTTAAAAATACCAGCATTATGTTTGTTGGCATGAATAAATAACAATTGTAAATATTTATACCTGTCCAGAAAACCATCAATAAACGCCAAATTTCCAGGTCCACTAGCAGACACCTCATCCACATGCTCCACAATTGGTTGAAGGTTTCGCTTTAGCAGCTCTTGATTAGGTCTTCGCTACACCATAGTCCTCCCACTTGATCCAAACACTTTGTTGAGGCTCTCATCACCGAAAACATCACTCCACCAGCTTTTGTCCTTCCTAACGTATAAACTCCTTAGCGAAGTTTCGCCGCCTCCTCCTCCTAATTACTTCACTGACGTATGATTTCTTCCTGGCTACTCTTCCATTAAAGTCTTCTGTTTTAGTGCCCAACTGTTTGTGGACTGACCAACTTGTTGCACTGCTCGTTCACTTGTGCGGCGGTTAATCTTGGATCTATTTTTGTTTGTCTAAGTATAGCACGTTCTTCTCTGTCCGTCAATTTTTTGGCCGACCTGGTGGTGATACCAATTCCACTCTCTCTTCGTTTTTGTACCTCCTAATGAAGTCACCAACAGTACTCTTGGGAATATGTAAGTTTTGCAATTTCCGTGTACTTAGGCCTTTGGCATTATGAAATATGCAAAGTTTCTTTTTTCAAATGTAGTGTTTCGTGCTTTTCAACCCATTTGACTGTTGTTTAATATTGAACAAAAGAAACACAGTACTACTCGGTGTACCGATCCTTACACTAATGAATGCTTCACCTGTTGCGAAAACACGTTAGTATCGGGTGGGAGGGGTGAAACCGAATGATTATGAGTGGTGATATCCGTTACTCGGAATATGGATGAGTGTTTACTTCATACAGCGCAGACAAAGTATTCTGTATCGATCGTAATCTAGAAATATATGCGCATTTGCAAAAACTAAATCACAGCAACATATTGTTTAGACGTGCGAGAAAAGGAGCCCAATGATAATTCCACAAAACCGAATATTTACGCAAGTCACTGTATATCACTTCACTTTATGCCTTGGTGCGGCATAAAAAAGAGGAAAAATTTGTTCTTACTCTGCCTGCCCTCAGTCGTTGATTTGTTAAGAAAAATAGGTGAGCGTGAGAAGGTAAATGCAGTTAAAAGAACACCCACGCAAACGTAGGTTTCTTTTACTCCCAAAATGAATACAGTTTGGATGTTCAACTGTTTGTAAACCGTCCCACACGTACAGTCATGGAAATTATACAGTGCTACAGTTGAAATTGATTACTGATATTCCCATATTAAATAAAATAAAAGGGCTATGATTTTGACTAGAAGGCTACACCGTTAAATAGACAGTATAATGGTAACGTAGCCTTGAGTGTTAAATAAACGAGCTTCAAAAAAAAAAAAAAAATTAGCAGCACTCCAATTCTGGTGATATTTGACAGGGAAAAAACTATTCATACACCACGATAAATGTAAACATAGAAACCAACAATGAACCGCTTGTAGCAAGGAACTCTTTTAAGGGCAAGCTGCATCGCTTTCATGTTGGTTCTGATACGCGGTGAATGCCGTACAACAGAAAGTTCGGCCACGAAATTAAATAAACAACTGTAGTGGAAAGGCAAATAGTTATCTCCGAATTTCAAAAGGGAAAACAATTTTAAGAAATTGCTGATGTTGGAAAAAGCTATGCAACTGCGTAGACGATAATAAAGCGATATAAGAAAAGAAATACTATAATAATAGTGAAATAAGGGTTGATTACAGAAACTAATGCAGATAGAGAAAAATTATTTTAATAAGGATGGTCAAAAAGATGCTAAACTAACAGATTCTGTATTGTCTGCGCATGTTAATTATCAGTTCGTGAAGGAAATCACACCATGGTCTGTTTGCTATATTCTAAGTATAACAAGTTATGGATCTAGGGTACCTAGAAGAATACCATCCATCAGCAAAAGAACAAGAAATTGAGAGTTGAACTTGTTCGAGACGTATGAGCAAGAACACAAGTTTCTGCGATAAAGTATTGTTCACAGATGAAAGCAAAGTTAACATATTTGTAAATGATAGCAACATTTTGGTGTGGAAAACACTAAGTACTGAGCTTGAACCTAAACCAATCAAGCCATACTGAAGCACAGTGGTGGAGGAATTATGGTATGGGAATGTAGGGCTGCATTTGGTGTTGGGCAACATTTTTATTGTAGATAGCTTGGATAGATTTCAGTAGTTGAATATCCTAAAGGAAAATCTGCAAAAAAAAAGTGTTGATATCTTGCATTTAGGCCCAGTTTGCTACCATCAATAAGACAATGACCCTAAGAATTCGACAGAAATTATTATTACTATGCAGTTGTTGTACCACACTCCCCATGTTCTTAAGTTCCCGCACAGAGCATAAACCTTAGTCCAATTGAACATCTTTGTAATACACTTGAAAAAAGGCCAGAAAACATGAAATACTAAGCAAGACTGCTCTGAAACAATATCTATAACGAGAATGGCAAAATAATGTGTGTGTGTGTTGTGTGTGTGTGTTGTGTGTGTGTGTTGTGTGTGTGTGTGTTGTGTGTGTGGTGTGTGTTATGTGTGCGTGTGTGCGTGCGTGCGTGTGTGTGTAAATTGCCATTTTCTTTGAACGTGTGAATACTTTTCCCCCATTGCATGAAGACAGTTGATACAAAACTTTTGTTTACTTTTTGCAAAGGACTAATTTAGTTCACCCGTTTATACATACTGAATTGGGAGGAAACCCCATACTGTTAAATTACTAGAGCGAGGATAAATATCCCATCGCCTACAATGTTCGCGCGCTCGTACTATACACGCTCCGTGGTGACTGGCAGACGGCGTAGCACAGGAGTTCAGAACATGTAAACAAAAGGGCAGGGTTGTGTAAGAAGCCCTAGTCCATTTACATCAGTTCATATCGTCATCTATTCGTTCCTCAAAAACATTGTAGTGAACAATAATACATTTTTAAATTGTTCAAAAGTAAAACTTGTCATCTAAACAATGTTTATACAGCGAGAAACTTCTCTCAACGTCACATGATGTAACGGGAGCAAACGTAAAATATTTTGCATTGTGTTCGTCATACGTAGATGATATTTTGTCTAGCTGTTGTAAACCAATTTTTATATGAACCATTGTAGCGTAGCCAGGATCATTACATGATTTTACATGATCTATTTTGCACATGTCTTAAAAAAACTCCGATTGAAGTGACAAATGGTCGTGTTCTTTATTCTTTGATGCTGCAACAAGTGCTTTATGTTTTTGGTATTACAATGTTGCTTCAACAATTTCCGTTTCTCCTTGGAATCTTTAATTTGTGAATAACATAACTTACAGTGTATCGTATCGCCATTCAATACGAAATTATTTGTTCCAAATTCTTCCAATAACTGATTTAATTTACCATCACCTAAAGCTGAAGACATTATTCACCTCGTATGTAAACACGGATCGCACAGAAAATAACACTCCCTATCTGTACGGTACAGCTGTCATACTGAACCACAGCACGCTGTTCACCCCTCAGTCCGAGGTAGCAGCGATGACGTCAAGCAAGCAATTCGCCGTGCAGTCAACCTGATTTCTTCTTCAGTGGATATATGTCCTCGCTCTATAGATTACCAAATAACATTCCTGGTTTTGATCTTTAGTCCCAATAAATAAAGTTATTCTACATAAACAACAGTGTATGTATACTTTTTTCCATGACTACAAGTTTTTCAGTCTTCTCTGGATTGTCCCCAGACAGGTCTATCTACACCCGTTTCCTAATTTTGTTCACTTTCATTCCTTTCATGTGATTAGAATGTTTTACAAGGCGCCGTTCTATCCTGGAAATCTTTAGATCTTTCTTTATTCTATCGTTAATTAATTTCCCGTATTGTTATTGTTCGCGGATTTGTTTCCCCAAACAGGCGCGGGTTTCCGCTTCAACTGTTCACATCGCATTTTTCTTTTTGGATCTTCAATGTTTACACTTATGTTTATTCAGCATATAATCTCAATTGTCGCTAGTAACCTTTGGATGAATCAGTGCAATTCTGATATAAGATTTGTTACAGCGTTCGCCTCACATGCCAGTCTTGTGCTGTTCGTATCCACATGGTTGGTGGCCTTGTTAGGATACGGTGCTTTCAGCCTGAAGGTTACGACCGATCCAGTCGAGATCTGGGCAGCACCCAACAGCAGATCGCGCATCGAAAGGGACTACTTCGAGAGCCGTTTCGAACCCTTCTATCGCACTCAGCAGGTGTTTCTCAAGGCTGTGGGTCTTAACCAGGTTAGTACCTTCCACCTTAATTATTACTGTTTAGTCGTACAGAAAGCGTCTAGCAATTGGGATACTTTCATTAAAATAAGTGAGGAGATCCTGACAGCAGGACAGTTGCAGAAATGAGAAATACTATGCAAATTTCTAACTCAGATGTGAACTCAGCGGCATGGCTCGGGCGATAACGTCCGTAGCTCGCATTTGATAGATCGTGAGTTCAATTCCCACGGTCGACCTTCCTTGAGTTTTTTCAGTTTTTTTTTTGTTTTTTTTCGGGCCACTCAGGCCATCCGGGCCACCCCGCATTGCTTCCTTTGATTTTATTCATTTCCTTCTCTCTATCCGGTTGCAAGATTCAGCGGGGTCGCCAGTAGAATGCTCTGCGGTGGAGCTTGCGCTCTGGAGATACGGTGTTCGGCTGGGGGGAGGGACTGTGGCTGGATAGTCGCCCGCCAGGGGACTACTTGATCAACCAGACCTCTCTGGTGGCGTGCTCTCCGTGGTGACCTGGAAGTCCATCGGGATGATGAATTACCTATGCCTGTTAGGGACCTGTGATGAGTTCTGACCACCTGTAGGGTTCTTTCATACCCTTACTCCTGGGGTCTGATGCACAATAAGCCAGCGGCTGACGTGCCTGAATCCCAACCGTGAGTACAAGACAAGTCGTATCTGAGGAATCTACAAAAATTGCATAAAAATTACGAGGAATATAAAACATTAGAAAAAATAAAAACTTTTGCGCTATTTCCTTTGCCAAAGAGTATCATTGTATTCATTTATACGAGTATATGTGCCGTTATGTAAACACTTTCATAAAATACCTATTGATCATAAAAACCCATCTTATCAACGCAACCTGTGCGCAAATGTTAGCGCTTATTAAGGGAATCCACCATTGAAATGAGGCCTCGCCGTAGCCATGTGGTTAGACCATTCACTTCTCACCAAAGCGGCCCAGGTTCGATCCCAGGCAACCACATGTGGGATTCGTGGTGGACGAAGTGGCGCTGGAGCGGGTTTCCTCCGGGTTTTCCGGTTTCCCCCGCCATCTCATTCCACCGGTGCTCGATGTTCATTCCATGTATCATTAGTGTCACGGCCTGTGGTGCCGTAGTTCTAAAAGCGGGCGTTAAACACTACAAAAAACCCATTGAAATGTGACGCAAACGTTCCTCTCCTTCGAAGACGTCGCCTTTAAGATCTATAAGATCTCGTGTTTGGTGTCCGGACTAGCTCTAGCAAGAGGTCTTAATTTCAGGGTATGCGCGAGTTATGGTAGGAATGGAACCAAACGAAGAATCAAACAACAGACCACTTTATTTGTAAATTTCCAGATTTGTAGAGAACTGCCGACGATATTTAAATAGAATATAACTTTGTAACTTCAACTACAACGTTATAACACTTTAACTTTGTCACCCTTTAGCGACCGCTGAATTATGTTTTCGCGCTAGCTTACGTACAACTCCCAAGTTGAACGTGTACTCTTGGCTCGATTCAAGACGAGTGTGTCTTGCGTTGCATTTTGTTTTTGCGCGGGCAACAATAAGGAAGCGATTTCCATTGGCTAACTTTAGAGCACGTCATGGTAAGATAGGAATCAGCCCGCTAAATCGTTGCACGTGTTTGTTTTTCGTGCGCGTCAACAAAGCCTTATCACTCTTTTAAATCTGCCTAGGCTTCCATTCTTGAGACTTTAGCATATTAGCTTTATTACGTCTTCCCAAAAACAAAGGAAGGCGATAATTTGAAAAATAGGGCTTACATTTAAATACTGTGGAAGCTTTATGTGCAATAAAATAACAACACGTAATTCAAACTCACTTGGTTTTATGATTTGTGTTTCTTTCCATTTTTACTTTCTCTACTGGTAAGTAGAAAGAAGTATTGTATTCCACCCAAAAATTCGATGTCGAGATTTCACCGCAAATATATGTTTTGAGACCTCCTGAATGAAAAAAAAAAAAAAAAAAAAAAGCATTTTTAGAAAAAGGTCCGTGTGTGTCTGTGTGTGTGTCTGTGTGTCTGTCAGTCTGTCAATCTGTGGACAGCATAACTCAAAAACGAAAAGTCGGTTGAAAACCAAATTTAGTATTTCAGATTGATGTCTTTCAAGGATGCGACACAAAGATTTTGAAGAAAGTAGCCCAACCTAAATTACCCTTTACATGGAAAAGTTTTCGAAAATTTTTATTTTCTTTAAAATGGCTCTAACGATTTTGATTAAAATGTCATATGTTTAAGATATTTGTATGACAAAAGAAATGTATATTTTGAATTTTCTGGCTATAGCTTATGTAGTCCTGTTTACTCTGGATGACTTTTGAATAACTTTAAACCGTAAGAGAATTACAAAATCTTACTATACAAAAAATGTAGATCTCGCTAAAACACAATTTATGTCTGAATAAAATTTGTTGTAGAGTGAACCATTTCGGAGATATTCCTTGTTGTTTATGTCAGTTTCGGAAAACTTAAAGCTTTGGTGAAATGGAGCATCGTTGTTTATTTTTTAATATGTTAAGTGTGCAAAGACAACAGAATCTCAAAGTTTAAAAAGTTTGACTATCGCACAAAGCCTACTGTATTCTAACATTCCCCTTGCAACTACAAGGAAATAAGCAATAAGATAAGTTGCACAAATGTTTATCTTAACTAACACGAAGAAGATATAGGAGTAAGAGTCGGTAAGAATGGTTAGTACAAGAGTAGAGAAAGTCATGTAAGTGCAACGCATCAGATTTTTTTTCAATACATCTGTTGCTTGAGATATTCCACACAAAGATACTTCCTTCACCTCTGTGGTGTGGTGGTAGCGTGTTCGCCTCACATTAAAGAGAACTCGAGTTCGAATCTCGGGTAGGGGGAGTTATCTGGATAAGATTTTTTTTCGAAATTTTTCTCTTATCTTAAGAAAATGAATGTCGGGTAGCTTTAACCTTTATGGACTTCGGACTCATTTAAGGATCATTTCACTCATTTTATTCATCGTACGATGTGACATTACGTTGGAGAATAAATGTGAAGAAAAAAAGTTAGTTTTTCTCGAATTTTTCATGGCCGTTCCGAAAAATGAAACAGTTAAAACCTTCACTATGGGCTTAAAGCGAAAATAAGCTGTAATAAAAAACAAATTTACAATAAATATTCCATTTATTCGCCTTGGATTTGCTGTGTTCAAAAGGAATTCAGTTGCCGTGCTATATGGAAAAAACACATTGTATTCAATGTTACTGCTGGCAACGCCGAGTTGCACCTTTCGTTATCAGAGAAACAGCTTGGAAAACATCTTGCCATTAATTGGTGCCTTTGTCGTTTGTTTTGATTTTTCCACTAGTCATAATTAACATAAATCTTAATGAGATAAATTATCTCAAACTTGCGATCGCATTCGTAATCTCAAAACCTCTTGTGATATTACTTGTGTTATTAATATTATAACGGCTTCTAAGAACTACAACAGAGATAAACTAATTTGCTGTTATTTTTGTATTTCAGGTGAATTCCAGCGACGGAAACTCATATGGTCCTGTGTTCAACGTAGAATTCCTCAGAGCCACTTTTTACTTGCAGAATAAAATTCAACAGGTAGATATTGAGCGCAAAATGATTCTTTTTTTACACTTAGTTTCAGTATTTGGATTCTAACTTTACTTTCTCATAATTATCTTTTAATAAAATGGAAAACGCACAATATAAAGAATTTGTGGTACTTATTTTACCGATCTTCACATCTCTGCCCAAAAGTTGAGTTTTAGATAGACGCATTTTGTTGCCTAAATACATTGAACCTGTAGGAAATTCAACTGCAAATCACATACTTCTGGTTTATGAATTGTGCGAATAATCTTGATATAAAATCCGTTTTGTTTTTCCTTATAATTTTTTTTACGAATGTGTCAAATCCAATGCCAGAACATATCTATGTTTACAACTGTGAACACATCTATTGAATGTTATTTAACTTTTCCATCTTCTTGACATGGATAGGTACAAAATTATTTAGCAAGCCCGTATTTTTATATACATGTATATTTATATTTTTAAAAAATATGTTCGCTTAATGTAGATATTATATTCTGTTATGCGAGTTATTTTTCACATATTAATGTTTGAACCGTGCCAAGTAGGTGCAAAATAAGATGGAAGTATCCTAAGGATTGTGCATTAAATTCCACGTTTTATGTTTTCGGTGTAACGTGGAAGTAAAAATTATACCTATTTGATAATCTCTCCAGCAAGGCTGGTATCTTTTTCGTCACAGTTTAATGGGGCATACTATGGCATTTTAATGCAAAATAGTTTTAGATTTAACTGCTTAAAGTATATTTCCCTTTATTTACCTTCGTGGCATGCTCAATAAAGACGAGGGGCTCTAATGACCTAGCTGTCGACGGGCCCTTAAACCCTAATCACTCACTCACTCAATAAAGACGTCAAACTGATTTTGGCTTACTCCAGAAAATGTTCATGACAAACCAGTGGAGTAATGCCCTTTGACGCATTAATAATTTCTCGTCGAATCATAGCATTACCAAAGAAGTTGCACAATACTGAAAATATCAATTATTTGTATCGCCTTGTTCTGAAATGTAATATTTACGCGGGCCATTCAATCAGAAACGATCATAACGGCCATAATTTATTGTGCTAGAATTTAATCGTGCAGTATTGTCTTAATGCAGGGCTGGGCAACTGGTGCTCAGAGAGCGCGGATTGCTCACAACCTTGACTGATACCTGTATGTTTAGCAAGTAAAAAACTTAAGGTAACGGGCAAGTCGCCCAGGCCTGATTTAATGTGTAACAAACACACCGTAGTAGATCCATAGTGGCAATCCTGGTTCCCGCTTGTGGAGCAAACGGAGAAATGTTCAGAAAATATAAAGCTGGTGTATCACGCGTTGAAAAATATGCGTCTTAGAAATTGTGCTTTCGTCTCAAAGCATGCTCAGCTGAGCCTACGCAATATTACAGGAGTCAATTCTTCCTGTAGCACAACTTGAAGATGGTTCAAATTAGGGGTCGGCAAATCGATACCGGCTGATGGTATGACGTAGTATCACCGTCAGGGTCTAGGCAATATTTCGCCCTGCTTCTACCCTCCCTCCATCAAACAACACACGTTCAAATGTAAACAAGCAGCGGTGTAAACCGCATCGATAGGCATGGCTTTTTCGAAACCACCAAGACGCAAAGAAATCTTCCTATATATTTATGTAGCTTTGTTAGAAAGTTAACAAAGACTTCAAAAACGGAAGGCCCCATGACTTCAAAGCAATGAATCATAATCTTCAACTTTTCGTAAATCATTTGACGTGGACGTTCATACATAAAACCTAAATTACGAAATGAAGTTCCGAATGTACTGACAAATACAATTTTGAAATCACAATTAAAAACAAGGCTGATTTAGATTTACTTAAAGACTGAATATGGCAACATTTGTGCGTCTCCGTTCGTTTGCTGTGCATATTAGTGCTGTTTAACCCAACATGCATGTCAGAAATTTCTTTCTGAACTGAAAATTATAACACCCAAAAGCAGATCGTGGTTGTTAGATAAATAACTGCATGCTCTTTGCACACCAGTACTTGTGAATTAACGTTAGATGTATGCGAAACCCTAACGCTGTAGATGAAGTAAAGAATAAGATGAAAAATTAATATTAAAGCCCTCTCAGGTCATGTGATATATGTATATACAACTAAACGTGCGTTAGAGAAGATCCTATACCGCCACTGCAGCTTGGAAAACACTCCGAACCGTGTGTCATGTGCATGCCGGGTTGCATTTCCTGACTCGTTATAACAATCGCGATGACCAATTTACCGACTCATGGTTTAAATTGTTTAAAGAGGGGAGACACCCAGTTTCAAAGCAAGGTGAACATGGCGCTTCGGTTAGTGCTCTTACGGAAGAAAATATCAAGACCGCTGCTGTCGTAAGACAGGATCGACGAATAACCTTACGAGCACATTCTGAAATGTTGAAAATTTAACTGGATGCCACCTACTCATTGATGACCGGAAATTTAAACACGTGTTTGTATGTGGTGAGTTCCAAGACTGCTGATTCCAGAGGAAAAAATAAATAAATAAATAAATTCGCATGCAGGTTTGCATGCAGTAGTAGATCATGTTAGAGAAAATAAGTTCCAGAGTGTGGAAATTTCCTTCATTACCAATCTCCAACAAAGAAAAAAGAACTGTTTCCGCTGGGAAACTTATGGTTTCTTTTTACACGGAATTGTTTAACGACATGTTGTAACTGCACACATATGACGTACTGGGTGTCTTCAAAACTTCGCAAGTCCATATCAGACGTATAAGCCAGCACATTTGTGAACAGACTGGCTACTGAACCACGATAATGCACGGCCGCATGTTGCAAATGTTACTGAATTATTGCAACAATCAATGTGAAGTGCATCTCCCACTCTCCACATGTGCTGGGCCCAAATAACCTAGTTGTCAATAGGTCCTTAAGCCTCACTCGCTCACTCACTCAGTTACTCAGTCACTCACTCACTCATTCACTCACTGACTCAGCTACTTAGTTACTCAGACACTCAGTCACTCACTCATTCACTCGGTCATTCAGTCAGTCACTCAGTCATTCACTGCATGTGGTCCGGATTTAGCCCGTGTGACATTTTGTATTTCCTAACTTAAAGAAACACCTTTTCGTTGGGGACATTTTCCATCTTCAAAAGAAGTAACGAAGGTCGTGGAGTCGATTGGGAAGAACCTTTCAAAAATGGTTTTCTGCATGCAAACTGGCTGGGCTGGGACATGTGAATCACATCTAAAGAAGACGGACTATTTTTAGAAGGAGCATCAAATTTATGAGGATGAGTAAAGATACAACGTTGCAAAAAAGAAGAAATAAAAAGCAATGTTAATACTTTATTAAACCTCCCTCGTATTTTGGAAAATTATAGAGAAAAGTATACGTTTTGCAGGCGTTCGATGTGACCTACTCTTAACCTTCCCACATTTTAACGAGTTTCAACATTTGCAATTATTCCGCTAAAGGATCGTGTTTATTAACATATACTTGTTCCTACTTACTCCTCGCGGTGTCAGTTTGCGCTACCATACTTCTTTTAGACGCTATGCGAACAATAATAAAAAAAACTTAATTTTATTCAGAGAAAGTTAAAATAAGTTGTTTAAGATACACACTGGTACAATTAAATCTTTGTCAATTCTGTTCACTTTCGAAGTCACTAAGTTACGTTAGTCTAAGATTTTGAATTTCGTTTACAACATACCTGAGATACAGAATTTGTGCATCATTACAGATTGGGAAAGAGGACAGTAAAGGACTGGATAAAATTTGCCTTGCGCCTCTGGTGGAACCTGGGGAAACACCAGAAATAGAGGATTGCGTGGTACAAAGCATCTGGGGATACTTAGGTAACGCCATGGACTTCGACAACAGAACAGCTCACGGAGACTATCTTACCAAGCTGGCAACCTGTGTGCAGTAAGTGGATTTTCCCCTGCTTTGTTAATACTTAGAGAATTATCAAGAATTTGCAGGAGGGGTTTGTAGAGACTGCACAAGAATAAACGATAGTGGCGAGAGGAACTCATCTGAATGAAACTCATCACATTTTACCCACTTATGTAAGGATCTCTTAAGGTCGTTTATGAAAATAACCGGGCCTTAATGACCTAGCTGTCGATGGGCCCTTAAACCCTACTTACTTACTCATGAAAATATCAGGTGAGTCAACCGCCCTTTATTTTTTGGAACGTAGGCCAGCCGTCAAATGGCACATGTGCTTTAGTCCAGTTCTGCACTTAATAGACTTATGTTTGACGTTCTTAGACAGACGAAAGTGCAAACTTTAGAGGAACAGCGGTTTAAGGCACAGAACGTACTCCTCGCTAAAGTACACCTCAAAAACATAGAAATCATTTACTGAGAGCGAATTCCGGGATTCCAGCCGATTTTACAAGTTTTTATTATAGTTTACAGAGCAACGCAATTCAGTCTGATAAAATGGGCCTATCATATGAGTACATTAACAACATCAACTAAAAATAAAATGGCGGATTCTTGTACTTAGAGCCGTGGTTGCCTATAAAACATTACAGGCACAGCTTGTCCAACAATTTACCCGCACAGTCAAAACGCATATATCATTAAACAACGGTTTATTTAAATTCTGGCGAAAACTACGTCTCGTACACTTCAAATAACATGCACAATAACTTTTGTCATTTAAGTAATAACATTAAAACGCCCGGCAAAGGATTAAAGCTGTCTTAAAAGGCTAAATTACGCACGAAAATTCGTGAAGTGACGAAGATATACGGGTTTTACGGTTGAACTCGGAATGTGCTTTGTTTATACCACAGAACACCCTAGTAGGGAGAATTAACCTGGCACCTGACAGCCTCCTCGCCTCACGTGGCGGGTAAGGGGGCTCACCTTATTACATCCAATCGCGTAACAAATACATCATGTGACTATCACGTGACCAGAGGTGTGTACTCATCCATGTTGCAATATGTACGTGTATTCCCGGCTTTGCCTTACGCGTGTTTTGTCGCTCGCAACAATATATTGTTTGATTGTTTAATAAGTGCAGAGTGAAAGAAGGTGACTCACGGACGAATTACATACAACGGTGTATCTGGAGGGATTGTAGTTTTATATTTCATTTAGTTTATATAGTTTACCGCTGCATATTTGTGTTTATGTTGCATTCATAACAGATTTTAGTGGTCTCGGTTACACTGCGTTTTGTTTTAAAATGGCATATAGTCCTGGTAAAGGCAAAAAGCGTGTATTGGGTACAGGGATAACCCTAAGAAGTCAGGCCCGGGAGATGGTATGTGCAGTAAGAGAATACTTTGAAAAAGAAAAGGAAAATGGTGGACATCTTACTCCCGTGCAAAAGATAGTAGAGAGAACCGAAGAAGCTTTAAAATATCCAATAGAACGGTGTTATGGGTAGGCAAAGGAAAGTTGGACATTCAGGAAAAATGCGGCCCATCAGCAGTACTTACAACTTGCCCGCCTCGATAGCGTGATGGTCAGCGTGTCTGCCTCACGTTCAAGAGGTCGCGAGTTCGAAGTTATCCGGGTAAGGTTTTTTCCGAGGTTTTCCTTTATTCTGAGAGTGACGAATGTTGAATAACTTAAAGCTCCAAGGACCTCGGGCTCATTTGAGCATCATTTAACCCGTTTCGTTCATTCACCGTCCAATATGACACAATGTGGAGGACATTAATTTTAAAAAAATAATAATAAAAATAAATAAAAAAGAAAAAGCTTACAACTCCTGGGGAAAAAAAAGAAACAGAAATCAACAGGCGCGTAACAAAATTAGATTCGTTTCAAAAGGAAGCCATTCGATGTCACGTGTATGATTACTACAAGGGAGAGGAATAGTCAACGATTACAAAGCTGTTAGTGTCACTTAGAAAGTAGGATCTCTTCAGTGGATCCTCTTTTTCTATTGTAATAGAAAAATCCTATTAGAGCGAACAGATATAGTAGCACAAACATATAGATTTTTGAGGAATATAAAGAGAAGTGGGCCTCAAAGTGTAGTATGGCTTATGAAACTTGGGTGAATACAGGACATTCTCTTTCAGAGGGTTGGACAGATGGGACTGAATGCCAAAAAATGGGCAAGGGAGGAAGGCTTATCATTACCCACTCTGGGTCTTCTGCTGGATTTATTCTGAATGCTCTTCTGGTCTTCAAATCAAAAAGGACAGTAGATTACCACGAAGAGGTAGATGCTAATCGTTTCCGAAAGTGGTTTGAAGAACAACTGCTGCCTAATTTAATCAGCTCTTCAATCATTGTAATGGATAATGCACCCTATCACTCAGCAATTGTTGATAAGAAACCTACAATGCGGAGTCTAAAAGCACAAGGTTAGGTAGGCACAACGTTCAGGTTCCTTCACAGTCTGGCCAGAAAGAACCAGAGGACTTGAAAAAATTGAGCTGATGGAGCTTGTTCAATACCATAAGCCTCAGTTTCCGAGGTTCGTAATAGATGAGCTTACTAAAGTAATGATCATCAGATACTTTATCTACCGCCTATCATTTCAACCCGACTGAATTGATATGGGCACAAGTAAAGGGTTATGTCAGGCGCAACAATAAAACCTTCACTTTCACTGAGGTTCAGGAATTTTACGCTTAAAGGTATAAATAAAAACTGGGAAAAGGTAGTTCAGCATACGGGAGGTGTTATAGAGGATGAAATTAGAAGGAATTTTAGAGGAAGCTATTGAAAGTGTCATTATAAGCATAAGTAACTCAAGTGATAGTGACAATGATAGTGAAAATAGGAGAAAACTAGCGAAGAGGAAGACGATAGCTTAGGAGTGGAGCCACTGGTCACGGACAGCGAGTGAAAAGCGGCAACACTGCGACAGAGCGGCTAGCAGGCAGCTGAAATGTCAAGAGCCAGGTTATTTCTCCCAGGGTATAGTCAAGTCTCCAAATACATAGCTGAATAGACTGTGTCCTGTGCACTAACCACAGGAGTAGTAGGGATTAGCCGTTTTAACGGTTTTAATTGCCCTATTATAATTGGCCGATTCAAGGATTATAATTGCCCTATTCATCGTTACCCCCGCAGGGGTCATATTGTTGAAACGGCCACCGATTCAGCGGTATTAGAAAGTCTATATGAGCATATGGGAGAGACAGGGATGGGGGGTACTGTATGTATGAAGTAGTAGGGAAATAGAACCCCCCCCCCATCCAATCCCAACCCCCCCCCTTGGATGTGTGGGCGTGTGTGTATGTGTATGTGTGTATGTGTTTTATGAAGATAGTGCAATGCATGCTAGGCTGGGAGAGGGGTTGTGTGTGTGTGTGTGTGTGTGTGTGTGTGTGTGTGTGTGCGCGTTTGCGTGTATGTACCACTAATGAAGACTGGGGTATGAGTATGTGTAATTACCGTAGGGGGAGGTAAGAATTGTCCTGTGTATTAAGCCATTGCGGGTGACGAGTTGTATAGTTATGAATCATATGGAAGGACATCTTGAAAATAAAAAAAAATCTTTAAAAAAAAATAGAAAAATTACATTCTGAGACAGAGAAAGCGATATAAGGGAACCTGTACGGTGTGGCAGGGTGACCTTCGCCCATGCAAGCACAGACATGTCGAAATGCCTGGCTCCTCCTCCCCCCTTCTCTCGCGGAGCGATACATGAAACTAGTACTGGCCTGCTGGAGTACAGTTGGCTGTGAGACGTCAAGATGAATAGTGAAATAATCAGAAGTGCAATCGAGAGCGATAACGCCTGTTGGGTGAACCTCGCCGAGTATGAGAAAATGAAGCAGCACTGTCAGGAAAAGCACGAGGAATCGTGTAATGGCGATACGCACAGCATCACCTGCAAGGATCCATCCCAGCACGATCAGATGAGCACATTCTATCGCTGTGGACAATATTGTGATGTGTACCGTCAGCTAAAGGTGTAAGTAAAAATGTTTTCCATGTGTACGTGTGAGAGATATACGTTGCTTAGGCTAAACATAGAAGATCTAAAAGAAAAGTATGTAATTTTTACAGAATACATGAAGGAGAAGGTGAAGGTGAAGGTGAAGACGTGCCCCCGTACCAGGATGTGGATCGTTCGAGCACACACCCCGTGGACGAGAAAGAACGTGTCAAAGATGGAGTAGGCGAAGAAAGGTAAGTGCAAAGAAATAAAAGAAAAGAGAAGTAAGCTCTAAAACACATTAGAATCATTCTCAGCAGTGAAAAAAACGTATTAATTTTTATTGTCTGCAGGAAACCGGAGAAGAAGAGAAGTAAGCCTAAGAAGAAAGCGATCGATCCTGCCCTGGATAACATTATAGTACTGATCTTCGAACCCAATACTGAAAAGATCAAGAAAGATGAAACCAAATAGTGTGTATATGCTCGACGAGATCTCCATCAGCCCAAAGCATAGTGTGAATATAGGACTGCATTACGAACTCCCGTCCCTCTACATCATAGCGAACGACAAAAAGTTTGTATACATAACAAAAGAGGACTGGCCGATAATAGTGGGAAACATATCAGTGATTGAAACGTATCTAAAAGACGGTAAGCTCCCTGCTGCCTCATACAGTGACAACATTATATATGCATACAACATAATTGTTTATATGAATGAAGGTGAAATATCTTTTGTGAACACATGTCTAAACAATAATGTTATAACAGTGGACTGTATCACAATAAGAGGACTGAAGAGACTATTTCCATACATTGAAAGTCATTTATACCAATTACACGATGTTCACAAAACCATGTGTTCATACTATGTTAGAGGTAGGAGTGTCAGGAAAAAGGTCAATGAGATGTATACCAGGCTCAATAAAAAGCTCTTATAAATTTGTATTTCATTGTTTATTAATATAAAAAACCACATCTATTCTTTCCCCTAAATGATAGACTGAACAATGTGAGTTAGGGGTTTGTAAGTGAATAATTTATCATGAATAATCAAACAAAATAGTGATGTTTGTGGAGGAAAGTTAGCTGATGCTTGAACTTCCAATCTGATGTTAACAGCTCCGGTCACAGTTTCTTCAGGTTGATGAGAACAGTCGATAACAAATAGTGGTGCGTATTTCAGAAAGTCACTTCTCCTCAAAAGAGGGTAATTCTCTTTGCCGTAATAAGCGTATTGAAATTTAGAATACTGTTCATAGAGAGATGCAAATCTCGAATTTCCAAAATCCAAATTCATGTCATGGTAGGGATAACACTCGCTGTTGAGATAAAGTTTCAGATTGGTGATGTTACAGTGATCAAAAAGAGAGCTGTCTTTAGCAAGATAATTCAATCTGTCTATTTGGGCACCGACAATGACAAAACGAGGTTTCTCAAGTTTTGTTGTTGTTGCAACGTTCCAGGTGAAAGCTTTAGTCTGCGGTACAGCAGGTTGGGTGTGAAGGTCCAAGGTTCGAAAGGCCACGTGTAAAGGTTGATCTGATTTGACGAGTTTAAGTTTCTCCACTCTCTCGGCGTCGGAAAGTCGAAGCACGGGCATCCTCCATTCGATCCTGGTTAGTTTAATAAGAGTTGGTTCGTTGCCCATGATACAGTTATTGGAATTTTTAGATCTAATGAGAACAAGTTCAAACTTGCTATTGAGTATGACCTCCTTGTGATCGTCTGCAAAACCCAGAAGCATCGAGAGAGGAACGATGGCATTGAAGTTTCCATTCGATGCGTTCACGATGTCTACATCCTCACCGGGATAGGTCCAGCCAGCATTCTGTAACCGATTGGAGTCCAATGTATTGAGAGATGCGTAGTTGCGCATTGTCGAAGAAATACCGGGATTCCTGGTTCTGTCTATGGTAGTGCCATTCATATCTAGCCGAATCTCATCAAAAAGAAACGCCATGGCATTGTTGGTTAGCTTTGACGAGGAGGTTCCACCATCGGGTTTAGCGAGATTTCCCTCTATGTATAGATAACTTCTGCTAGGAAGAGTGTATAAATCCTCAGCTTGACACGGTATCCTAATCTCATCATTCACATCAAGAGCTGATGTATTATAAGGCAGGAATACATGCTCTTCCTCTTTACTAATCTTATCATCAAAAACCGGAACCCCTGTCACATCCAAAACATCCATTACAGAACCTTGAATCCCAAGCCCTCGAGGAACCTTCGATTAGATGATGTTAGCAGTTTGCGTGTCGAGGACGGAGTAGGTCTCAACCTCGAGAGAGGCTTTTTATTATAGCAAAATCTTCTAAAACTTATTCCCATTCCGTCGAATGTGTAGCCTCACGGTAATAACTTCGTTTCTGAAATCAAGTGGATCCCCGTTCTGGTCTACCACTCGAATGTCGAGATGATCAATGAGGTTTGTGTCAATGATGGGTAGGTATATAGGACTGGACGGTTCCTGTGATATGTGGTAACCCGGTGGAACTGAAGGGAAGAATTCGTACAGAGAATGTCCACTCTTACCGTTAATGAAGGAGCCAGTGGCCAGGCTACATTCGATGCGTATTATGCTAACCTTGAAGATGTTCACCAGTTCCTCAGACTCTGTCATTATACCTGGATTCACAATGCGTGCTCCGGTGAAACCGAGAAGGGAGCCGATCGATCTCTCTTGAGCAAAATCGATAGCATAGGGACACTGAATCTCGGCCTTCATAGTATTATTGTTAGGACGTATAAAAAAGTCATCGCCAGCCTTTAGTCTATCCTTGAGCAAGTTGTTGATATCCTCCAGTTCATAAGTACCAGGTGGAATCACTATGGTTTCAAGTCTTTCATTGCGAATGTAGTGGAATAGGTTATTGCTCTCATCAACATTTGGTATAGAGTAAAATGTTTCAAAATTCAATAGAGCAACCTCGTAAACACCATTAGGATCCAAATGGAGTGGCGGATTTAGAAAAGTAGAGAAGCTGGAATCAGAACCGCTCACAGTGATGGTGTAACTCATTTTGATCCCGCAAACACCCCGACGAAAACGTTTTATAACAGAAACTGTAAGCACAAGTGTCCACAAATGACAGTATCGAAATCTTGATACCTGTTTATGTTATACATGAGTCTGACACCTGCGAGATAGGATTCAATCTCCTTTGGAGGCTTCAGATTGCCAAAACTATCAAAATAAAAAGCTAAATTTCCATCCTTGCGTATAGCAACCCAATGAGTTCCGGGATTGTGTGATTTATCCAAATTAATGACAATCCTTTCTGTATGGAGAGGTCTTGGAGGTAGTTTGTCCAGCATATAAACACCCCTGAAATTAGGAATCTGTAGACGTCTAGCGTAAGTTTCGATCTCTGTAGCATTTAAGGCTTTTTCCGGGATAAGTACAGGCCTTGCCCTGAGTTTTTTGGACGCAGATAGAGCCCCTTTCCTTTTCCCTTCCTCTTCTTTCTGCGCTTAAGACCCTTACCCCCTGCTACAGTCTCCATCTGCTGATTGTGACGAATCATCTCCTTCAGCTGCTTCTCTGCAGCACGTTTCTTATTGACAGAGGTGGCGATCTGAGCAGCACCTCCGGCTAGGCTACCCGCTGCACCCAATGCAGCCAGCAATGGTATTAAAGGTAGGAACCCTCCCTTAGAGGGCGTGGGTATTATTCTCTTGCGGCGCTTGCGCAAACCAGCACCCATGGCCAGTTTCCCCTTCATGATTGTGGTTACAAGTCTTGCAGCAAGCCTCTCACCAAAAGTAGAGTCAGCAGACTGTACACGCTTCCAAGCCTTCTCTACAAGAACCTTATCAGCAGAATGTCTCGAAGCCGCGTCCTTGTGCTGTGCGTAGGCGATGTCGTGGTCACGACAGGCAGAGTCCAAAGCGTTTATTGGCGGGTCTCCTCGTTGTAAGCGTTTATGTAGTTTCGTTCCAGGACCACAGTACCTATAACCGGGCAAATGAGCCTCAAACGGAAGAGAATTTATTAAGGAATTAATTATTCCGGAACCCTTCTTGGATGACTTCCGAACACGTCTAGAGCCCATCGTAGAATAAGAAATAAAAAGCAAAAATTTATATCTTATAACCTTAGTCTCATGATGGAAGTAGTGAAGCAAAAGTGTTCGCTGCCTATACAAGTTCTAGACTTCGATGATGATATTCGAGAAGGGAGGCACGGGCCACTCTTCCCGAGCAACATCAGAGCCCTCATACTGGGTAGCTCAAATGCCGGAAAAACCAATGTACTACTCAACCTGCTAATCCACGAGAACGGTCTAAGGTTTGAGAACCTTTACATCTACTCGAAATCGCTTCATCAGGCAAAATATCAATACCTGCTCAAAGTACTGAAAACCATACCTGACATAGGAGTATTCACGTTCGAGGACGGAGAAAAAGTACTTCAAACATCTGAGGCCAAAGAAAATTCAATATTTGTATTCGACGATGTCATTCATGAGAAGCAGGGTAAAATAGCATCGTACTATAGTATGGGTAGGCATCGCAATGTTGATGCAGTATACCTAGCACAGTCATATGCAAAAGTACCCAAGCACTTAATAAGAGATAATGCGAATATGATTGTACTTTTCAGACAGGATAACCTCAACTTAAAGCATATATATGACGATTACGTAAACACCGATATGACATATACAGAATTCAGGGAACTGTGTAAACAAGTGTGGGAGAGTGCTGATGAATCGAACTCAAGACCTTTTGTTGTCATAGTACCCGATTTTCCTTTGAATGAGGGACGTTACCGGCATGGTTTTGACATCTTTATTAGAGTGAATAAATAAGTAGCATCATTCATTCTCGTTATGAGTATCGACAGGTTCGGATCCAGGAGAAGTATCCCCTCTAGGGGTTTACTTAATCGTTATATCATAAACCGAGATGGCTCGGGAAACTTTCAATTCAAGAATAAACGGCTGTGTAATGTCCATGTTCCTGAAGAAAGCGATGATGCAACGACTAAGCGATATGTTGATACGATTACGTCTGACGTTGAGCATCGAATGCAAACGTTTGCGGAAAAGACTTCATATCAGCGTATGGGTGAATTTGAAGCTATGCTTAGGAACCACGTGCAAACCTCGCTCGATGCACAGTACGAGGGTCTAATGCAATATCTAAATAAATATGTCTTCAAACGCGATGCTGAAAACAACATTATTCTGGATACGACAAGAATGAAGGTAATTCTACCTCCGGTTCATGACCATGATGTAGCGAATAAAGAATATATAGATGCAAAGACACCGCTTCACGATTCAGACGGGAACGTCTCCTTTCGAAAGAAAAGAATACGGGAGATAGCTGACCCTGTAGATGATACTGATGCGGCAACTAAGAAATATGTTAGACACTTTGTTGTAAAGAAGCAAAATGATGCACAGTTGGCAATAAACAGAAGCTTAGCTTCTATATCAGGAGATATCTCTGAAGTGGTGACCAAAAATCTGGAAACCGTGGTAAAGCGACAGACTTCCCTGGATAAACACATAACCTCAACAATGGATAATGTCAATATTCTTAAATCACAAGTGCGTGTGATAAACGGACTAATAGACCAAATGAGAGGGCAGCTCATTCTTAGACTGCAAACTAAACCTTACCGGGGTAGCTCACAAAGATACACGTTAACGTCAGGGCTTGAATACTACAAGTCGCCTATAAACGGGGACTTAATTGAATGCAAAGTGATCTCACCGCATCCACATACAAAAGCAGATACAGTGTTTGCGATAAATGATAAAATTATTGAACAGTATCCGTTGCCCATTGTGACAGGCGATAAAATAAGCTTCGCTGCTCCAGATACACGTGCAAAAGATGGACATGTCTTAAGTATTGAATTAAAAATATCCTATAAATTGATAGCATCCGTTTAGCTACTACTTCAGTTTAACATGGATGCTGAAGGTATAAGACTCAAACAATCCATCGCTCGTCACAGTAAGGCGATAAGGGAAAAGTTGCGCTCCCTGAAGGGTCTCCAGTTCGAGACCCGACGTGTAATGTCTGAGGTGCTGCAACCCGTAACTACTCCTCTAAAGGATATAATCAAGAACCAGGAGAAGCGAAAACCTCTCGATCACGAAGAGGAAGAAGAAGATGAAGAAGACGAAGAATCGAGCAGCCTTTCCACCTATCTGCAGAAGCTACGTAAAGCGAGTTCCAGCGATATGGACAGCACCTATGGTGTGCGCTATGAAGACGGTGATTATATGCTGGGCAACAAAAGGATTATATTTTCAGATAACAAAATTCAGGTGGGAGAAGAGAGTTATGCAGCTAGTCCGGGATTATACGAATTACTATTCAAAAGAGTACCTGAAAGTTCATCATATACCGAAGATGATCTCGATACTTACTCACAGATTTTGAATAAAACTCTAGTTCACAGGCAGGGCTACAACAGAAGTGGTCGACTGAGATCAAGCAGAGGATTTAAGTATAAACATATAATACGTGATCTAGTTAGCGGCAAGACAGGTTCGGGTATCGTGTGGAAGGAACATATACCAAATAAAAAGTTGGATTATGTATATTGGTCTGACCCTAACATCTTGATTAGTAGACTGAAATTACTTATTGCATCGAGGGAGGCTGGCAACTTGAACCATTCACAGGAAATTCAAGAGATCATTACAGAATTGAAACAGTCAAAAATAATAGCATGATAAGACGAAACATCGTTGCCGAATTGCATTCACCAGCCAGAAGAAGATTCCTTCGCAGAAAAATAATCAGTAAAGGTCTTAATGACTTATTACAAATAGATCTTATCGAAATGATTCCGTATGCAAAAGTGAATAGAAACTATAAATACATTCTTATTGCAATTAATTTTTACTCAAAAATGGCCTATGCAAGACCTCTGAAGGATAAGACTGGAGTTAATGTTACAAGAGCAATGAGTGACATATTATCTGAACTGGATTCATTGCCCAAGAATATTCAATCCGATAATGGCAAGGAATTTTATAACCGTCATTTCCGTCAGTTAATGACTAGAAAAGGAATTAATCATTATAGCACGTTCAGTACCATCAAGGCAGCTGGCGTTGAGCGCTTAATCCGAACACTTAAAGGAATGTTTCATAGAGAATTTCTGTCTCGAGGTTCATATAAATGGTTGGATCTCTTACCTAACATCATTAACACCTACAATAATACTTACCATTCAACAATTCGCATGCGACCCCGTGACGTCACCAACAATGATCTCCTGCTCACAGTGTTTCGACGTGGTGGATTCCGAAAGGAGAAGAGAAACCCCAGGAAATTCCTTGTCGGGGATTTTGTGAGAATTTCTAGGCATAAGGGAGTGTTTGATAAAGGGTATACGCCCAATTGGAGCACTGAAATATTTCATATTGTCAAAGTGAAGAACACTGACCCACCCACGTATCATCTACGGGACACTGAAGGAGTGGAAATACAAGGGGGGTTCTACGGTCATGAATTGTTCAAAACTCGATACCCTGACACCTATCTGATTGAAAAGGTGTTACGTCGACGTGGGAACAGGATACTCGTTAAATGGTTAGGTTTTCCTAAGACCCAGTGGATAGAAGAAGATGCTGTGGTGTAAACAGAGACTAAAGCTAACAAAAGAAAAGAAAATGAAGGATTTCTAGGATATGTGATGGATGTGCAGTGTACTATTGTTTATTGGAAAAAAATAAACACAAGATTTCTCCTCAAGATTAATGTTTTATTTTGTTCTCTTTTCCTTCACCAAAAAAAAAAAAAGTACCGTATTATTTTTTGTTTTTTCCTACACCTGAATTTTCACAAAAAAAGTAAAATAGCTACAAGGTTACATTAAAAAAGAAAATTACATGTTTTTTTTCATTTTATTTTACATGCATAATCAAAAACGTCAGGAAATGTATTTGTCTGTAAACAGCAAGGCTCAATGTTCTATTTTTTCTTTTTCCCCTCACAAAAAAAGTGTTGCATTATTCTTTTTTTTTTTTGTCATCCCTACATCTCAATTTTAACAAAAAAATAACATAGATACATCATTTCATTATCTTTAACCAATACATTTTGTGTTTTGTTTTTGTCTTACAAGGATACAAAAGAAATTTATTTTTAATTCTTGTTCTACTTACATAGTCCAAAGTCTGATTGAATTTTCACAAAAGTAAAATAGCTACAAGGTTACATTAAAAAAAATACATGTTTTTTTTTTCATCTTATTCTACTTGCATAATCAAAAAACATCAGGAAATGTATTCGTCTGTAAACAGCAAGGCTCAATGTTCTATTTTTTCTTTTCCCCTCACAAAAAAGTGTTGCATTATTCTTTTTTTGTCATCCCTACATCTCAATTTTAACAACAAAAAAAATAACATAGATACATCATTTCATTATCTTTAACCAATACATTTTGTGTTTTGTTTTTGTCTTACAAGGAGACAAAAGAAATTTATTTTTAATTCTTGTTCTACTTACATAGTCCAAAGTCTGATATGTATTTGTCTGCAAATAGCAGGACTCAGTATAAGATAAAAAAATTAACATTATTTTTTTTTTTAAAAAAAAAAGGTCAGTTACATGGACAAAAGTGTTAAAATGTGCTTGTTTACTCAGTCATGCTCAGAGGTAACAGAAAGTGTATCAATAGAATAATGATTCCAAGCTAAAGTTAAATCAGATTGTTTAAGCATATAACGCTTGGTGTCAATCCCTCTCAGTGCAAGTTTATTCATTTCAATTGTGTGGACATCATGTTTATAACTTTTGAAAGTTATCTGCTTTGTGTAACAAGCTGCATTCATATCGTTCAGACACGATAAATAATCTTCAAACGTTATTGACCGTATTGCTGTCTTTGTTACGCCTTTGGCCTTCTTAATAACTTGTCCATCATAACGAAAGGCGTATAATTTTGATCGTAGTCCTGCATATTCAGTCATTACCTTGCCAGAGAGTTCATCTTTAAACAGTCCCAATACTTTCTTGTTTACCAAAGGTATTGCATATACGTTGTCAGAAGGATAATTTGATGTGTCAAAATAGTGTATGTGACTTTTGATAAATTCATAAACATCAGTACTGGTTTCAAACAAAAAGGCATCCGTATCCATATAATTTAAAGTTAAATCATTTAAGTTCTTTTTCAAAACATTGTAATAAAAGTCATACATATGATATTTAGATAAATCGAGAATTGTTTGACCAATGTATATGGGTTTACACATAAGAATTTCATCTCTTATCATTTCTATACCAACCAGACTTTCACTAAAAATTATGTATCTATGAAATGTTTTACGTGATATAAGTTTTCGGGCTTGTTTCCAACTCGTAACTAGACGAAAGTCCTTATAAGAACGAACATTCTCGATAAATTTGCCATAGACACAATTGCTAAACTTTTTCCATAATTGCTGCCCAAACTTTGACTTTTCGTCAGCGCGTTTCTTAGCATTCAGGTCAATATATTTTTTCAACCAGAGAGATTGTTTGAAACATACAACTCTATGTATGCGCTTCAAATTCATTCCTAATTGAACACATTGTTGCAAATTGAGGTAATGTAAAACATATTTATGTTTATCTGACAGTGTGGCAAGTAATTTTTTGAATTTATCATTTGGCGGTATCTCACTCTTTGGACACAGTGGAAGGTCATTATGAACGTCATGGATCTCTTTGGGGTACTCGAGGTCAACTTCCAATACGTATCCATATTCAGCATCTGCCGATATGTTTAAGAAATCGGTATCATTAATTTGATCTTTAGTTAACCATTTAAGTTCTCCATACGGTAGGGCATAATTAAACATTATGGAGGCGTATAATCCATTTGCGTCTATGTATGATAGGTATTTAGGAGGCAAAGATGCATTATAATTGCTCATGTACTTGTTATTTGCCTTAGAATAACGTTTTGTGACAGTGCATAAGCCACCTCTAATTCCCGATTCAAAAAACTCTAGCATTTCCTTGTCAGTGATAAGCGATATTTCAACATCACATGTCTTCAACATAGCATCAAAGGCTAAGCCAGGAATTGTGTAATAGTGCAGAGGATCTAGTTTATATAAATTTAGACATAACTCTCTGAATTTTTCAAAAATATCTGCTAATAACAGTGTGTCAGTCTTGAGATATAAATCACTATATTCTCCTAAATTTTGTATCTTAAATTCTCTCCAAACTGTTAGGGCATGTGCATATTCCTCTTGTGTTATATTATCAAAGTGTGTAATATCAGGCAGTGATGTTTCATTCAATTTTTGCAAGCAATCTAAGTAGGTGTAGGGGAATACCCCCTTTCGTGTAACCAATTCACGTTCCATAGGATTTTCATATGCCGAATTTGTAATTTTGAAGTCCTCTGGATTTAGCATATCTGCTAAGTTACTCAGTTTATCATCTAAGAATCTATAACTGTCCAGAAATCTGAAATATATACTTTTTCCATTGGAAGTGTATCTCTTACTAAACGAGAGGTAGTTTTCGGACGTCTGTGGGATGCAGGCGCGGCTCCTCAGGGTAGGCAGGGTAGGCACTGCCTACCCTATCGTAATACATCAACAAATAATGTTTAACTATGATTCTGCATTTTATCATTTGAAGCGTCATTTTCCCCTAAATTGCAGTTCAAGAAAAGTTTTCTCGGTTATAATGACCAGCGCATGGTCAAATCCTTTAATCTCAATTCCGATTCATCAAAACTGCGCTGCGTGTTTGAAACGCGCGGCAGAAATGATACGCATGGAACCTGGGTAGTGGAGAGCAGGCTAGCTTAACCTCTGCCTGCCCGGCCCCATTTCCTCAGTACGAGGCCCTTGAACAGGGATAAGGAAACATTCGCACTGTATATGCACTCCGAGCATGCGTAGACGCGTCTGCCAGGCAATCCGAACACTTGCCTGCCCAAATCCGAATTTATGCGACATTTTCCGAACAGCCAAACACCACGAACGAAGATCTCAGAGATGTGCATCTGTCGTTATCTCTGTGTAATACCAGTATGACCGACTTAATTAGTGAACTATTACAAATTTCGCTTTCGCGGCGCACTGACAATGAAAAGAGGACTGTTTTAGCTATTTAACACAAAGCTGCAGTCAGACAATTTTTCAATTTCTTAATCTATTTTAGTCATGGGCGTCGCGAAACGGGGGAAAGGGGGGCCACGCCCCCCCCCCCTTGGAAGTTGGTGAACTTAATGTGCAGTCAGTTACTGACTTTTAAACTATTATTTTAATTTTGATGTAGAGAACAATTTTTGTTTACCACAAATTAATACGGTTATCTGCAACAAATACTATACATTTTGACAGTAAAATAATGATTTGATATTATATGATTGCAAATTGCAAATTTTCAATCCCCCCCCCCTCCTGGAAAAAAGTCTGCCTACACTCGTGATTTTAGTTTTGGCGGTAATTCGTCCGTAACTCACACTCATTCACTCTACTCTTATTAAACAACCAAACAATATATTGTTTGCGTTATCCGCAATGACTTCGCCCCCTATATTTCGGATAAACGGAGTTTATTATTATTATTATTATTATTATTATTATTATTATTATTATTATTATTATTATTATTATTATTATTATTATTATTATTATTATTATTATTATTATTATTATTATTATTATTATTATTATTATTATTATTATTATTATTATTATTATTATTATTATTATTATTATTATTATTATTATTGTTATTGTTATTGTTATTGTTGTTGTTGTTGTTACTGTTACACTTTGCCTACCCTAAAATTTTGCCTGCGAGCCGCCACTGGTGGGATGCATGTCACAACTTCTGTGTCATAATCCAAGTGTTTAACAAGAAAGTGTGCATCATATTTTGATAGACAATGGAAAATGATTGGTATAAAATTCGGAACTTTTCTGTTTAAATTACATGACATGTGCGTAGAACCAAGGTACTTTGAAGTCACGTGGTCGTGGTCTCTGCATTTGACCGTATCCGATTCAAAATCACGATTGCAAAGGTAGCATTTTGTGGAATTTCTGAAATTTATTTCGTCTTCATCTGTCATAATTAACTCCTTTTTATGTGAATATATATCAATTATGTCATCTGCAATTAATTGTAGTTCCTTAAAAAAATCGTCAATAGCAGTATCACCTCTAAACAATTTAAATTTTGACAAAGTGTCATCGTAATGGCAAACTAATTTTAAAGCTATTGAATAGGCCTTATGCGTCTGAACTGACCTGGTCCAGCTGTCATCATCAGATGGTTGACACGAGGACACTTTATGGAGTACAGTCTCTATATCAGCGTATATTACAAATGGAACTGGTGTACATTTCGAATAAGCATTAAATTTCACTTTATCATTCGTGCCTATGTCGGGCATAGTTATAACTTGAGTCTTCATACAGTTAACCTTATGTTTTGCTAAAATTGAGTCACTCGAAAAATGCCTCAAACAGTTTTCACACATGATTAATTTATGTGAATGTCTGGATATTTGTTTCGACAGCAGACGTGATAGATCGGTTATTAAACAATAGTGTGCTTTGAATTCATTACCGATCCTTAACAGATTCACATGATTTTGTTTTTGTTCACTTGTTTGGTATAACAAAATGATTGAATGATGCTGTATGCCATACACATTAATCGATATCGTATCATTTTGTTTTTCAAAGATTTCAATTTCATCAAAGGATACAGGAAATGATATTCCACTGAAATCAAATTCTTTAAGCATATCATACCGTGTATAAGATGTCACTTTATTACGATTATTTTTTACAGGATATTTTGAAGCGAGTAAACAGTACCCAAAGCATTTATCATCTGTATTCTTGATATTTATTACTGCATGTTTACGTTTAATAAATTCCGGTAGTTCGCTGTAGCACCCTGCATTTAGAGAATCATATTGACATGCACTTAAAATAAGAGAGTTTATCTGGTATAGAGATTTGGAACTGCTTTTTGACTCAAATGTTTCGATACTTGAAAGAATGGGTTCTTTAAGTTTACTCTCATACCAACTGCTGACATCTGTACTTTTTAGAATAGCTTCCATTTTACTATTAAAGTTGAAAGTTTCTATTTTTTCATTATCAGGAGTCATAATTATATATCGACATACTAACGTTCCGCATAACTTTATTCCCGATACATAACGCCCCAGACTGGTTTCAATTTCATTGCTCACCAAGGCTTTACATTCATTTAGAAATATCTGAGGGTCTATTATGCCCAAGCTATTTTCAATTTGACATGTGTATATCCGATTTTTAAATGCAGATTCTATATTGATACATCTTAATTCTGTTTTCCTCTTTGCACTCACCGATGACGACGACGGCTTGCTTATTTTACATGGTTTTGCTTCACTGCTTTCATAAGATGCACCTCTCTTGAGACCAGCGATTGTATCTTCCTTTGCTTTGGTACAGAGATTTGGTGTTCCAGCTTCTGTGTTGTCCATCTGCATGACATTGCCTGTAATAATAATAATAATAATAATAATAATAATAATAATAATAATAATAATAATAATAATAATAATAATAATAATAATAATAATAATAATAATAATAATAATAATGATGATGATGATGATGATGATGATGATTGGTACATGTCATTTACATCTATGAGTACATTAAAACGTGTTTTAAGAATTATATTTTTGCTCTAATTTATATTAATAGCATGAGTTCTACATGCTGAATTAAAGGTTTGATAGATCAGAGCTATTTTAAATAGATATTCATTTTACTGGGGATGCTGCGTTAAATACTTGATGTGAATTAGAATCTTTTGTTTGAATTGTTTCAGTACTTATTCTAATAATCGATAAATGATTTTTTCCTACCTTCAATTTTGGACGAATCTGCATTGAGCACACTCGTGTCTGTGTTTACTGCACTGTCTGAAATTATACGATCTGGCATTAGTTTTGTTGTAACAAATAAGTTTATGGCTTTTCTTTTTATATACCTAGTAAGAGTGTGATTTACCTTTGCTTTTAAAAAAGAAATCCGATGCCGCTTATAACCGCTTGTCAAAGGCTCTTCTCCCAAATATATCAGTTGATATACACCCGTGTTGATAGCCGACTTCTGAGCTTCCGTCATGTCTTTAAACCGTTCGGGGAGAAAGACTTGGAATTCTCCAAGCTGTACGACGACTCGTTCCCCGAATCTTGTAGTTACTGTCTTCAGATGTGTGATTTTAAATGGAACATTTTTCTCCAAATCACGGATTTTGCGTGTAGGTATAAGTGCCGGGCCTTCCGACATCTTATTCAATTGGTCCACCAATTGATCTGAAAATAATATACACCAGACCGCTTTTTAGTTTTCCTGTTTCAACCTGTCTGTGCATGTCTTAACTTGCATCTACTCTTGTCTTGTGTGGAAGAGGAGGATTTAAATAGCATTTTGTATTCTAAAAATTCATAATAATAAAATGCTGTGAAATATGCTTTAGATGTAATTCTTGTAAAGATAATCAATTTTTTCTTTAGATATAATATATTGAAAATACGTTTTTCTTGTAAATTATCTAATGTCTTATGTAATCATATATTTAAACACTGTCACTAATTAGCTGATTTTTACTTAAACATTTATGAAAAAAAATTGCAAAAATAACTCCATCACATTTTTTTTTCTTCTACCCTGCAAGATTTTATAAGTAGTTTCAAATGCATGCCTATTTCTTGAAAGATACACACATATGCAATACACTTCCTGTCCTAAGAGTAATTGGTGTTTTAAATAAATTGTTTAAGTTGTGTATGACTTATTCTCTACATGAATGTTGACTCACTTACCTGACATGGCTTTTTCGTGTTCACCTCTGGATGTCCACTATCACAATTTTAATTTTACTGCTTCACTTTATATATATATCTCTGCAGACACGTTCAGTCCTAACCCCCCCCCCCACCCTCCCCTTGGAGTAGAAGTACATAGCTTCACTCTTAAAATGTTAAAGCGTACCGAGCCCTGCTGTTTACACACAAAGTTACATTTTCTGACGTTCTGATTACTAAGACTAAAATTCTAAAGACATCGGTTTATAAGACCAGTTTTTGAACAATTCATCTTTGTAGAGGAGGGGATAGTTTCTCTTTCAATTGGACGGTTACGTAAAATGCGCACGCAGCTATAAGTTCATTGGATCTTAATACTTAACTTTCTTTTTCGTGTTTCATAAGGAAGGGGGTACGTATTTTGTAACAAATGTTTTTCCCCTACTCTATAAAAAATCTAAACACATGTTTTATATTTTTTTCTTTTTTGGAAAGTATGAGAAAACAGTGTAGTTCCATTTTCAATGACCAGCGGGGTCTTATTAACACACATATACGAAATGTCTTCTGAATAGCAATATTCAAACACCTGTTTCGTTTACGGAAGCAGAGGTTCCCATCATACAATAACCAGTGTGTCTTACTGACCCACATATTCAAAAACGTTTTCTGAATACAATTATTCGAACACCTGTTTCGTTTACGACTTTGTGAGAGAGTGTGTATGGTGTACATTAAACCTTTTAAGGATAATTTATTCCTTCTCATCATTTTCTCTTTTAGAAAGGTTTAATCTATGAATTTCAAGTATGTGAAGCATACATACATCCGTTATACAGTGACCATAGGGTCTTATTAACCACACATATACGAAACGCTTTCTGAATACCATTATCGGGACACCTGCTTCCTTTACGACTTTGTAATTGAAGGGTGTGGGCACCCATTAAACCCTTTAGGGCTAATTTATTCATTCTCTTTTCTTACTGTATACACCGGCACAGGGATATGTAAATTTATTTCAATCATTCTTAATATTTCTTGTGAACTCCGAAGGCTTTCAGATCATCACTTTTTTGATTATTTGTACCTCGGTGTTACCTTCCACTCATACTTGCTATGCATATACTTAACACACATTCTATTAACTTATAGCACACCTGTACTCTCGTGAAAGTTTTTTAATTATGTTTAATGGATTCTATCCTATAGACTACCGCGTGCTATGCATATACTTAAGATACAATCTATTATCGCCTCTCACAACGAATATACTCTTAATTCATTTGTCTTTCTTTTCCCGTTTTCACCTTGTCCCATTTTTTTCAGTAGTGGTCAACGCAACGGCTTACTTTGTAGGGAAATTCTTACCTCCTCCTACGGTAATTGCACATACGCATAGCCGCTGTCTTCATTAGTGGTACATACATGAGCGCACACACACACACACACACACACACACACACACACACACACACACACACACACACACACACACACAACCCCTCTCCCAGCCTAGCATGCATTGCACTATCTTCATAAAACACATACACACATACACATACACACACGCCCACACATCCAAGGGGGGGGTTGGGATTGGATGGGGGGGGGGTTCTATTTCCCTACTACTTCATACATACAGTACCCCCCATCCCTGTCTCTCCCATATGCTCATATAGACTTTCTAATACCGCTGAATCGGTGGCCGTTTCAACAATATGACCCCTGCGGGGGTAACGATGAATAGGGCAATTATAATCCTTGAATCGGCCAATTATAATAGGGCAATTAAAACCGTTAAAACGGCTAATCCCTACTACTCACAGGGACACAGGTTCGCGTCTCCGCGTTGTACGATTATTTCTTATCCTCGTCTATACTTGGAATCTGCATTCACAGTAATCTAATTTTAAAGTCGCTGAGGGTTTAGGACATAACTTAAATCGTTTTTGGTTATCTGCATTTTGTAATAGAATCCCATTGGATTGACATGATGCAAAGGGTCACTCATTATGAATGCTGACTCCGTTTATTCTCCACTTCTATGCTGTCGCACGGTATATTTTGCTATTCCTTCATGATGCATTCGACAGAGGAGTAGGTTGACATGTTTTCGATCTACGGAGAAACAAGGGCGAGTGCACAAGCAGCTCAGAATCTATTTTATTCCAGGTTTACAATGTATTTGACATCTTCCTGTACTCATTTAGGAACTACATATGCTTTCTCCACTCTTCTCTGTCTTCCCAGGATCCATCTTCTTATCTCCTTTCTGGTTAGTGTTATCACTTGTTTCCATGTTAATTTGGGTCTTACCCTCTTCCTACGCCCCACTGGAGTCCATTCATATATCTTCTTTGGCAGTCTGACCTCATCCATCCTTTTAACCTTTCCAAACCACCTTAATGGTTCTGTTTTAATTTCTTCTACCAATGAGCCTTTTACTTTTGATTTTTCCCTTATAACTGTACTTCTGGGTTTGTCTCTCCTTGAGATCCTTGCAGATGGTCGCCAAATTCCATTTCTGTAGAGTTCAATTTAGCTAGTGTTCTTGATTTCAAATGCCAAATCTCTGAACCATATGTGATGGCACTTTTTATAAGAAAATTATATATTTGTTTTTGTTTTAATTATAATATCCTTATCCCATAAAACATTGTTTAATTTTGATATTGCTGACCTTCCTTTGACGATTGTGCCATTTATGTCATCTTCATGGTTTCCATCTTTCGTTATTTTGACCCCTAAATATGTATATTCGTTGCAATGTTTAATTGTTTCTTTACCATTTTCCAATATTAGAACTTTTGCATATGTTCCTATTGTCATATAATTAGTTTTAATTGTGTCAATGTTTAAGCCCCGTTTTCCATATTCTTCCATGAGTTTTCTTGTCATATATTCCATGTCGCCATAATCTACTGCCACTATCAGTTGGTCCTCTGCGAATAATAGTGAATATGTAGTTTCATTTGTTAATAATTAACCAATTTGGGAACATTCATTTTTCCAGATCTTTAAGGAATTTTAAAGGAATATTTTAACTACGGTAGGTGATAGCGAGTAGACACATAAAATCCTTGTGAAATCTTGTTCTGCATTTTGATTTTTGTATAGGAATTTTCATATAAATTTTGTATTGCCTATATGACAGTGTTATTTATTTTATAATTTTCCAGCAATTCCCATAGTTTATAGGACCAAAATGACCTAGTTATCGACGGGCCCCTGAACTCCATCAATCCAATCCCATAGTTTAGACCACGGAACATTGTCATACGCTTTCTCCAAGTCGACGAATAATAGATGTAGAGGTTTTTCAAAAACGATGCTTTTTTCAATAAGCTGCCTTAAACTAAAAATGTTGCCGATGGTTGAAAGCCCAGTTCGAAATCCTGCCTGTTCCTCTTTTTCTATTAGTTTATATTCTTGCTTTAACCAATTCTTCAATATATTCCCATAAAGGCGACTGAAAATACTGGTTACTGTTATTCCGCGATAGTTTCTACAATCATTCCTATTTCCTTTCTTATGTATAACAGAAAGAAATCCGATTTTCCACTCATTTGGCACTGGCTCTGCAAATTTCAAACAATTGCATCAGTAATTCAAATAGTTTCTCTGTACCGTGTTTTATAAGTTCTGTTGGAATTCCGACTTCTCCACGTGCTTTTCTATTTTTCAATGAGCTAATGGTAATCTGTATATCTACCAAATCTGAATGTATGTAAGGTTTTTCTTTACTTTCTTTTCAGTTCTCTGTAATTTCTCCCAAGTATAGTCCTCTTTGCTCTATACCAGGAGATATATGCTCATGTACAACAATAATACCATAATATGAAAAAAACACAATTACGAAATAAAATGATAGTAGCTTCAAACATGATAATTGTTCAACCAACGTTATCTGTGAATATTACAAGTAAAAAAGATCTGATGTGTTGCACTCACACGACCTTCTCTACTCTTGTACTAATCATTCTTACAAACTTATTCCTATATCATCTTCTCTTTACACGCTTAATATATAAAACATGAACAACATGTTCCATTTCACGAAAGTTTTGTTTTCCAAAACTGACACAAATAACAAGGAATATCTCCAAAATGGCTCACTCTACAATAAATTTTATTCAGACATAAATTGTGGTTTAACGAGATCTACATGTTTTGTATAGTAAGATTTTGTCTATCTCTTACGGTTTACGAGTTATTCAAAAGTCATCCAGAGTAAACAGGACTGAAAATTCAAAATGTACATTTAATTTGTCAAATGTCTTAAACATATAACATTTTAATCAAAATCGTTTGAGTCATTTTCAAGAAAATCAAAACTTTCGAACAATTTTCTATGTAAAGGGTAGTTTAGGGTGGGACTATTTTCTTCAAAATCTTCGTGTCGCATTCTTGAAAGACATTAAACTTAAATATCAGCTTTGGTTTTAAACTAACTTTTCGTTTTTGAGTTATGCTGCCCACAAAATGTGAGACTGACAGACACACATATATACAATACATACACACACGCGTGTGCGCCCACACATACACAGAGAGAGAGAGAGAGAGAGAGAGAGAGAGAGAGGAGACGCACTTTTTTCTAAAAATGCTTTTTTTTTTTATTCAGGGGGTCTCAAAACAAATTTCCGGTGAAATCTTGACATCGAATTTTTGGGTGGAATACAATAAATACTTCCTTCTACTTACCAGCAGAGAAAGTAAACATCTGATGCATTGCATTCACATGACTTTCTCTACTCTTGTACTAACCATTCTTACAAACTTTTATTCCTATATCTTCTTCTGTTAGTTGAGATAAACATTTGTACAAATTATCTTATTGCTTATTTTCTTGTGGGTACAAGGGGAATATTGGAATACAGTAGGCTTTGAGCGACAGTCAAATATTTTAAAGCCTTGAGATCCCGTTCTCTTTGCACGCTTAACATATGAAAAGTGAACAACGATGTTCCATTTCACCAAAGTTTTAAGTTTTCCGAAACTGACACAAATAACAAGGAATATCTCCGAAATGGTTAACTCTACAAAAAATTTACTTGTACATGAACTGTGTATTTTAGCGAGATCTACATTTTTGTATAGTAAGGTTTTGTCTATTTCTTACGGTTTACAAGTTATTCAAAAGTCATCCAGAGTACACAGGACTACATAGGCTATAGCCAGAAAATTCAAAATATACATTTCATTTTCCATACAAATATCTTAAGCATATGACATTTTAGTCAAAATCGTCAGAGCCATTTTGAAGAAAGTCAAAAGTTTCGAAAAAGTTTCGATGTAAAGGGTATTTTAGGGTGGGGCTATTTTCTTCAAAATCTTCGTGTCGCATCTTGAAAGACATTAAACTGTAGCAGTTTTTTTATAAGAGCTTATGATATTCAAAAGATATCAAAGTGATGAAATCAATTAATAATCAAGAATAACATTATATGTATTATGGGATAGGGTTCGCTAGCAAAGGGTTAAGAATATTGTACCACATGTGAAGTTATGTCAGTCGGGAAAGGCATTACCGGGAGTCATTAGCGAACGTACCCAAACAGATGGCTCATTAAGGTAAACGCGATACAATCAGTTTTGGCAAGGTCTACTACATTAAGAAAAGGAGCCTCCTATTGTATTTTAGAAAGTATCGGGAACCCGAGGGGTTTCGCCACAGGGCAAAGTCTTCACTTAATTGAAGAGAGGTACATTATAGATGTTTTGGGAAGCTATAAAGGATGGTGACTGACGGACGGCAGGAGAGAGATCGTTACGAGGGAGATATACATGTGAGCAACACGGTGAAAGTTCGTTCCAACAGTTACGTTAGCCCGCATATTTCTAGCATTTATTTAAAATTGTTCAGCAAGTCTTAAACGTGTAATAAACAAATAAAGTGTTCTACCAAAACTACAATGTCGCTCTCTGTAATCACCACGGATCCCAGAGATTAAGACTCATGTGTGAGCAGCTGTAGGCACCAGTAATAAGAAGCAGTCAATTAACTTAGTGACATATAAAAGCTTCAAAACTTAAATACCAACTTTGGTTTTTAACCGACTTTTCGTTTGAGTTATGCTGTCCACAGACACACACGCGCGCATACACTTTTTTCTAAGAATGCTTTTTTTTCCCTTTCAAATTCAGAGAGTCTCAAAACAATTATTTCCGGTGAAATCTTGACATGGAATTTTTGGGTGGAATGCAATACTTCCTTCTACTTACCAGTACAGAAAGTAAAAATTAGTACTCGTACATACAAATGATTTGAACCTCGCCTACACCAGACGGATTACTTACGAATTGTGTGCTAGTTCCAACTGAGCTACCCACTAACTTGAGAGGTAAACATTCAGTTTAACATGTAGTACCTATTCGCTATAGTAGTCCCAGTGTACTTACATTTGCAGTGGTGGAAATGTCAGCTGTCTAATTACGAATATTTTAAAAGGCAATGCTCGAACATCCATATTAGTACATACCTACTCATTTCGTCGAGTGTGTAACCAAAGACTTGGGTAGAATCTAGCATAGGAACTGATGTTTTCACGTTAGAGTATAAAATATGGACTGCATAAAACTGGAAAATAAGGGGCAGACAATTCACATGGTATAACAACGTCTCAGGCCAAGTGTTGTCTATAGCGCAACTTCGTAAGTAATTGTGTTAAAATGGCGCAAAACTAGTAACATCATCAGCGCCAGAATTTTGTGAGAACCTCCTTTGCCATGGTCTGCAATTTACTACATTTTTATGTTTCGCCATTTTATATGTATATAGCAGACAATGTCACATACATTTACGAATTACCCGCTTTCTTTAGATTGCTTCAGTTGCAGATTCTCCGAAAATCTCGTATGTTGCTATCCTCTCACACAATTTCACAGACCTCTGTAGCTCTCGTACATACATCTAGCCTAACCATGCTACGCTGTAAGATGAAGTGAACGAGGTAGGATCAGGAACATTAAATGTTACGACAAATTTTGTCGTATTTCATGCAAGTATGCGCTCACCGACCTCGGAAAACCAGCAGAAGAAAACAAGACCAAGACAGCTGGTCGGACGGGAATCTAACCCGGGACCTTTCGAAAGCCATCATTATAGTATGAGGGCTGAACACACTGTCCAATCCAAAAGCCCAATCCATTTATTTTTTATCACTTTATTTTCTTCCAAAATTGAATGCGCAACAACACAGTTCTCTTTTAGTGACAGTCTATAGTCTTTCGTGATATTATAACTCACAACTGTTCTTTCTCGTAACCTTGACTCATGCCTTTCTTTTCTCTCTCTCTCTCTCTCTCTGTCTCTCTCTCTCTCCCAACAGCTGATTTTGACGGTCGAATCATTCGACACTACTAAAGGTGCTTGAATCTCTCCCGACACACACGCGCAACCACCCACCCACCCACCCTCCCTACCCCCCCCCCCCCCCACACACACACACACTCAGAAACAGTGCCTGCTGGCACGACTCAGGTGTGTAACTAACTACTACTAACTCCTTTCGTGACCTCGCCTCCTTGTATAGCGCAGATGACTTAACACGGACGTTTCTGGAACTTCAGCTTATCTGGAACTTTTACAAATACGCCGGCCGCCGGATTCCTCTCGAATAATCTCGAAAGCCCTTTGTCGTGCCGCGCTCATTGTCACATGTTCACAAACAATGATGCGAGTCTCACCTTGAGCACCTTTGATACGCGCCGCGTCTGTTATATGGTGTGAGATAGGTTTGACTGTCCTTTGTTGTGCGTACAATATTATTGTATCAAAAGCAGTTCGTACGAGGTGCGTTTTTAAAGTAAGTACCGTTTAAATATTTTGCCGCTGCACCGCTGCAGTCAAGAGTTTGAGCATGCGTTATCTCTTCTTCTATTCATTAGGAAGGCAGACGCAGTTTTGAGCGACCGTCGTTTTGATTTTTCCTCTTGTGTGAGCGTTTAGAAATGTTCAAAACAATGGAACAGCCCTCCGACTGTGAACTCAGATCAGTGATTTGTTTTTGAATATGAGAAATGTGTTAGTAAACATTCTTCCCCAATTGTGTGAGCTTTATGGGAAAACAATGAGTGATAATACCCGGCCACATGCAGCCTAAACTCCAGATCTGATCCCATCATTTGGGTGAGGAAAACTTGGCCATCCTCCCGACAGTCCGATTTGGCATCAAGGGATTTTCATCTGTTTCTTCATCTGAAGCAATTTCTTGATGGAAAAAGTTTCAGCACCGATAATGTTAAGAAAAAGCACAGAGTTGACTTTTATCACAGGCGGTATCATTTTTTTAACAAAGGTTAGTAAAACCTGGTTTCCTGTAACATAAGCAGCTAAATAAGGGTGGTACCTAAATGTAGAAGTAGCGAAAGGTGTAAGGTAATGAATGATAATAAAGTAATTGGAAAATAATATTCCGTTACTTTTTAGAAAATTATCAGTACTTACTTTAAAAATACGCCTCTTATGTAAGTGCTAAAATTATGCACTAATTAGAAAATTTAGACCCTGGTGATGATATGGAACCAACAAAATGAAATATGGGGGTTAAAATATATTTCCATTATTATGGACATAAGGAAGTGGAAACATACTGTATATGTTCGAGTGCTTATTTAAGGTTTGATAATGGTGATGTAAAGCTCAGCTCAATAAAACACTGAATAGAGGAAGAAGCTTTAATAAAAGTTATAGCTATCAGTTATCACTACTGAATTACATTTGGATAACTCTAATGCAAATTTGAAATCCATATAGAATGGATTATCCTGACAGCTTTTCAATCTCTTTTTGTTTCAGGCCATCTGGGTCAATCCACGTCAAATCGAACACCCATAAAACACGACTTTTTCGTAGGAGGTTCAAAATTTTTTTTATGAATAATAGGCATAAAATAAGGAGACCCGTATTTTTTTATTTCCGTATTTTTAAATTACTTGCTTAGTTATGGCTATTAGAAACTATGCAATTTCTGCGCGCACCGTAATATAAAATCACTTGTTACTCTAAGGCCATATAGAGTTGAGAGTTGGGGTTTGGCGCACTGGAAAGGTAAAATACAACACTTTTAACAACTTTCGATGGATCATTATTACACACAAATTTTGGACTGTTTTTTTAATGATATGTTTTGTAAAACCAAAAATCGAATTTAAATCGATTTGTTAAAAATCTAAAAAATACACACGTATTCCCTGACATTTTATCTATAAAATAAGATGTTGAAAACGCTGGAGCTTGCATTAGTGCATTTGCTACAAGTTTTTTTCTGGAGGCGTGCAAGCGCTCACGGACGACATGAAGTAGCGATCCGTTTCTACAGCTGGATTCGCCTTGAAAGCGAGTAACGCCGGTGACTGCAGACAGCATGCGAATTGGTGCGTCAGCTATGCTACTCATATAACTTCTTCTTACTAAGGCAGTACAGTCTATACAGAAAAATGTCTTCACAATCTTTCTGATACTCCTGTGGCATCTGATACGCGCTTTTGATCCCTAATTTAAAACTTACAGGTTGGCATAATTCATTTACGCTATGATCAATGTCTCACAAATTCACTATATTCACTCTTTATCTCAAAGATCTATGTCTTCAACTTCACGCTGCACTCATGAACGTCGGCAGACTTTTTTACAGGGGGGCGGGCAAATTTTAGAATTTTGCAATCAGATAATATTAATTCATTATTTTGTTGTCAAAAGTTATAGTATTTGTTGCGGATAACCATATAAATTTGCGCTAAATAGAAATTGTTCTTTACATAACAATTAAAATAATAGTTTAATAGTCAGCACATTAAGTTCATTAATTTCCAAGGGGGGGGGCCGCGGCCCTCTCTTGCCCCCCCCCCCCCCCTTCGCGACGCCCATGGCTGCACTAAAAAGCACCTTTGAATTAGCAAGACTGTCTCAGTCATGTAAACATCACTACCTTCCCCCTCCCTCCCCATGTGCATGGTTTCATTCACAGAATTATACAATATGTGCTGATGAAAGAGGCGAAAGCTATTCACCAACAGGACTTCCAGTCAAGGTCAGGGGCCAAGAACGAAGGGCCTAGCTGTGCTTTAAAATTACACTCCTTCATTCCTTTGTCAAAAACTGAAGCTTTAGTGAAACAATTTTCTTTCGAAGAAGGAGGTAAAGCTGTGTGTTGTATGGAACCATTAGTTTAAAATGCATATTTTAAAAACATTTTGAAGATGCTAATAGTGTACATGTAATAGTGTCAGCTAGAAGTGTTCTCCTTACTGTACTGTTGTAACATTCATGGAACCTCAAGCAGTGGACAGTTGCCGTAATGGAAGGTGGCAATTGTGTGAGGTTACGGTAACCGTGCCACGCGAGTGCGCTGCACTGATTTGCAAAGTTAATTACAACTGAACTATTAGAGGCTCCATTCTGATTTTTTTCTGAGAATATTGAATAAACTTCATTGTATTTTTAGTTGTTTTTTTTTTTCAGATTTTTAAATGGTCGAGTTTATGTTATTATCAAACTTTAATCGTATAAAATATAATATTAATAATAATTAATAAAATTTTCTAATAAATACCTCACGAAATACTGCAATTTATCTTAAATTTGAGCCAAAGATCAAGTAGTTTGCTTTATTATAATCGGAGGTATGATTGAAGAGTGAGAAGCGCGCGATTTTTGGGACATTTGAAAAATTAATATCTTCCAAAATATTTCTTTTTATATAAAACGAAGAAACACGGGTCAAATATATTTTGTTCCAAAACACCAAAAAAAACTTTCAAGAAAATCTGAGAGATCAACGTCATTTTTACTTTCTCTACTGGTAAGTAGGGGAAGTATTGTATTCTACCCAAAAATTCGAAGTCGAGATTTCACCGGAAATACATGTTTTGAGGCCCCCTGAATCCAAAAAAAGCATTTTTAGAAAAAGGTCCGTGTGTGTGTCTGTGTGTCTGTCAGTCTGTGGACAGCATAGCTCAAAAACGAAAAGTCGGTTAAAAACCAAAGTTGGTATTTAAGTTTAATGTCGTTCAAGGATGTGACACGAAGATTTTGAAGAAAATAGCCCCACTCTAAACTACCCTTTACATGGAAAATTTTTCGAAAATTTTGATTTTCTTGAAAATGGCTCTAACGATTTTGATTAAAATGTCATATGTTTGAAATATTTTTATGACAAATGAAATGTATATCTTGAATTTTCTGGCTATAGCCCCTGTAGTCGTATTTACTCTGGACGACTTTTGCATAACTGGTAAACCGTTAGAGATAGACCAAATTATACTATACAAAAAATGTAGATCTTGCTAAAATACACAATTTATGTCGAAATAAATTTTCTTGTAGGGTGAACCATTTCGGAGATATACCTTGTTATGTGTGTGAGTTTCGGAAAACTTGGAACTTTCGTGAAATGGGTCATCGTTGTTCATTTTTTTATATGTTACGTGTACAAAGAGAACGGAATCTCAAAGCTTTAAAAGATTTGACTATCGCACAAAGCCCACTGTATTCCAATATTCCCCTTGCACCTACAAGGAAATAAGCAATAAGATAATTTGTACAAATGTTTATTTTAACTAACACGAAGAAGATATAGGAATAAGGGTTTGTAAGAATGGTTAGTACAAGAGTAGAGAAACTCATGTGAGTGCAACACATCAGATTTTTTGCCTTATGTTGTTCGGTTTGACGTGGAATGACTCATCTATGGACCATGTTAAGCAACCCATTGCATTTTTTCTTTTTCCTTTCTGTCTTTCCAATATTTCTTCATCCTTTACTGTGACTTTTCCTTCTTTCTTTTGTCCAAATTGTATTTATTTTCTTCTTTTTTGTCAACTGGAACCTTCAACATTTTGTATTAATTTTCTTAACTTTGCTCTATTCTGTAATTATTTCTTCTGTTAAGTTTTATCAAATTTTATTTAATTTTAATGCATTTTATTAAAAAATAAAACGTTTTTCAATTTTTCTCTGGTAAAAAATAAATAGTTCATGTCCATTTATTGTGTATGTTTTTGACAAAATTGTATCAAACCACCAGTATATAATAGTACCTCGTTTTGTTACTTTGCACTATTTGTGACTAATATGGACATTGAAAACAAAATAAGTGAGTGTGTTATTTGATACCTGTTATAGGAACAGCTACAGCTACTCCTGCCTAGCCCCTTATGGAGGTCCTGTGGAAGCCCCAGTCGCTCTTGGTGGATACATGGATAAAGACTATATGAGTGCTACAGCTCTTTCGCTTACTTTCATGGTTAACAACCATCACAACAAGACCAAATTGGAGCCAGCGCTGGAGTGGGAAGCGCAGTATGTATATTTACTTTGGCTTACTGGTAGTGTAGTTCCATCCACAAATGCATGTTTCATGAGTTAATTCCATCCCTAATTTTTAAATATACCTATACCTTAATTCCATACCAAAGGTGTCTGGCTTTATTACGCTGTGATACTTGCAAACTTGCATTGTAATTCCATCACAAGGAAGTGAGTACCTATATCTAAACATTTTCTCTGTTCATAGTTTTAGGCTTTTTTGCTGCCTCTGGAGCTTCTCTTTTTTCACAACATCCTGATATAAATGTATATTGTGTTTTATTACCCTGACCATAGAAAAATTTAAATAATATTTTTTGAATGTCGATAGTAACTGATACAACACATTCTTTAGGAGAGCACCCAATTACTGGATGAAAATATTTTGCTAGTACTGTAATATTTCCTCCCTGTCTCTTGTACTTCTTACCACTATTTCTTATCCTCTTCCTTGTCTTTCATCTCCTGACTCTGCACTACTTAATTCACTTATGTTCCAATATTCAGGAAAGCACATGGTTTCATGTTTAATTTGGAGGGAAATAAAGCATATAAAGAAACTTACTGCTAAATGAAAACAATGATGTTTTTAGTGAACTCTGTTTTGGCAGTTGTAACACCTGATCAAACAGCTGCTCTGACCTCTACACTAACAATATTGAGCTAAAACTTCAAGAGAGAAATTCCAACATAGGAAAAACTCAAAGAAAAATTGAAGCTATTAACAATGAAGGTATAGAATCTGAAATAAGAACAAATTAGAAGCTAAAAGCTTCACTTTGCTGCAAGTTCTTCAAATGCTGCTGACTAATTTCAAGATGCTTCCACCACATTTTCAAAGCTTTATTTAAACCAATTACCATAGATACAGATGCTCAACTTAAAAAATCTAAGCGTCATCAACTTTGTAAGCGAAACCTATAAATACAATCTATTTCAAAATTCATAATGCTATTGCTGTTTTTTTTAAAATTAATATCTTTTCCCAAAGCATTTAATCTATAGGTCCATTTAATTGTTTTAATCATTTAACCTCTGGATTTATTTCATGATTAAATGACCAAAAATGATCCATCACAGCTGATTTATCAATCTGTTTATATTCAATATTTCTAAAATGCTCCTTCATTCTGATTTCCAAATGAAGTTTAGTTTTACCAATGTAAACCCTGTCACAATCTACACAGCTAAGTTGATTAATGCCAGATTTTTGTAATAAGCAATTTTATTCCTTTTAGAAAAATGTAAATTTTGTATATTAAACTTATTTTGAAGAACAAAAGTTATTCCTTATTTAAAAATTGTTGTAAATTTTGTATTAGCCCTAAGATGTCAAATAAACTTTTTAAAAATACAATATCTTTTATTTTCTTGAGAACAGCAACTTCTTTAACAGCCTTTTGATATTTAAATTTTTCTACCCTTTTGTGTATAAAATTTGTATTAAAACCATTAATTACCACAGTGTTGATAATGCGTTTATATTCTGTGTCAAATTCTTCCTTATTGAAGGGTATATTTATTAACCTATAAAATAAACTAATGAAAACAGCAAACTTGTGTGAAAAATTATTAAAACTTTTATGTTATATGTAATTATCAGTACAAGTAGATTTGCTACAAATGCCAAAATTAAATTTATTGTTATGTTTTTTAATTTTTAAATCTAGAAATGGAAGGCATCCATTATTTTTAGTTTCCACAGTGAATTTTAAGGCTTTATCTTGTAAATTTAAAAGTTTTAAAGCATCATTTATCTGTTTCTCAGGGACAACAGCAAAAATGTCATCCACATATCTACACCATGTTTTAAAAATTAATTCATTGCCTTTAATCTTCAAAATAGTCAAATGACTTAAACATACATATTATAGGATCAATGTTTCTGTGTCCTGTTATAACAGGAGATTCATTGGGGAAAGCAATAGGTTCTGTTCAAACAATTGAGTTATCTGTTATCTCAAAAACCTTAGAATAACTGGGATGATACTAACATGCTATAATTAGTATAATCAGTATTGCTTACTTTCTTACAGATAGGAATGATATTTGCAAGTTTAAAATAATCATTGTCAATACTCATATTAAAACCATGTGTCAGAGGCTCACATAATATAAAAGAAGCAGCATACCTTAAGGTATCTGAATTTAACTCAAATGCATCTATACAAAAACTATAAGTTCTAATATAACAGCATAAACATACTCCACAATTATATTCTTGAATTTATAATAGCTAGTTGGCTTGCTTATATTATTTGTTAAATTAATATGATTAATGTTGGTAGCTATACTGCTTTCATTTTCATCACCAAAATAAAATAAACAAGAGATTACTTCCTCAACATCACACAGATTGTTTAAAGTGTTATTTATTACAGTTTAATAACTGTCCAAAACATTTTGGAATAATTTCTTGGAATTTGTAAAAAGTTTAAGAGATTAATCAGTCTTGGTAATTTTTAGCTGTACTTGTAAACTCCTCTGATACTAATAATTATATAATATATTCTATCATTCTGAAACATGTATAATTTGTCCCCAAATTGAATTAAATACGTTGCGAACTTGACTTATTTCAAACATGTAATTGACTTTGTATGACATCATTCTTCCATTGTTGAGAAGACTATTTATCAACATTGCATTTGTTAAATAGCATATTTCAATTGTATGTAAAGAATTAAGGGTTATTTTGAATATTTAATGGCAAAAATGTTAAAGAGATAGATCAAAATTGCTTTCTTAGCATTTTCCAGATTATAAAAGTATGCAAAAAATGACATCATAGAATGACGCTACTAAAGAAGCACATTGGCAGATTAATACATGTATGCATAACTCAAAAGATGCTGCAATATCAATCTTTTTCTTTGCTGATAACATCGGTAGAGCATAGACGCATTTTATATGTGTGTGTCCAAAATCAGTAATAGTGAAATAGCACAGTGCTTAAAGACTGTGAATTAGAGAAAAATAAGTAATACATTGATTAATTTCAAGAAGTTAATTAGTATGAAGCGTACAATTTAGTGAAGAAATATAGGATCAATGAACTATGTTGTTTTCTAGTGCCTTGCATCTGGCAATGAAGCCATTAGCATTCGTGCTTTCCAATACTTTCAAACTGTAGTTTCTTCTGATCTTAATGCTTCACAGGTCTTCAAGTGGTCTTCGTTCATTTCTGCTGGATCGTTACACAGGACACATATTGGTGAAGCTGAGATACCTATTCTGTAGAGATGACTTGCTAATTTGTCAATAGTCGGAAGGCTGCAACTGCTGTTTTCCTTGGTCTCTAGGGGATTATGTCTGGGTTGGAAAGTAGTGTAATCCATTTTTTATCTTTGGCATTTGTTTCTATTTCTTGTAGATATGAATGAGAAAATTTTTTAATGATCAAGCGCTTTATTGAGAAATATGAGAAAATGAGTTTAGACTTTTGTTTTATTGTTGTGCCTTTCTTTGCATTGAGTCTGCAGTTTCATTCCCCATGACTCCACAGTGTGCTGGAATCCATTGGAGATGAACAGTCTTATTAACTTTTTGGAGTTGTGTTAACATTTTGTAGCATTCTCTAATTTTTGTTGACTTCTTTGTAGTATTTGAATATATTCCCTGAATTGCAGCTTTAGAATCTGAAAGAATCACTGCCTTGTTAAATTTATTTAAGGGAAGATTTAATAATTGTCAGAGAGCAAAGTGCATAGCCTCTATTTCTCCATCATAATTTTATGTGTTTCTGCCAACAGAATGATAAAAGGAAAACTGTGAACATGTAACTCCAGTTCCAGTAAGGTTTCCCGTGGAGGATCCACCTGTATATATGTGTAGCCATTCTTCTGTGGGATATCTAGTATTGATTGTTTCCAGTGCTAGAAGTTTTTGTATTTCTTTTGGTGTGTCTGATTTACTTATTTCCTCTATTAATTCCAAATTGAAGGTAGGTTGCAATAATTCCAATGGATTTTCTGTTGTAAGTAGATTTTCTCTGGTGTTAGGAATGTTCAATTTGGATTTAATCTGTGTTACCTTTTCTAGGAAACTACTATGAGTTTTAAGGATTAAAGGGGGGAGGTTCTCTTCTGTCCATTTAGAGTTTGGCAGTCATAACATTTTCTCGTGTTGGAGCAATGCTTGTTCTTCTATTTTTGTTGTTATTGATGGGGTCTGTGTTAAGGCAAGCATGGCATCAATAGGTGTAGATTTAACTGCTCCAGTGATTAGGCGAAGAGCCTGATTTTGTATTTGTTCAAGTTTATTGATGTTAGCATTTGCTGCTGCTATTAAAGCTTCAGAACAGTACAAGAGGTTTGGTTTAACATACATTTCGTATGTTGTGCTAAGGACTCTCTTTGAGCAGGCCCATTTAGCATCAGCTAACCTTTACAGGAGTTGTAGTTTTTTTCAACCTTTTCTGAGATGTTTGTTATATGTTTTTTCCAACTTAGTTTTCTGTCGAAAGTGATGCCCAAGTATTTGGCATCATCATGCTTTGAGTGGTTTATCACTATAATTTATGTTAATATTCACTGGTTTGTATTTTAGTGTAAATAATTCATAATTTGCTTTTTCCACATTGATAGTCATGAGGTTTTTGGAGCTCCATTGAGGATCAACAAAATATAAAGTGTTAGAAAATGTGTTTAGCGTAATATTGTTAAATCTTCAAATACGAAATCTTGACGGTGCTAAGGAAGTCAATCAAGGGAAATAAAAGATTTGTTACTGTGATACAATTTAAAAGCTGTGAATGAGAAGGTACAAAGAAAATAATATGCAAAAGTTAATCCCAGAGTCCACTATTCATTTCACACTATACCATGATCCAAGATAGCAAAGACTCAAAGGTTCAAAGACCCAACCAACTATGCATTCTTTTTAAAAGTGCATCAATTCTATGGTGAGATTATTATAAGAAAGTTTTATTTGAAGTTTTGAATTCTACAGTCACCATGTTTAATTTCGATTTTACTCTTAGGCCCAGGATTACAAACATAAAGTACAAAAGGTTTATCAGTATTATTAAATACTTCTTCTTTACCTGACTGTTGTCCCCATATGGAGGACTTACATCCCCTAGGACTTACAAGCCAATGCCCAGCTTCAAATGCCTGTTAGGGAGCAGACGAACCTATGGATTGTACAGAGTGAACACCTGGAAGCGGGTGGTCAGCCAAGCACCAGGTATGATAGTGAGGAAGAGGATGATATGAAATGCAGGCAAAATGAATGATTGGAAATGTGATGATGGAACAATTGGTTGAATGAGCGGCGGGAGAAACCGGAGAACCTGGAGAAACCTCCCCAAATGCTGCTTCATACACCATGAATACCACATGCGTGTCCCTGAGATAGAACCCGGGCCATTTAGGTGATAGGCAAATGGTCTAACCGCTCAGCCACTGTAATACAGAATTATCAAACACAACCATTAAAAATAATTGATTATTATCTTATGTTATTTATACTATACAGCGATATCCAAACTTACTTGATTTAATACAGACAGACCTAAGTTTGAAAAGTGGGAAAGAGACTGCTTTTGTGATAGGAACACTGGAATGGCATTGAATTTCCATCCATAGAATTCTCATATGGAACATACGCATGTACCAAAACTTTCTCAGACTTCACTCACAAACAAAGGTGACATTAAGGCACAATCATTGCCAGGATTTAAAAGTATAGATATTTCTTTGAAGTGATAGAGGTATTATGAACTACCCAATAATATTAAGTTTTACATTATAACTTTTAGTACTCGGCTGATTTTGAAATAATTTTTGTCAGATTTATTAGGCTCATGAAAGACTGGGAGAAGAATGAGAAGCCTGAATTCATGGATGTAGCTTATTCTTCAGAGAGGTCTATACAGGATGAACTGGACCGCATTTCACAAGCCGAAATGTTTACTGTTGTCATCAGTTATTGTGTAATGTTCATATACATAGCAATAGCACTAGGTCATGTAAGGAGTTTGGGAACATTGCTGGTAAGTACCGCACAGGTCAGGCTTCTTTTCATTGAATTACCGCTACATTATCCTGTACAGGAGCTTACATGTATAGATAAAATATAATTTATCAGTTATTCTAAAGTAAGTTCCCATTTTGAAACAGCTAAATCTTCTTGACATAGATATTAACAGTTTGGTTTTATATTAGCATCACTACTGTTTAGATTTGGTCTTATTTTTCATTGCTATGGTAACTGTATCATGTCTGTATAAACATAAGAATACAAACAGCAGTTGTATGAGCGATGGCTTCACCTAACACGAGTCCAAAATGCCCTCCTTCGTTGCTATTATGAGCGTAACAGACAATATGCATATGCACTGAGAAGATATTAAACATTTAATGCAGAGGTGCCATTGAAGGGAAATAGTCTCTCATAGACTTCCTCCATCATTGTACCTATCCCAGCTATACTAGCCTTGCTGACATAAACAAAGTCACAATTATTGGAGTCAGCCAATAGCATGTCAATATAATTATCTTGACAAACCACATGTTTTGTTTTTATTATTTGGCTTTAATGCAATATACTACTACATATCAATAATTTTTTCCTGATAGCATACAAGATTCATAATAATTTTGAAAAAACCATGTGTTTTTGTTATAATACAACATTAATATTATAATATATCAATAATTTCCTTTTTTTGGTCATAATTTTGAGATATTTGCCGCTACGAGACGTCAATATTCAACTATAATCTTCAAAAAAAAAATAGTTGTTAGAAATTGAGCACTAGACATGTTTACGAAGTGCCACTGAATTTTTATCATTGTACATATACTGCTGAACTGCCTGAATGACAAGCACAGGTTTGTAGTGGCCAATCTGCTTCAACTTACGTCATGTTGCATGGAAGGGGTAAAAGTAGGGGGTATGCACCATAGTGTGCTGAATGGCATGCCTGATTTAATGGATTGGAAAGAGGACCCTGCTTTGTAAACTCATGTCACAAGATGATGAACAAATTTGAGGAAGTTTGAAGAATTTGATGGTAAATGGCAGTAATATTTCAGAATGTTTTAAGACTTTACAGTACCAGCATTACAGAACCATGAAGTCAAAAACATTGTTTTCATGCAAGATGGTGCTCCTCCCCGCATAGACAATACTGTAAAAACACTGTTACACAACGCATTTGGTGAACATTTTCCGAACAGTTACCTATGTCTGTGGACATTAATCCAGGTGACTACTGGTCATGGGGAAAAGGCATTCCTTACCAGACCCACTATATGTGAAGAACTGAAGCAGTGAGTGAGTGAGTGCGTGGATGAGTGTGTGCATGCGTGAGTGAGTGAGTGAGTGAGTGAGTGAGTGAGTGAGTGAGGGAGTGAGTGAGTGAGTGAGTGAGTGAGTGAGTGAGTGAGTGAGTGAGTGAGTGAGTGAGTGAGAGAGTGAGTGAGCGAGTGAGTGAGTGAGCTGTTTAAGGGCCTGTTGACAGCTAGGTCATTAGGGTCCAAAGAACTGAAGCAGTCAATATCGGATTTGAGAATATCTCCAGGAATGTATTGTTAATGGCGTTTGTAGCATAGAAGAAAGATTATTGCTTAGTGAACAACAACACGGTAGTCATATTTAATTTTACCTTGTTTTAATAAAATCCCACTTCTTTACAAACAAATTGGTGTTTTTATTTTGTTAGAATCTAAAAATTTGACAAACTTATTACCATTTTAAACTGGGAATTTACTTAAGAACATGAGTTCATTTGGGGAGATTTTATTCATTACGTTACTGGTATCCACATACTGACATTATGTTCAGCTCAGTCATTAACATGTTAATTTGTAATGAAATGGACAACTTTATTAGTTGCACATATATCATCATCATCATCAAAACCATCACCTTCTCCATCATCACCACTGCCACCGCCACTGCCACCGCCACTGCCACCGCCACTGCCACTGCCACCGCCACTGCCACTGCCACCGCCACTGCCACCACTACCACTGTCACCATCATTAACTCATAATACAAGAAGAGGAAGATGGAGTGTGTTTCCTGTATTGTCGTGACCACTCAAAACCTTGTAAGCCCTGTACACTCCCCATATCATTACATATTTTTTCATACTTGTATTAGATAAAACCTCGCAAAACTGAAACAACGGAGGAGGAAAAAACTTAGAGAAAAGAAAGAGCTGAGTAATAGACATTGTGAGTAACTTGAAGCTATAAGTGACAATGACCGTGGATGAAGGATTCAAAACAGTAAACGTAGAAAACACCATGAATTCCTATGTGAATCTTAGTGGTAAATATGTTTGTTGTTAGCTAATGCTGGATTTCTGACAATGAAGTCATTAATCCTCTTGCTCTCCAATATTTTTCACTGATGTATGGGGCACTAGAAGTGGCCAGGCATATTTGAAGGTGGTCTTGGTCCATTTCCTCTTGCAGATCACATAGAGGACAGAGTGCTGAAGAATATATCCCAATTCTGTGTGTAATGTAATATCTACCGTAAAACAGGGAAACTGAAAACAGTAAAGGTGGATGATAAAGCAAGTGTATCAGTGTCAACCATTGCGACTAAGGTAAATCATGTTATTAACATGCATGCAAATCATGATGAACAAGTACTCAGTGTCTTCCATCTTAATATACAATGTCGTATAAGGACAAAGTGTATAGCACTGACCCATAATTTGCATGAATTAAATGCAGATATCTGTATTATAAGTGAACATGGCATGAGTAGGGATGATGTCTGTAAAGTGGACAATTATAAAATTGCTAGTAAATACTCCAGATCAAGTTACAAGGGAGGGGGGTTATGATACTCACAAAGAACAACATAAAGACCACAGTAATAAATATAGAACAATTTTGCATAGAAAAGCTATTTGAAGCAACTGCTTTAAAGATAGGAACAAATAAAGGAAACATACTTGTAATTGGATTGTATAGGTCACCTGCAGCCTCTGTTAAGGATTTTATTTCCCAATTAGAATTACTGCTACATAGACACCTGAACAAAGATACTAAAGTTATTCTTGGAGTCGATTTCAACATAAATCTAGATGAATCTGATCACTCATACAAAGAGTTAAAAGCGGTACTAGATATGTATAATATCAAGGACATAATCCAACAACCAACTCGAGTAACATTAAATACATCCTCAACTATTGATCACATAGCATCCAATATACCAGAACACTCATATTCCATAATTAATACTCACATATCAGATCATTATGCTCAAATCATCCAATTTCACATTGCTAAATATGAGACACAGCCAAAGGAAATAAGAGTATTTCGGGATTTAAAGAAAGAAAATATATCTAGATTGGTACATAAACTAAATAATGAAAACTGGGATTCTGTCTATAGCTATAATAGTATAAATAATAAATGGAATAACTTTTATAATGTCTTTAAATTACACTTTGATGATTGTTGTCCACTAAAACAAGGCACAGTAAATAAGATTAGAAAAGAAAGAATTGTGTTGCCAGTAGAATTGGTTAGGCTAAAAGAGAAACTGAAAGATATGCATATACTGTATAAGAGTACGTCAACTATATATTATAAAAATAAGTATAAGACTATAAAACAACAATATTTAAATGAGCTAAAGAATGTAAAAGCTAAAGCATACAGAGCAAAAATGGAGAATTCCAAAAATATTAACAAATCTGCATGGAATTTGATAAATGACACTAGAAAAGACGGACAATTTCATAAAAATATTCAGTTAAACATAGATGGGAAATTGACACAGGACCCTGTAATTGTAAGTAATAAATTCAACGACTTTTTTATCAACATGGCCATGCAAACATCAGACTTAACGAAGTATTCAGATAATGCTGCTATTATTACACCTCTCCAGTCCTCTTTCTTTATCAGACCAATAACAGAAAACGAAATTAGTAAATTAATGAATAATTTATCAAATAAATCAAGTAGTGGGTGGGATGAGATCAGTCCAGCAATAATGAAACATTGTAGGAATGCTCTGGTTAGACCATTAACATATCTCATTAACTGCTCTATAGAAGAAGGAGAATTTCCAAAATTATTAAAACTAGGAATAATAAAGCCGTTATTCAAAAAGGGAAATGAAGAAGATGTTAATAATTATAGGCCAATAACCTTAACTTCTGAGGTAGCCAAACTCTTTGAAAGAGTCTTACTAGAAAGACTTATTTCTTACTTTAACAAGCACCAACTATTACAAAACTTCCAGCATGGTTTTAGAAAAGGAAAATCTACATCCACTGCTCTTAGCCAGTTTATTCGAGAAGTTACCAAGAAAATGGAAAATAACTATAAGGATAGCTCTTTATTTTTTGATCTGTCTAAGGCTTTTGATTGCATCGATCATAAAGTTTTATTGAATAAATTGGAAAACTATGGAATTAGAGGTCTAACCAAGAAACTAATCAGTAGTTACCTTAATGGAAGAAGTCAGTTAACAGAAGTCTCCCAAAAAAAAAGGTAAATTCATCAATAAAATACACTCAAAAATAGGGATCAGTAAATATGGAGTACTCCAAGGAACAGTATTGGGACCCTTATTATTCATTATATATGTTAATGACATTGTGCACCCAATAAATACATCTATTGTCACCTATGCAGACGATACAACAGCCATTTGCTGGAGTAAAAACACAGAGGAATTGAACATAAATATGAACAACTCTGCTTCCAAGATCTTGAACTACTTCGAGGCTATCAACCTTAAATGTAATATGGGAAAAACAAAAATGATCCAATTTAACACATCAAATAAAAATATCTTGAATATGAGCTTACAAATACAGGGTAACACTATCGAGGAAGTGCAAGCACATAAATTTTTAGGCATAGTAGTAGACAATCAATTAAAATGGGTAGAGCATATTAACCACATTTGTAGTACCATCAGCAAATCAGTTTTTCTATTAAGGCATTTTCGGATGTATGGAGATATATATATCTTGAAACTTATTTATTTTGGCTGCATATATTCCCACATGATGTATGGGATATAAATTTGGGGCTGTTCTGCAAAAACACACTTGGAAAGAATACTTATTCTTCAAAAAAGATGCATTAGACTTATGTACAAATTAAAACCAAGAGAATCATGCAGGGATACTTTTATCAATAAATAAATATTCACAATTTTCTCTCTGTAGTTTTATAGGACTATATTATATGTAATAGAAAAGCAAAAATTAACAAGAAATAATCAAATACATGACCATAACACACGAAACAACTCTGATTTCCACAGACAAAATGTTAATAAGGGCATCACAAAGAAAGACGTTATATAAGAGAAATAAAGATGTTCAACAAGTTACCAACACAATTAAAATCTGTTGTCAGCTCAAAAAGACTATTTAAATGCAAGCTAAAAAATATTTAATAGACAAAGCCTTGTATGATTTAAATGAACTGTAAATGTGTCATCTGTATGAATATGTAAATTTGTTATATTTGTAAATAATTTGTATTTGTAAAATTGTATAACTGTATGTATAACTGACATGTCCAAAGTCAATGTAAAATTGATAAACTGGCGCAATAAATTACATTACATTACATGTCCTGTAATCAGCATGAAATTTTGCAACTGCCGTTTTTCGAGGATACTCAGGAATTACTGTTTGAATGTTTGGTAGTTCCCATCTTTTGTTCTTCGATTTTTCATAGTGATATTTTGCAATAATTTTTTTGAATTCAGAGTTGACTAATCTTTTAGCTGCATAAAATGGTAGATTAACTATAGATTTTTGTACACCGGTACCCTTTTTTGCAAGAAAATCAGCTTTCTCATTACCACTCAGTTCACAGTGAGCGGTATCCATTGGAAGACTAGGTGTTTTTGAAGTGCTGTTAGATGGGTAAGGATTTTCCAACATTCTATAATTGTTTGGTTTATTGGTGACAACTTGGAAGTATTTGCTATAATTGCTGCCCTGGAATCTGAGAGAATAACTGCTTGCTGAAAATGTGAAATTCTGTACAAAAGATTTTGTAGGGCCATTTGAATTGCTTCAATTTCTCCATCAAAGTTAGTAGTTCCATAACTTAAAGATTTGTAATAGGAAAAGAGGTGACATGTGACTCCAGCACCTGCTCCATCTTGGTTTGATATCAATGATCCATCAGTATAAATATGGAGCCATTCATGTTCTGGAAATCTAGTATGGATGTCTCTAATGCCAACAATTTTAGAACACTAGTTGGAGTATCACTTTTTTTAACTTCTTCTGTCAGGTGTAAATAATATGTGATGTCTAATGTATGTGTTTGATTGACTTTAGATATAAAGTTTTCCTTTGAATTAGGAAGGTGTACATTTTTCTTGATGTCTTGAATTTTGGAAAGAAAGCTCTCCTGAGTCTTTGGTGTATGTGTAAAATTTCTCTTGTGCCATGTATTGAATGGGAGTCTGATCAACTTTTCCTCTTGAATAAGAGCCGCTTTTTCTATTTCATATTCAATGGGCTATTGGTTGGCTAGTATTTCCATAGCTGCTATTGGTGTGGTTTTGATAGCACCTGTAATTAATCTCAGACTTTGGTTTTGAAAGATTTGAATTTTTTTTGTGTTTGCTGTCACAAGAACTTCGCTGCAGTAAGTAAATAATGGCTTTATATATACATTGTATGTTGTATTAAGAGTTGCTCTGGAACATCCCCATTTCATTTCTGTTAGACGTTCAGTGAAAGGCGCCTCTCTGCTCTTTGTATTACATTTTCTATTTGTTTGGTACATGTAAGTTTGGTATCAAATGTAACTCCTAAATACTTTGCTTCCTTTGTTTCTGGTAATTGTTGACCCTCAAAATTTAGTTTTATTTTTAGTGGTTTTTTTCTTAGTGAAAAGATTTGGTAGTTTGATTTTGTTGTATTAACAGTCATTAAATTTTCTTTGGTCCACCTCTGTAAGTTGGTTAAGGATTGTTGCATGGTTTTATCTAGTTCTGTGCTTCTGTTTTTTGGTTTTGAAGTCCACATTACTAAGTCATCAGCAAATAGTGCACACTTCACGCCTGATTTTTGTATTTGTTGTGGCAGATCGTTAATAAATATATTAAAAAGTGTTGTGCTGAGCACAACGCCTTGTGGTAAGCCACGGTGTACTTGTTTGTATTTAGATATGTTTCTTCCATATCTGGTTGCAATAAAACGTTGTGTTAGGAAATGACATAGCCATGGAAACATTGGACCTTGTATCCCTGTTTTTTTTACTTTCTTTAGTATTTTTGTTCTGCATATAAAATCATATGCACTTTGGAAATCAATAAACACTGATAAATTATCTTCTTTTCTATTGAAGGAGTCTTTGATTTCTTGACTGAGAAGTAGGACTTGTTCATTTGTAGAGTGGAACTCTCTGAATCCAGCTTGACATGGGGATATTAAATTTTGTGATTCTAGAAACCAATTTAACCTGTTTGACACAATTCTTTCCATCACTTTTGCTATTATGCTAGTAAGAGCTATTGGTCTATAATTTTTTATTTCTGATGCTGTTTTGTCTTCAGGAGTGGGACAATTATTGCTTTTTGCCATTCAGCAGGTACAGTGGTTTTCCAGGATAGATTGTAGAGTTTCAGTAGTTGTTTTGCTGTTTTTCCAAGGTTTTTTTTATGAACTCTGGATGTATGTGATCAGGTCCAGGAGACTTTTTGTTTTTTAGATTATTTATTGCAATGTTCAGTTCTTGCATATTAAAATTTTGAAAAAAGATATTGCACTGAGTGTTAGGATCACATTCTCTTTCTTGTTTCAAATCTTTCTTAAATTTTTTACGTTCCTTTTTATTATTTCTTGTTACTTTATGTGAATTAGCATTATATTTATTGAATGTTTCGGCTATGACTGCATCATTTACTAATATTTTATTGTTGTGTATGATAGGTGTGCTGTTGTTTTCTTTCCTTTCCTTGACATTTTTTATGAATTTATGAGCTTTGTTACCATCTGTCCTATAATCCATTTTTTCTAAGAAATTATTAAAGTGATTCCTTTTAGCAGTATTAATTTCTTTTTTTAGTGAGGCACATTTCTTCCGTTTATATTTGTGTATCTGATATGTTTTTTGTTTGTTCAGCTGTATTTCTAGCTATATCCCTTTGCTTTTTCAGTTCTTCTAACTGGAGGTTCCAAAATGGTTTGAAATTTTTAACTCTTCCATGAGGAATATGTTTTTTTGCGGTTTCTAGGATGACTTTACAGAATTCTTTGTTCATATGATCTGGTTGGTCATGCAGCTGTGAGTTTGTTTGTTCTTTAAATTTATGTTCTAATTTAGTTTTATATTTGTTCCAATCTGCTTTTTTGAAGTGCCAATACAGATTCAAAAGACCTTGACTGTTATTTGTATTCTCTAGTTTTATATCAGCAATTACTGCTCTGTGACCAGAACTTGGATCTTCTATAACTTGTTTTTTAATTTTTGAAACAATATCTGTTGTAGCTAACAAGCGGTCTGGGTTACTGCCTGCTCCAGAGTAATGTATGAAGGTTGTGGGATCTTCTTTACTATAAATCAGTTCAAAAGTTGTGATATTCAAAAATTCTTCCACTATCTTCCCTGTAGAATCCAGTTTTTCATAACCCCATCTTTTGGAATGTGCATTGAAATCCCCAATTACGACTGTTTTATTTAATTGGTCAATAAGTGAGAGCAATTGAAGTGTAGCACTCTTAATGGCACTCTTAATTTTGTTTTAGGTTGCCTTGTGTTTTGTGGAACAAAGCAGTAAATAGATACCAGCAGATATAGTGTTAATCAAACAGTGGCATTGTGAGAACATTTAGAAAACTATGACTGATTTTAAGAAATTTACTTTGTAGGCATGAAATGAATATTTTAGTACTGAAAACAATATTAGTTTTTCTTTCACATGCAGTTGGAAAGGAATTACTTTCTTCCTTTTGCTGGCTAAAATTGTTTCCATAGATTGTCCAAAAATATGGGTTATCCAGAAGGGTTCAACTTCCTTTAGTTCTGTTCAACAGAGTTTTACTGTAACTTGTATTTATAGCACTTCTTCAACAGGGCTTAGGCCATTCAGCCTGTTCCAACTCCAAAGTCTTGTTCCTTCTACTTTTACTTGGTCACCCTATGTTCCTTTGTCCTTGTGGTTGATAGTTACTTGCTATTTTGGAAATTCTATTCTCTTCCGGTCAGTATAAGTGCTATTTCCATTTGGTTCTGCATTCTATTATTGTTTATGCCCAAGTTATTTTTTCTCCTCAAAAATTAAGTAAAATGTATGTATTGTATTCGTTTAGCAAATAATATGTCAACAATACATTTTGTTTGGCCTTTTTATTCACTCAGTGTCCAAAAATAACCCAGTCTATAAATAGACCACTGGGCGTTAACAGTATCAAAACATACTGTAATGATGAATGAATACATTTATGCCAAGATCATATATTTTATGATTAAACTTTATTTCCTAAAGCAATTACAGACCATTTAAAGCAAAATCACTTATTAACTGAAACATTTGGTGTGGTAAAAGCTTATTATTAACTGTGGTAAGGGCTAAAACATCTGTGGAAAAGTGTTATATCACATTTTTTTGCAGAATCTCAAGTCATATGCATTCCTTCAAACTTGTTTTCATTTCTTCCCAACTTTACTTTCTCTACTGGTTAAGTAGGGGAAGTATTGTATTCCACCCAAAAATTCGTTGTCCAGATTTCACCAGAAATATATGTTTTGAGACTCCCTGAATCCAAAAAAAGCATTTTTAGAAAAAGGCCCGTGTGTGTGTGTGTCTGTGTGTCAGACTGTCAGTCTGTGGACAGCATAGCTCAAAAACAAAAAGTCGACAAAAAACCAAAGTTGGTATTTAAGTTTAATGTCTTTCAAGGATGCGACATGAAGATTTTGAAGAAAATAGCTCCACCCTAAATTACCCTTTACATGGAACATTTTTCGAAAATTTTGATTTTCTTGAAAATGGCTCTAAAGATTTTGATTAAAATGTCATATGTTTGAGATATTTTTATGACAAATGAAATGTGTATCCTGAATTTTCTGGCTGTAGCTCCTGTAGTCGTATTTACTCTGGATGACTTTTACATAATTGGTAAACTATTAGAGACAGATCAAATCATACTATACAAAAAATGTAGATCTTGTTAAAATATACAATTTATGTCGGAATACATTTTCTTGTAGGGTGAACCATTTTGGAGATATTCCTTGCTATGTGTGTCAGTTTCGGAAAACTTAAAAACTTTCATGAAATGGAAAGCGTTGTTCATTTGTTTTGCATGTTAAGTGTGCAAAGAGAACAGAATATCAAATCTTTAAAAGATTTGACTATCACACAAAGCCTACTGTATTTTAATATTCCCCTTGCACCTACAAGGAAAAAAGCAATAAAATAATTTGCACAAATGTTTATCTTAACATGAAGAAGATAAAGGAATAAGAGTTTCTAAGAATGGTTAGTACAAGAGTAGAGAAAGTCATGTGAGTGCAACACATCAGATTTTTCATTTGAAGCATTGCCCTTTTCTGCAATTTTTTTGTACTTGAAAGCACATTTTTGCATCATGTTGGTCAGTCTCAAAGTTTTCTCTTCTTGGTTGACTTTTCAAACCTAGAGTCATTCGTCACTCTTCTCAGAGGCAGTGAAATGTATTTCAACTGTGCCAGAAATATCATTCACATTTACTATACCGGTAGTGCTCCGTCTTCATCAGTCAGACTGTGTGGATCAGGAGGAAGAATCACATCAATTGTATCACAAACATCATGAATTTCATTGGAAAAGTTATTGTCACTTATAGTAACTAGCATAATTCCTTTGAATATGATGTCATAATTGTTACATACACACTATATCTCCGAATGTAATCTAAAAATAATGAAAAGCAAAAAAGAAATAACCAATGGACTTGCATATTATGGTTTGCATTTTTTGTTAATGCAGAATTGCAAATTTATTCCCAAAATAGTAGCTATAAGACATATGTATCTTAGGAATCTATGTGCTTACATGTTATTGTTGCTTCAGAGAACACAGAATACTGTTTCCAACCGAAAAACTGTAGAAGACAAATAACACACATGACAGATGCTTGCATACTATTACAGACTAACAATCTCACTAACATTGTTCAAGTAAGAGTTTCTTGTGCTGACATGAGATAACACTTGTGCCCAGCGGTCTATAAATAGATCGCTTGACTTAAGGATCATATTTTCAGCACAAGAATTGGTTACAGTGGCATGTTCTTTGTGTGATGCAATAACACAAACCTTTATCAACAGTATATTGTATTTCAGGAAGTTGGGAGGGAAATGTACCAAGGAAAAACACAATAGTACGCTTTCTCAGGCACTGCAGTCATTTGCACCTTATTATTGTAAATTAATAAACTACACAATATTCTAGTTTTTAAGAGACAATAATGTGTTCACATAATCACATAACATTAATGATGATATACAGGTCAAGATAACTCTTGAGACTTTATGTAAACTAAATAAAAAAAGAATATCTATAGTGGTCTATAAATAGACCACTGGGCATTAATGGTTAACTCTTCTTGCTTTAATTGTCGCATTTGATCATTTTGTTTTTTATCTTGTCTTATATATCTAGCTATGGCTCTAACAAATTCCATTTGTATTTCCTTTTATGTTATGTCATCATTAACCATGTTTCTGAGCCTATGTTAGAATTGGGACAGTGATGTTTTATGTAGTTTCATTATGGAATTGTATCTTGCTTTATTCTTTAAGGTTCTTTTTGTTATACCTGTTATGTAGCTAAATTTATTTATTTTGTTTCATCTATTTCTGTTCTGCATTTTATTTCACACTATTAAATTTTGATACCTACTTGTTCAATTTCGTATGCTATTTTCTGAAACTATTTTAGGCCAAATGGATGGTTGCCTTTAAATTCCATTGTTTTTATTTTATTTAAAGCTATTTCTGATTTATATACTTTTGTTATTTGATTAACCTATATGCCGTTCCTAAAAGTTCATTCTCATTTTTTGCTAGTAATATTTGATCATCTTTGTATACCATTGTTTTTACTGATCTAGTCCCTAAATTAATTCTTTCTATTGTTTGTTGTTTTCACATCATTATCATGTCATCTTTATAAGATTAAAAATACCTCTTGACTTTGGGCAACTTTGTCTACTCCCTTTTGAGATCAGTATTGGCTCTCTGTTATTTATTTTGATTTTCATTTCTGCATTTATGTTTTTCATTACTTTTATTTAATGTTTTGGGACTCCTTTTTTCTCTCTACTATTTCCAATAATTTTAATCTAGATATTTTATCAAAGTCATTCTTTTAGTCTATAAAGAGGAACAGTATTTTTAAATTCAATTCTTTTCGCTTTTCAATTATTTGCTTAAGAGAGAAGACATTGTCTATATAACTTCGCCCTGTTCAAAATCCTATCTGTTCTTCCATTAAAAGGGGTGCTACTACTTTCAGCCATCCATTTTTTATAATATTTGTATAGGTTTTGTATGCTGAGCAAAGTAGGGTAGTTCCTCTATAATTTTGAGGCTTAATTCTATCATCCTTTTCAAATATTGATATAATATTTTCTATGTTCCACTTTAAAACTATAAAATATTTCACTGTATTTAAATCTTCAGGTGGAGAGCAAGGTGACGCTGGGACTTGGAGGTATTGTAGTAGTGCTTATGGCTGTATTTTGTACGATTGGAATTTTTGGTTACGCTGGGATTACTACTACATTACTTACGATAGAGGTAAGTGAAAACGTATCTTGCATTATTAAAAAAACATAAAGTGGCACTTGCTCTAAAACTAAACTGCAAAGGTGTAACTGCTAACTAGGTCACATAGTAAATTTTATTTATACTGTTACTCATTACATTACATAATACTTTATTAAACGGTTCAAGGTTTATAAGAGCAAAGATCCGAAAACAAGTAGGTTTATTAAAAGCATACATTCAAGTATGACATAGCTTCTTAATAATTCTCTCTGCTAACAAGGCGTCATTCACATTTATCGGGTTCAATGCAAAGAAGGTGGTGAGTTAAAGCCAACTAATACCCTGTTCCTGTCCTTTGATCGGATAAATCTCCCGCAAAGGTCTAAGACAGTCCATCGAAGTTAGACCGTTCATCCTGAACCCACTCAGATATTTCAAGTGCCAGCACTTTGGATATACAAGCAAGTTTTGTAAGGGACAAGCTACATGCCCTAACTGTGGAGATGAATTCCATGATGGTGCATGTACTGCAGCTCTGTCATGCGTGAACTGCAGTGGTGAATATCCATCTAGTTCCCAAGATTACCCCCATTTTGTAGCGGAAAGAGCGATCCAAGAGATACAGGTTAGAGAGAAGGTTCCCTTCTCAGAAGCCTGGAAGCCTTTGCATATACGCCAACCCTCTGTTCTAAGGTCTGGTACCTATAGCTCAATTGCAGCTAAACCGGTACTGAGGTGAGAGATCATAATGCAGACCAGTGATTTCAATGGGGCAACAATTTCAGAAAAGACAATTGTAGCTCATAGCTCCATTACAAAGCCCTCAACATCAGCGCTCACATCTATTATAATGTCTACAAAATCTGTTGGTGAAAAAAATAACACTGTTAGATCACCAACGAAAACGTCAAACTCAACACAAAAGACTAGCAAGCTTGTAATGTATAATGCCTCAATGATAAAGTTTAAGAAGAGCTATACAAAGAAGACTTCCTCAAAGAAGATAAGTCTAATCCCAGTACATTGAAGGGATATAAGAGTCCATGAACATCTCCTCAAAGATCCTCTTCTGGGGAATCTTTAGGGATGGACTGAGACTGGCGTCTTTCATCTTCACTGGTCCCCGTTAGCAACCGGTTTGAGACACTCAAACCCAAGTTCACTATGGGAACACGGAAGTCCTTGGCTGAGGACACGGAGCTGGACGAATCTGGCCATACTGGGAGAACCCCCATGGAAAAAGATGTGAAAAAGCATTGGAGAAGAATGTCAGCCCAAGACAGAAGAAAAGGGTTACATTAATTCGACAATTGTCTACTTCAAAGTAAAGCAGAGTTACCTTGGGGTGCCTGTCCCATACACTTATTAATATGACTATCCTACAATGGAACATATGTGGTATTATAACACAACAACCAGAACTTGAGCTTTCGCTCAATAAGAATGAGTCTTTTGTTGCATGTTTGCAAGAGATTAAGCTGCATCCACAAGACACTTTCCATCTCAAATGATACACCCCTGCACAGTGTGATGTTATATACCAGAAGAGGTTGTTCCGGCACATGGTGGCGCTATGATACTTGTCAGAGATGATGTAAATATGGAATCAGTACCCTTAAGCTCTGATATGCAATCAGTTGCCATAATGATTCTACTGCCAAACATTCAGCTCACTATTTGCAACTTATATTTGCCTCCATCCCATGACTTTGAGACAGAATATTAGAAGACCCCAAAAGAAAATCGTTTATGTGAATATTTGTTAAGAGTGTAATTTGTTTTTTGATGTTGGTATGAGATGGTTAAATGAGGAAAACGTGTTACTAATGTTCATTGTTATGAACAACTAAGTTTGTTTAAAGACGTCATAAATATTCCCATATTTAATTTTAATATATATGTATAAATATTAGAATTATATGTGTACAATATTAATAGCAAAGGGAGAATAGTTAAAGATCACTTCCCTAACAATACGGGAACTATTTGATGAACGCATACGCGGATGTATACGAGAAAGGTAGTATCACGTGAGGTGACGCCAAACTCCTTTCACTAGCGCCTAAATGTTCGAGGTGATAGGACGTGTTTTGGGTAGCGTGTGAACATTGTAGAACATTTACCAGACTTTCATCAAGCTTTTGTTCCACTTTTTGGAAAAGTGGAAAGACTTAAATAATCTAAAATGGTGCTAAGAGGATTTATTTAAATGTAAAATAGAGAAAAAGTGTTAATAAAATAATACATTGTGGTGAAGAAACATCGTGTGATTTTTCATTCCATCCGTTACCACGCCCTGAGGGAAAGAAGAGTCACATCGCTCAAACATGAAACAACACTTCAATAAAAACAGCGCCAAATGGCTTGCCCAACGTGGGGCACGAATTTTGGATGGAATGGAAATCTACGGGAAATGAACTTAAGCGAAATACCAAGTGACGCCAAATCTTTGCACCAAAAAGAAAGAAGACGCCATTAGAACATCGTTTGAAATTTACGACTTCGGAAACACCTATGAACGGATAATCAACGCAGGAAAACACCAGAGATCGTCTAGCGAAGCCAACCGCCCAGGAGACGCACGTAACTGGATAAATTAACGAGAAAAAAGTAGGACCAAAAATTTTTATTTTTACATCCAGTTTATTTTTATTTTTATGTTACTGTGAAGCGGCAAAATAGTAGGACTTTTAAGCCAAAGTGAACTGAATAAAGAAACTAAAATGTCGCAAAAAGAGAGAGATCTAGTAACAGGAGTAGGGGAAGGGGCGGATAGGCCTAGCTATCAGACAGAACCAGAAAGTGAGGAACAGGTAGCAATAGGAAAAGACCAAAGGTTTGAAAGATTAGAACAGAAGATAGAAGGAGTAAAGCAGGACATAGAACAAAGTTTAGGTCAGAGTGTAGAACAAAAACTAGAACAAAATAAAAAAGAAATAGGTCAGAAAATGGAACAGAATAGGGCAGAATTAAACCAGGACATAGAACAAAGTTTAGGTCAGAGTATAGGCCAGAAACTAGAACAGAATAAGGAAGAGATAGGTCAGAAAATGGAGGAAGTGAGAAAGGACTTAGAACAGAAAATGGAATTAGGAAGACAGAACTTAGAACAGAAAATGGAATTAGGAAGACAGAACTTAGAACAGAAAATAGAATTAGGAAGACAGGAGTGTAAAGAAAATATGAAAGTAATGGAAACTAATTTAAAATTAGTACATAAAAACTTAAATGAGACAAAGGAAGCCTTAGAAGCTAGGATAGAAATCATAGGAGATGGAATGGGAAAAATAGAATCGGAAATGAGAGAAAATAAGATTGTATTAGAAGAAGAAATTGGTAGATGTAGGGATGAAATAACAGAATGTAATACAAGTGTAGACTGTAAGATTACAAATGTAAAAGCAGAAATAACTGAGGAATTCAGGAAAGAGATTGAGGTAATAAAGAAAGGCATTATTAATGAAACTGTAGAACAAATTGTCATTCCTAAAATTAAGACTATGGCTGATGTGGTACATTCACAACAAGATGCTATGAATGATATGAAACAAAGTCACTTAGAAATAAAGAATGATTTAAAATCAATTTGTGAAGAAATGAAAAAAGGAAAAGAAAGTTTGGCTAATGTAAATGATGTGAATGCACTACAAAGGCAAAATGATTTAGATGTAAGTAATGTACAAGATGAGAGTTATTTGAATGATGTACAAAATGTTGACTCACCATATAAAGAAAGAGATTCACAATTAAACAATGACACAACACACAACACATGCTACACCAACAGCATACTACATGAAATCACACCACCTACATTTGACGAGGAGAAGGGAGACGATCCAAAACTCTTTGTTAAAGAGATGGAAGAGTATTTTAAAGTGAAAAGGATACCAAATGAGCTCAGGATGATGATAGTTAAGAAGAGCTTAAAAAACAAGGCATTAGAATGGCTTAGGTTAACACTAGCTGGTCATGAATCGTATAGCTCATTCAGAAATCTATTCCTATCAAGGTATTGGGGCCCAGCTGAGCAAAACCAAACTAGGGTAGAGCTAGCGACAGGTAGATATGATCCAACCAAAGGATTATTGCTAGTCGATTATTTTATGAAAGTAGCCAACAAAGGAAAGCTATTAGACCCTAACCTGTCGGAAGCAGAGTTAATTACCAGCATAACAAGACATTTCCCAGACACAGTGAGAACAGGGTTAATTGTTGCGAGACCAGTACATTTTGTAGACATGATAGAATTACTAACATCCTTCTAAACACAAAATGGTCGGCCTAATGAGCATAGACATAGAAACGGTCATCCAAACTGACCTATCTTAAATAGAAGCACGGCTACAAACAACCAGAATGAGAGAGAAGATAGAAATACTAGGAGCACCCATGACAGGGGGAGAGGGGCACATCATTTCCCACAACCACACAATCATGGCGAAAGGATGGAAAACACGAGACAGCGGTACCACGACACAATACCAAGGGGTGAATCGAGATACCGAACGCATAGATATGATTGGGGGAGACCAGGAGACTGTACCCATCAAGTGAATCACATAAGATTCTGTAGGGAATACTTAAACAGCCAAAGGTGTTCACACAATAGGGGTTCACACCAAAGGGGCAGAAACCAATGGAACACCGGCAACGTAAGACAACAGGAACAGAATGAAAATGTGCCGAATAGGACCGATGCTGCACAGAATACAGAAACAACAATCACCTCTAACGCCCAGGAAAACTAAGTACAAGTCAACTTTGTGTCCCAGAAGTTGACCTGTGTGGCAGTAGGGGCAATATTGACCAACATTGTATAGATACCTTGAGGAGACAGGCAAGTGAAAGGAAGGAAATAACCAATCCACCAATGATTAGGCTTAAGGTATGGGGTATCGAATTGCCAGCAATGATTGATACAGGAGCCAGCACATCAGTATGTGACAAACAGCTATTCCAGGAATTAATAACGAAGAGAAATGCTGAATTCTTGCCTGTGTGTGGAGTGTATTGCAGCACAGCGATTGGCAAGAAAAAGGAACATGTTAAATACCAGGTAAGGCTGGTAATAGAAATTGGGAGCTGGAAGTTCGATTTTATCGCCCTGGTAATACCTAGACTAACACCTACCCTAATCATTGGCAGTGATTTGCTTAATCTTTGGAGGTCGGTGATCGATTATGACCTACATGAATTTATTATCAAGGAAGGAACCTCAGAGTGCACCGCGAAGTTCCTGGAGGAAGAAACATGCCAGGAGGAACCAGACCAGACAGGGATCCATCCAGATGAGCAGTGTTTTGTGGAGAACATCAATGTCCATGAGAATAGGTTGGTAGACCTAAGGATAAGCAGGGAGAAAACAGGTTGGACGAGCGAGGAGGATACTAATGTTTGCAGCCATTGGATCTGCACAGAAGACAAATACGTTACCTCGAACAACTACCAACCTGAACCACTACCAACAGATGAAGTAGAACCGACGTCACAGCTAATCGACGAGAAGGTCTGGGGAACACATGGCATCTCTGAAGAGGAAAGGAACCAACTTAGAAAGATATTAATTAAAAACAGGAAAGTTTTTAATAAAAAGTCAGGTACATGTAATAAGTATGTACATACTTTTAAAGTCAAAGATATCACCCCCTATTCACATAAATCCAGGCCCATCCCCAACTCCATCAGGGAGGAAGCTGACAGAGTGATCCAGAAAATGTTGGCAGACGGAATAGTAGAACCGTCGGACTCATGTTATGTGAATCCAGTGGTATGGGTCCACAAAAAAGAGGGAAAATTGAGGATGGCCATCGACGCAAGGAAAATAAATGCACATACCTTGCCAGATCATTACAGGCCTGAGGGGGTAGACCAACAGATATCAAAATTGAAAGGAGGTCAACATTTTACAAGTCTTGACCTGACAGCATCATTCTGGCAAATTCCTCTTCATCCAGACATCAGGAAATATACCTGCTTCCTGCACAAAGGAAAGGTGTACCACTTTTTAAAATGTGCCTTTGGATTATCAACCAGTAGCAGTGCACTACTGAGGGCTCTTGACAAAGTTTTCGGGGATACTATCGAGGCTTTTGTAACACAATATGTTGACGATTTTTTAATATACAGCAAGGATCCCGAGTCAGACTTACATCACATAGATTATGTATTGTCCAAGTTTCAGGAAAGCAATATGACCCTAAACTTGGAAAAGTGTGAATTTTTTGTCAAAGAGGCAGAATTTCTAGGCCACATCATTACGCCTGATGGTATACAACCTAATCCAGAGAGAGTCAAGGCCATAGAGTGTATACCACCCCCACGTAACTTGAAACAGCTGAGAAGGTTTCTGGGCATTTTACAGTACCAGTCAAAATTTGTGATTAACTATGCTAAGGAATTAGTACCCCTTAGAGAACTGTTGAGAAAGGATACTAAGTGGGAATGGAATGCCGAACACCAGGTATCTTTGAGAAAATCAAAGAACTTTTTAAACACAGTATTCTCCTGGAACGACCGGATCCAAATTCACCTTTTCTAATATACACTGATGCTAGTGCGCACTCATATGGAGCAATATTGGCACAAGAAGATGCAGATGGCAACAAACATGTGATTGCCACAGCTTCTAGATTTCTAAACACGATAGAAGCCAATGCCTGCATAACGGAATTAGAAATAGGTGCAATCCATTTTGCGTTACAAAAGTTCAGGCAATATATCTACCATTATAAAATAATTATATATACTGATCACGTAAGCCTGTCCATCCAAAAAAGCAAGCTAACCAACTCCAAAATCTCGAGGTACATACACGAAATAACGTTGCATGACATAGAGGTCAGACATATCCCAGACAAGGAGAACATTTTTAGTGACTTATTGTCAAGATTAAGATCAGATAGTCACATACCTGAGACGATATATAATCCACAGCATGAAATTAAAATTATGCAGATAAATAGTAAGGAAAGCAACGAAATCTTACAAGACTTCAAAAACATGGCAAAGCTACAGCAAGAAGACCCTGAATTGAAGAGGCTATTCGACAAGGCTCCAGACATAGTACCAAAATTGGAAGCCAAGATAGGGAAATTTAGGAACATCCTGTTTAAATTACATGGTCGCAACGTAAGGAAGTGGAAAATGATGGTACCAAATTCCTTACAGGACAGGGTTATTTTGGCATTCCATCACTCGATGCTTCACTCTGGTACTGAGAGAACAATGCTTGCAATTGAGGAAGTACTATACATCAAACATCTTGGCAAGAAAGTCAGGAAGTTAATTTCCTCATGCGACCTATGTCAGAAGGCCAAGCCAATCAATGTAAGATACGATGTCGTTCCACAATCCATTGTGAGAAACGAGACAAATGCATTGGTGTGCATCGATGAACATGGCGAGCTACCAAGGGGGAAAGATGGAAACAGATACATCTTCGTCATGCTTGATGTTTTCACAAAATTTACTAAGATATACCCCATTAGGAACATTAAAAGTAGGACTTGCCTCAACAAAATCGTTAAAGATTATATTGCAAGATATGGGAATATAAAAGCGATTCATTCGGATAATGCAACAATGCATAAAAGTAAATTATTCCAGGACACCTTAAAAACATTAGGAATAAAATTATACTATTCTTCAGCCTATTATCCTCAAGGAAATCCGACAGAAAGAACGATGAGAAATATAAGTATATATTTCTGCCTGCTTTGCCACAAGGACCATACTTCCTGGACGGAAATATGCGGGTACATAGAGGAGGTGATTAACCATTCGGTGAACCCCACGACCAAGTTCGCCCCAATCGAATTGATGACCAACACAAAACCCAAGAGATTGACAATTGACATTGACACTATGATGGCTGCCCAAAGGGAATTGACAGAGAAGGAAAAATGTTAATTGGCATTCAGAAGGTTACAGCAAAAGGCAGAAAAAGGGAGAAACAAGGTAAAAAGATTTATCAGGAAATGGTCCCCACAAATTGGAGAAAAGGTGCTCTTAAGAAGCCACAAAGCATCCAAGGCATCTGAGAAAAGATCTGCAAAGATGGAACTACTGTACACTGGACCGCTGGTCATAACAAAACAGCTGGGTGACCATACGTATGAGCTACAGAATACAAATGGCAAGTTGGTAGGAAGATACCATAAAAACAAATTGAAACCATACAAAGAAAGGACCAAATAGTCTTTGCCAACAAACATGTAAGGCAGGAATAGTAGAGATGATGGAAAATAATAATTTTTAATGGGTTACTTATAGAAGATTATGTTCAGATTGGAAAATACAACAAGAAAGAAAATCAACATAGCCATTGGCTATATTGACCACAAAGAGCATTGTCAACAAAGACAGATGAGGACACTGATTGTCATTAAAGAAGTGAATAGCGACGGAAAATAATGTGTTTTTGACATAAGGATGTCAGGGACAAAACAATAAAAAGGAATCAATTATGATGACAAAGATAAAATATTTATGACACAAAGGTGTAGAGGGTGAATTGAGAAGTAAAATAATACAATTGCAGAATAATTGTAAGTATAGAAGTTTTCTCTTATAGAGATAAGAGATATTTATTCATCCACTGATCATTTTACATGACATGGGATATATCATATTGAGACAGAATATTGACCAATGGAGGGTCGTTCATGTAAATATTTTTGTAAGAGTGTGTAAATTTCTAATTCTTTTAATTTGAGTGTATCAGGGACTTTTTTTTTTTAATATTCAAGATAGCCAATGTTTTCTCGTCACTTTGAGTTCAACCAATGAGAACTGTTGCGCGGATGAATACATAAGAATGGCGGTGTTGCGTCATACAGACGCCGGGGACTCTTTATTCATTGGCGTCTGTGAGCTCAAGTTGAGAGGATGTGTTTTTTTTGATAGCGCGTGAACATGTAACTTTCACCCAGACCTTTATACAGTGTAGATTCTACCAAACTTTTATCCTGTGTAAAGTCTTTGAATAATTAATATGGTGCTAAAAGTGTAAATTAACGAATAAATACATTGTGATAAAGGAACGTTGATTTATGCATTCCATTCTGTAACCACAACCCTGTAGATAAGAGTAGCGTCTGCTATCAAACTATTACATCATTCAGTAAAAACATTCCTGCTGCTACGTAATTATATTATAAAATCCGTAACAAGATGGCTTGCCCAACGTGGGGCGCGAAGTTAGAATGGAATGCAAAATTACGAGTACGAAGTGTTAACACCAAATGACGCCATCCCATCGCGCAGGAGAAAGACGCCATTAGACCATCGTGATATCAACAAAACATCGATACACGGAGAATCAACGTGGGAAAAACACCGGAGATCATCTAGCGAAGCCAACTACCCAGGAGACGTAAATAACTGGACGGAGAACCAACAGAAAAGAAAGTAGGATCCAAAATTTTTGTTTTTACATACATTTTATTTCCATCTTTATGCTACTGAGAAGTGGCAAAATAGTGAGACTTTTAACCTCAAGTGAATTGGATAAAGAAATTAAAATGTCGCAAAAAGAGATAGAAACAGGAGTGGGGGAAGGGGCAGATAGGCCTGGTTATCAGGTAGAATTAGAAAGTGAGGAACAGGTGGAAATAAGCAAAGACCAAAGGTTAATGATGATCATGTTTGAAAGACTAGAACAGAATATGAAAGAATTAGGTCAGAAAATGGAGCAAAATAATGCAGAACTGAAACAGGACATAGAACAAAGTTTAGGTCAGAGTATAGGTTAGAAACTGGAACAGAATAAGGAAGAGATAGGTCAGAAAATGGAGGAAGTGAGACAGGACTTAGAACAGAAAATGGAATTAGGTAGACAGAACTTAGAACAGCAAATGGAATTAGGTAGACAGAACTTAGAACAGCAAATGGAATTAGGTAGACAGAACCTAGAACAGAAAATAGAATTAGGAAGACAGGAGTGTAAAGAAAATATGAAAGTAATGGAAACTAGTTTAAAATTAGTACATAAAAACTTAAATGAAACAAAGGAAGCCTTAGAAGCTAGGATAGAAATCGTAGGAGATAGGATGGGAAAGATAGAATCAGAGATGAGAGAGAATAAGATTGTATTAGAAGGAGAAATTGCTAGATGTAGAGATGAAATAACAGAATGTAATACAAGTGTAGACTGTAAGATTACAAATGTAAAAGAAGAAATAACTGAGGAATTAAGGAAAGAGATTGAGGTAGTAAAGAAAGACATTATTAATGAAACTGTAGAACAAATTGTCATTCCTAAAATTAAGACTATGGCTGATGTGGTACATTCACAACAAGATGCTATGAATGATATGAAACAAAGTCACTTAGAAATAAAGAATGATTTAAAATCAATTTGTGAAGAAATGAAAAAAGGAAAAGAAAGTTTGGCTAATGTAAATGATGTTGTGAAGGCATTACAAAGACAAGATGATTTAGATGTAAGTAATGTACAAGATGAGAGTTATTTGAATAATGTACAAAATGTTGACTCACCATACAGAGAAAGAGGTTCACAACCAAACAATGACACAACACATAACACATGTTACACCAACAGCATATTACATGAAATCACACCACCTACATTTGACGAGGAGAAGGGAGACGATCCAAAACTCTTTGTTAAAGAGATGGAAGAATATTTTAAAGTGAAAAGGATACCAAATGAGCTTAGGATGATGATAGTTAAGAAAAGCTTAAAAAACAAGGCATTAGAATGGCTCAGGTTAACACTAGCTGGTCATGAGTCGTATAGCTCATTCAGAAATTTATTCCTATCAAGGTATTGGGGCCCAGCTAAACAAAACCAAACTAGGGTAGAGCTAGCGACAGGTAGATACGATCCAACCAAAGGGTTGTCGCTAGTCGATTATTTTATGAAAGTAGCCAACAAAGGAAAGCTATTAGACCCCAACTTGTTGGAAGCAGAACTAATTACCAGCATAACAAGACATTTCCCAGACACAGTGAGAACAGGGTTAATTGTTGCGAGGCCAGTAGATTTTGCAGATATGATAGAATTGCTAACAGCCTTCGAAACACAAAAGGTCGGCCTAATGAGCATAGACATAGGAACGGTCACCCAAACTCACCCATCCTAATCCGGAACACGGCTACGAACAACCAGAGTGAGGGAGAACATACAAATACTAGGAGCACCCATGAAAGGGGGAGAGGGGCACACCATTTCCCACAACCACATAATCATGGCGAGAGGATGGAGAACACAAGACAGCGGTACCACGACACGATAGCGAGGGGTGAATCGAGATACAGAACGCATAGATATGATCGTGGAAGACCAGGAGACCATACCCATCAAGTGAATCACATATGATTCAGTAGGGAACACTTGAACAACCACAGACCGTCATACGACAGAGGTTCACGCCAAAGGGGCAGAGACCAATGGTACACTGACAACATAAGACAGCAGGAAGTAGATGAAGATGTGCCAAATAGGGCAGATGCTGCACAGAATACAGAAACGACAACCACCACCAACACTCAGGGAAATTACAACTAAGTTCGTCCCAACCGAGCGGATGACAAACAACAAAATCTCAGCAACTTACAATTGACATCGACACCATGATGGCTACACGAAGAGAAAGATGGAACCACTGGTCATAACAAAACAGCTGGGTGACCACACGTATGAGCTACAGAATACAAATGGCAAGTTGTTAGGAAGATACCATAAAAATAAATTGAAGCCATACAAAGAAAGAACCAAATAGTCTTTGCCAACGAAGGTGTAAGGCAGGAGTAGTAGAGATGAAAGAAGATAACAATTTTTAATGGGTTACTTATAGAAAATTATGTTCAGATTAGGAATTACAACAAGGAAGAAAATCAACATAGTCATTGGCTATATCGACCACAAAGAGCATTGCCAACAAAAACAGACGAGGACACTGATTGTCATTAAAGAAATGAATCATAGCGACGGAAGATAATATGTTTTTGACATAAGGATGTCAGGGACAAAAATAAAAATGAATCAATTATGATGAAAAAGATATAATATTTCAACACAAAGATGTCGAGGGTAAATTGAGAAGAAAAATAATACAATTACAGAATAATTGTAAGTATGGAAGTTTTCTCTTATAGAAATAAGAGACAAAGAAATAACAATTAGTGAAGTGAGGAAAACCATTATCAGAAAAACAATGCCCATGAATTAAGATGAATATAGCCAATGCTAAGCTCGAAGAAATGTTGAACCAAACAACAATGAATAATAACGCAATTAAGAAAATTAGTACCATTAGTAACATCAGAGTTTAAGAACCGACTCAACAACCTGCCTATACATAACAAGCTTATAAGACAAAGAAGGCAAAGAACTGAACAAAGTATTGCCATAAACATGATCATAATCATTAGCTCAAAATTTGTATCCTGTTTTTCTCTCCTCATAGCAATGAATACAAGTCAAAAACCACATAATAAACCATGAAACACTTAAATTATATTTGTGTCAATGTCAAATGTACAATAACTGAGTATGTGTTGTATAAGAACTGAATATGTGTTGTACAATAACTGAATATGTATTGTATGATAACTGGATATATTGTGTAATAACTGAATATGTTGAGTAATAACTAAATGCGTTGTACAATAACTGAATATGTATTGTATAATGACTGAAGGTGTATTGTATAATAACAACATATGTGATATGATAACTGGGTATATTGTACAATAACTGAATATGTATTGTGCAATAATTGGACATGTTGTATAGTAATCAAATGTGTTGCACAATAACTGAATATGTATTGTATAATGACTGAAGGTGTATTGTATAATAACAACATATGTGATATGATAACTGGGTATATTGTACAATGACTGAATATGTATTGTATAATAATTGGACATGTTGTGTAATAATTAAATGTGTTGTACAATAACTGGATATGTATTGTATAATAACTGAATGTATTGTGTAGTAATCGAATATGTGAAATTTATAAAGACATGCTGTATCATGTCAAAACAAAAGACAAAGACAAACAGTGAAGAAGACTGTAAAAAAAAAAAAAAAAAAAGAAAAAAAAAATATTGTACAAAGTGATTGAATCATAGGAGAAGGGAGAAGTATTGTATTGTGTTTCAAGATTGTAAATAAGGTGACAACTTGAAAAACAAAACAAGGGGCATATGAGACAGAATATTGATCAATAGAAAATTGTTCATGTAAATATTTTTGTAAGAGTGGGTAAATTTCTAATTCTTTTAATTTGAGTGTATCAGGGACTTATTTTTTTTAATATTCAAGATAGCCAATGTTTTCTCATCACTTTGAGTTCAACCAATGAGAACTGTTGCGCGGATGAATACATAAGAATGGCGGTGTTGCGTCATACCGACGCCGGGGACTCTTTATTCATTGGCGTCTGTGAGCTCAAGTTGAAAGGATGTGTTTTTTTTGATAGCGCGTGAACATGTAACTTTCACCCAGACCTTTATACAGTGTAGATTCTACCAAACTTTTATCCTGTGTAAAGTCTTTGAATAATTAATATGGTGCTAAAAGTGTAAATTAATGAATAAATACGTTGTGATAAAGGAACGTTGATTTATGCATTCCATTCTGTAACCACAACCCTGTAGATAAGAGTAGCGTCTGCTATCAAACTATTACATCATTCAGTAAAAACATTCCTGCTGCTATATTCCTGCTGCTACGTAATTATATTATAAAACCCGTAACAATATATAGCACACTATAATTAATACATAATTATTATACAAAATACAATAGTACAACCTTGTATCATTTATGTAGTTTACAATGCCATTGGTTATTACAAGATATATCATTACATATTTACATCTAAATATAACATTCATTATAGTTCAGCAATATTATACAAACATTTATCTATTAGAAATGATTTTAGAGTAGCTTTAAATTTTGAGTCTGTCCTATTTTTAACTGCTAATGGTAATTTATTATATAATATAGCTCCTATTTTATATGGGTCCTTATTGGTTTGACTTTTATTCGTGCTCACCCTATGGTAATCATTTGCACTTCTTGTGTCATATTTATGGCAGTCTTTATTGAAAAAGTTAAACTTCTTTTTTTCTTTAACAAGCATAATAGTTCTGAACACATAAAGGGAGATCACAGTTAGGATATTTTGAGTTTTGAATGTTTCTCGACAGGATTGTCGAAAATGAAGATGGTATATAGTTCGTATGCATTTTTTTTGTATCTTTAATAATCTGTCCATGTTGGTTTTACTCGTTCCCCCCCAAATTTCAATTCCATATGTTAAATGTGGGTAAACAATGCCATAATAAGCTGATTTTAAAATACTAATGTCACCATATTAAAAAGAGGTGACAATTAGTGAAGTAAGAAAAACCATAGTCAGAAAAGCAATGCCCATGAATTAAGATGGATATAGCCAATGCTAAGCTTGAAGAAATGTTGAACTAAACAATAGTGAATAAGAACCCAATTACAATGGTATTAATAGTAACATCAGAGTTTAAGAATTGACTCAAGGACCTGCCTATACATAATAAGCTTACAAGACAAAGAAGGCAAAGAACTGAATAAAATATTGCCATAAATATGATCATAATCATTAGCTCAAGATTTATATCCCGTTTTTCTCTCCTCATAACAAGGAACATAAGTCAAAAGCCACACAATAAACCATGATACACTTAAATTATATTTGTGTCAATGTCAAATGTATAATAACTGGATATGTTTTAATTTAAAAGGTGAGTTAATTAATAACACAACATATTTTTCCGGGACGCGTTTCGAAGGTTAACTTTCCTCCATTACACTGGTCTACAAAAATTAACTTTTTCTCTTTCACAAGAATTAAAATAACAGATTCTAAAAGTATTTTTGGTGCTGAATTCAAATATAATCACAGTTTGTGCGTATCGGGCAGGAGTTTTGTGTGATATTCATTTGAATTTTTATAAAATTCTAAAAAATCCGTAACTAGCTATCTAACTCAAAATTATAGCTACTGATTCTGACTTACCTAGAAAGTGGTAGATAGTGATTTTCGGGTATATTTTGCATCTGGAACGTCTCTCATTTTAGTCCAACAATAGTCAGCCAGCATATTGGAACTCCACTTGCCTTGGTACCTCTTCTCTGTCGTAGAAATTTGCTGATGAAAACGCTCACCGTGTTCATCGCTGACAGCTCCAAGGTTTTCGGGGAAGAAGTCCAAGTGAGAGTCCAAGAAGTGAATTTTTAAAGACATGTTGCATCCCATAGCTTTATAAGAATGCAGAAGATCAGCCACTATGTCACGATAGTTTTCTGCTTTATGGTTTCCAAGAAAATTGTAACATAAACTTTTGAAAGACTGCCAGGCTGCTCTCTCCAGTGGATTTAACAGTCCCTCGAAATGTTCATCAGCCATTAATGATCGGATTTGTGGTCCTATCCTATCATTTGTGGTCCTATCCTTTCAATTTAGCATCACTGACTTTGGGGAATTTCGATTTCAAGTACAAGAATCCATCAGAAAGTTTATCCATAGCTTTGACGAAATTGTTCATAACTCCTAACTTAATATGCAATGGAGGTAAAAATATTTTTTCAGGATTCACTAAAGGGACACATGCCACATTTTTCTGGCCAGGGAGAAGAGATTCACGTTTTGGCCATGACTTTCTAACGTAGTGAGACTTCTTATCTCTGCTGTCCCACTCGCACAAAAAATAGCAAAATTTGGTGAACCCAAGCTGCAAACCAAGCAATAAAGCAATGACCTTTAAATCACCACAGATATTCCATTCATATTTTCCATATCGTATTTTCTCTAAAATTAGTTTCATATTTTGATGTGTCTCTTTCATAGCGGCATGCGCTACTGGTATTGATGGAAGTTCATTGCCAATATGTAGCAGCACAGCCTTCAAACTTACTTTAGAGGAGTCTATGAACAATCGCCACTCATCTGGTCGGTGTTGATGCTCAAGAGTTTCCATAAGTGAACAAATATTATTACAAAACACAACACCATATTCTTCAGAGAAGTATTCTTTGAAAACACTATGGCCGCTACGATAACTACTTATTCTTACATCTTTTTGGAGTAAATTCCACCCTTTGAGTCTGGAAGTTAAAACTTCAGCTTCAGTTTAGACAGATTTAAATCCCGAATCAGGTCATTAAGGTCTTGCTGATTGGGAAAGTATGGTTCTGATGAACAGCTACTGGCTTCATATGTAAGATCATTTTTATTTTCATCTGAATAATTTTGAGTTTCAGTTAGGTCAGAATCAGAGTTATCACTTAAGGTTGTATCTACATATACTGGTACGGGGAACTCTTCACTGTTTAGGACAGGTCTCAATGCAGATTGCAAATTCGGATACTTAACTGTATATTTTGTTTTAGATGTGATTCCTTTAATATTTGTCAAACAAAAATAACAGTCAGTTGAATGATCCTTCGGTTCCCTCCAAATCATGGGAATTGCAAATGGCATATGATGTGTACCATTTTTCCACCCAGTCAGCAGTCTAATACACGAAACACAGCATGTACTATTTGGGACCCAGCTCTTATCAAAATCACCAACTTGACAGCCAAAGTAAAGATAATAACACTTCTTTACAAGTGGGGTCATATTTCGCCTCTGAGACTTGAAGGTCAGCTCACCACAAATATAGCAGAAATTATCTGCATGATTTACACACTTTCTTGGCATGATGAAAACATTAAGCACTGAAATACAACATGCACAACATACACAATACACTTCTAAACAGAAAGGAAGGAAATATTTCACTAGTGAACAATGTCACAGTCAGCTCAATACTGACACATCACAATGCCAGACAGGTCTGAGCATGTCTAAACATGAATGAACCTGCACAGTCTTGTTTTGTGGTGCTTCAGCGTGATATTACAAATAATTTCAATAAATACGGCTTGAGTAAAATAGCTACATATGAGGTAAAGGTTCCTATGACAGGTAAAAGAAAATGCTAAAATCATATTTTGAAAAGTAGCTTTCACAGAAAAACTATCCTGATGGGAAAATTCTGACTACATGTCTGAATTCAGGATGAAAAAATGCACTAGATTCACTATTCAGATTTCTTGTGAAAAAAATCTTGTCGACCAGTGTTATCAACCGGACAATAACTGGGTTTCCATGGTGTTTCATGGTGCAGATGGTGATGCTTCTTCTGGTGTTTCTTCTGGTGGCGGTTCAATGAACTTACTAAAAATGTCTCTCTGAGGAATGTCGAAATTAAATACTCGGTTTCTATTTTTTAATAGAACTCACCAAATTATGCACAGAACAAAATTTCTTTCAGTTCCAAACAAAGTATTTCCGTCAAACTTCAGGTTTAGCAATGAGCAACCCTCTCTCGCCATTCTTAGCAGATATTTACATGAGTTCATTGGAAATAAGGATCACAAAGGTTTCCCGTGGATGTTCAAACTCTGGCAGCGATATTTGGATGACATATTTGCAATAGTTCCAAAAAGACACAGCAGTGATGCATTAAAACTTCTGAACATACAGGACAAAAGTATAAATTTCACAGTGGAAGTAGAAAAAGATAATAAATTACCATTTTTAGATCTAAAATTAATCAAAAACAAGGATAGATAAAGTTTCGGTATTCACAGAAAACCAACGCAGACAGACAACTACATAAAAGCTAATAGTTACAATCCAAGAAGCCACAAACAAGCAATTTTCAATAGTTTAACACATAGATTGGTGAACATCCCTCTTTCAGCAGAAGAATATAAAACAGAATATTACAAAATAATTGAAATAGCACAAAAAAATGGCTTTCCCAAAGAATTAGTAGATAAAAAGGTAAAACAAGCAGAAAAGAAAAAATTATTAAAAGAAACTACAACTCTCACAGCAGCAAAAACAAAAATGATATTCAAAAAATTCACATATCATCCATGGGCCTTTGATAAATTTAAAAAGGTGTTCAAGGTATACAACATTGAGCTAGCACCAGTAAACCATTACTCCATAAAAAAACCTACTACTTTCAAACATCAAAGATGCTATTCCACCTAACAAAAAATCTGGCATATACCAAATTGAATGCAGTGATTGTAATGAAATATACATAGGAAAAACCAAAAGAAATTTAGAAATTAGATCCAAGGAACACGTTAGAAACATTAAGAGTAAACAATTAGAAAAATCAGCGTTTGTGTTTCACTTTTGGACAAAAAATCATGACATAAAGCTAGAACCGAAACTTCTCAAACACATAACCGGAAAACAAGAACTGTCCACATGGGAACAAATCTTTATTTTAAAAAATAGAAACCGAGTATTTAATTTCGACATTCCTCAGAGAGACATTTTCAGCAAGTTCATTGAACCGCCACCAGAAGAAACACCAGAAGAAGCATCTCCATCTGCACCATGAAACACCATGGAAACCCAGTTATTGTCCGGTTGATAATGGAGGAAAGTTAACCTTCGAAATGCGTCCCGGAAAAATATGTTGTAAGTGTTGTTCAGTGTTATTAATTAACTCACCTTTTAAATTAAATTAATTACAACAACACTGTTTTCAAACTTCTATGAAAGGAAGATAACTGGGTATGTGTTGTATAATAACTGAATATGTGCTGTATAATAACTGAATATGTGTTGATAATAACTGGATATGTGTTGTATAATAACTGAATATGTGTTCTATAATAACTGAATATGTGTTTTATAATAACTGAATATGTGTTGTATAATAACTGAATATGTATTGTATAGTAACTGAATATGTGAAATTTATAAAGACATGCTGTCTCATGCCAAAACAAAAGACAAAAACATACAGCGAAGAAGACTGTAAAGAAAAAAAAAGTATTGTACAAAGTGATTGTATCAGAGGAATAGGGAGAAACGTTGTATTGTCTTTCAAGATTGTAAATATAGGTGACAACTTGAAAAACAAAACAAGGGGCATGTGAGACAGAATATTAGAATACCCCAAAAGAAAATCGTTTATGTGAACATTTGTTAAGAGTGTAATTTGTTTTTTGATGTTGGTATGAGATGGTTAAATGACGAAAACGTGTTACTAATGTTCATTGTTATGAACAAACTAAGTTTGTTTAAAGACGTCATAAATATTTCCATATTTAATTTTAATATATATGTATAAATATTAGAATTATATGTGTTCAATATTAATAGCAAAGGGAGAATAGCTAAAGATCGCTTCCCTAACAATGCGGGAACTATTTGATGAAGACATACGCGGATGTATACGAGAAAGGTAGTATCACGTGAGGTGATGCTGGACTCCTTTCACTAGCGCCTAAATGTTCAAGGTGATAGGACGTGTTTTGGGTAGCGTGTGAACATTGTAGAACATTTACCAGACTTTCATCAAGCTTTTGTTCCACTTTTTGGAAAAGTGGAAAGACTTAATCTAAAATGGTGCTAAGAGGATTTATTTAAATGTAAAATAGAGAAAAAGTGTTAATAAAATAATACATATTGGTGAAGAAACATCGTGTGAGTTTTCATTCCATCCGTTACCACGCCCTGAGGGAAAGAAGAGTCACATCGCTCAAACATGAAACAACATTTCAATAAAAACAGCACCAACTTCTTGTACATTGATTTAGAAGATCTAGTTTCCCAGTTGCTAACACTGTGTCTGTTGGTGGGAGACTTCAATGTGCACCACCCACTTTGGGGTTCAAGTCGCCCTTGTGCTTGAGGCAAGCTCATCGCTGATTTCTGGACAGTTGCAACCTAGCTCTCCTTAACACTGGAGAGCCTACATTAATTTCTGACTCCTTCAAAAGTTTCTCACTCTTGCAGTTTTTCACCTCAGTTGCCAGTTTCCTTACAATGGAATGTCATCTCTGATTTACACTCTAGTGACCACTTTCCATGCCTTATTAGTCTCTTAATGCAAGATACATTAACCACACGTATGTCCAAATGATGTTTGGACCAAGCCAACTGGAACCTTTACACCCAGTTGGCTGTGTTTAAATACAACGAGCACGATTCAGTGAATGACTTGGTGCAGCATCTCAAGGAGACAATTCTCTTTGCTGCTGAACAATCTATTCCATGGTCAACTTTCCACTCCCATCGATTTCCTGTTCCCTGGTGGACAGAAGAATGTTGGAATGCCATTCATGCTCTAAGGCGTGCTCTTAGGGCTTTCCAACATCACTCTACATTGGATAACCTAGTACAATACAAGAAAATGTGCGCCAGGTCCAGACAAGTCATTAAGGATAGCAAAAAGTCATTGTGGAGCAAATTTGTAGTTTCATTTAACTGACATACACCTACCTCGGCTATGTGGGATAGGTTAAGGCATATTGCAGGTCGATCGACCCATATACCAATTGCGAGACTGAAAATAGCCACAGGAGCTGTTGTTGATTCATTTGAAGTGGCCAATACATTTGGCAGTGCTTTCGCTCAAGTGCCTAGCTCGGAAAACTACTCCCCTGAGTACATTCCAATTAAAACTCAGGTGCAATCTCAAGGCTTCTCGTTTCATTCTAGAAACGTATAAGATCACAATTGCCTTTTCACCATAGCGGAGTTAGAACATTCTCTTAAATCTTCACGATTATCAGCACCAGGACCAGACGGTACTCATGTACATGTGTTACAACAGCTCTCTCCTGAAGTTAAAGCATTCCTGCTTGAGGTCTATGATGTGTTTGGGTTGACACTATACTCCCAGAAAATTGGCAGGGGGCCACCGTTATTCCCATTTTGAAGGCTGGAAAGGACCGTCATCTTCCCTCCAGCTAACGTTCTATTTCCCTCACCAGTTGCGTTTGCAAGGTGATGGAACGCATGATCAATGGACGATTGGTATGGTGGTTAGAAAGTCATAACCTACTAACATCCAGTGTGGTTTTCGACAGCACCATTCAACTGTAGACCATCTTGTATCAATATCGACACAGATAATGGATGGATTTATGAAGAACTGTCAAACCATTGGCAGATTTTTTGATCTCGAGAATGCTTATGATACGTGCTGGTGGGCAGGGATTCTACGTTCCCTGTATACCTGGAACATACGTGGATGCCTATCGCTGTTCATTCCGGAGTTTATGAAAGATCGCTTTTTCCGTGTAAGGGTAAGCTCGGTTTCTTCTACTGTAATTCTTTTGTTCAGGAGGAGGGAGTACCTCAGAGTTCGGTACTAAGTGTCACTTTGTTTGCTATAGCAATTAACTCCATCTGGAAATGTGTGTCCATCTGGAGTTTCGTCATGCCTATTCATAGACAACTTCACTGTCTATTACACTACTCAGTGCACAGCGTTCTTACATTGGCACCTGCAGCAATGTTTGAACAACCTTAGAGAATGGAGCTCAAAAAACGGCTTCTGTTTCTCAACTGAGAAGTCAATCTACGTTAATTTCTGGCACTGTAGGAGACGATTACCACCTTTGCTCCATTTCGGTCCATATTTACTTCCCTTGGCAGATGAGACACGTTTCCTGGAGTTGATCTTGGATAGGAAGCTTAGTTGGTCATTGCATATAGCACAATGTGACCGTTCCCTGAATATCATGCCAGTAATAAATGGCAGATCATGATCCGATCCAGAGTAGACTATGTGCCAGTACTAAATGGCAGATCATGATCCGATTCAGAGTAGACTATGTGTGTATTGTTTATTTGTCAGCACAGCCATCTATGGAGGGAAGATTAGACGCGGTCCATAATAAGGGCATCTGCATGGCAATAGGAGCTTTTCCAACAAGTCCTGTCGTGAGCCTTTACGCCGAGTCCGTAGAACCTCCTCCGCAATATCAGCATGAGATTCTCTTGGCAAACTATGGTTTTGCGCTTTGATCTATGCCTAAGCATCCAAAGTTTGCTTCTTTTTTCATCACCACGCTGAGAGAACGATATAGGAAAAGCACACTTAGTCCTAAGCCAGCGGGTTTTCATTTCCAGGAGCTTCTAAGGAAGGTGGCAATTGAACTGCCTAGGATGTCTGCTGAGGGCAAGAGGCTCTACCTCCCTTGGTTACCTGGCATGCCCCATGTAGATCTTGGGATGACCGTACACCAGAAGTTCATGATGCCTATTAGTAGTATTTGCACATGTTTTTTAGAATTTTCGTCAGGCTACACCGACTGACATTTTATTTTACCGTGTTCCCCCCCTGTGGTTGAAGATAGAATGAGCTGATTCCAGTTTTTTCCATAAGTGTCTCCTCAATGGCATTGATAGATACAAGTGTACTATGAGAAGATGTAAATGTTTTATAAAAATACATTTTGTAAATTGGTTCATAATTACTTAATAACCATGATATTTGTGACTCTGGTGTAATAATCCTGGAGAGAGCAAGTAATATTGTAAAGTGAAAGGCTAAGAAATGTTCTGAAAGTTCTTGAGACTGATCGCTTTTGCAACAGTATTTTCAGTTGCACTTTAGATATCTGCCTGAAATCACCTCTTCTTAGCTATCATTTTATGCTGTTTAATTCATTGACTTACTATACTAATTATCTTCGTCACAATGACAATTCTAAATTTTAGTGAACTGAGAGGAAACAGAATTTTGCCCCACAAAATATACATTTCACATAAGCTATTTACACAATTGCATACACAACATCTTGGTGTATTCTGTGCATGTGCTGTCTGTGTTGCTTACTTTCTTCTTTTTTTGTATTTACTTAGCTGGTTTCAAATTTTGTTAATAACTGCTTGAGCAATAACGCTGCACGGCCGGTAATGGATATCCAATACACAATTCTAGGTGTTTAAATTGTTAAATGTAGGTAAATATGCTTCGTACATAACCATTCATATCTTTGGTATTTATTAAGTTATTTTAATGAAACAAAAACTGACTTAAATCTCATTAAAGGCACTATACATCTATTGCAGAAACAAAGAAAGACTGTATTAACAAAATGATTAAATATTGCAAATTTTTTCTCTGTAGCAAGTCATTCTGTAAGTCGAATGCACCTAATTTGTGAGTCAGATTTGTGTTATATGCATACAAATGTATATTTATTGCAATTCAATATGGTGTAATACACGATTGAATTCAGTCAAAGGTAAACAAGTACATATAAGTAGCAAAGACAAAATAACAAAACATTAATAATAATAATAATATACAAAGAACTGATTAACCAAGTACAGAGGTATTTTTTAGAGGTGGCACGTGACCTTGTCACTCACGCATATCCGAGCATCACGCAAAGCGATGGTGGGGGTAAGTTTCCACCAGCAGTTGGCTAGTGGGCTGCAAGTCGAAGAGGTACTAACCAGACACCCCTTTTATCTTGCAATCGACAAGTGGACTTGACCATGAACTAGTGCGCAACATTACGACACACGCCACGTCTAAAAAATACCTCTGTAGTAGAGACTATGCACAATGAAATATTAACAGATTACAAAATAAGTACCTAACATTGACTTTTGATTACTGAACTTTTAAGCTATTTAAAAATTCCTCTAATGAATAGAACATATTATTAACTAAATAAGTTTGTAAAGCAGATTTGACTTTAGTGTGGTTTTCACACCTTTTAATTTCTGCTGGCAGTCTATTGTAGAATTTTGCACCAGCGTAACTAGGCAGCTTTTCAAACTGACTCAGTCTGTGCATTGTAATAGACAAATCATTTTTATTTATTGTGTTGTGTCATGTATGTCTGAATTTGTTTGCATCAGAAATTTGTATTTTATCATGTATAGTATAGTTTTATAAATATACAGGCTAGGTAGAGTCATTATTTTATGCTAACGGAAAGCTTCTCTACATGAGTCTTGCATTTTTAAGTTCAAAATATATGTGATTGCTCTTTTCTGTAAAGTAAATATTCTATTTTGAAGTATTACCCCATATTTCTATACCATATGACATGTGTGACTGAATGAGAGAGAAATAAATTATCCTATTAGTTGCTGCTGGGACATAGTTCTTTAGACACTTAAGAAGAAATAAATGTTTACTTATTTTTAATGCTAATTTGTCTGTATGTGGTGTAAACGATGTTTTATCCAGTGTGACACCAAGTAGCTCTACCTTGTCAACACTGTTTACTGATTTGTTGTCAGTATACAATTGTAGAGGCGTATTAAGTGTTTTGCTACCGAATGTTATCAGTTCACATTTAGTTGGGTTTATACTTAAGTTTAGCATTGAGAAGTACTGCAATAGTTTGACAGCTATTTCACTTAGGTTTTCTTCCAGCATTAGGCTAGAGGAATGGCTGGCTGTGACGCTAGTGTCATCTGCAAATTGTACTAATTTTGTACTTTTAGGTATATAGTCAGTTATATCGTGCATGTATAAGATAAACAAAAGTGGACCGAGAATTGATCCCTGAGGGACCCCATGTGTCAATTCTGTCGTAGTTGATATAGCATCACCATTTGTCGAATTCACAGCTACGTATTGTTTTCAGTTTGTCATGTAGGATTCTATTAATTTATGTCCCAGGCCTCTAATCCCCAGGACTGATAGTTTGTTCATTAGTATTTTTTATCCACACAGTCGAAAGCTTTAGTAAGAAAGCTGTTGCATATTTGCCTGCGTCAGTGTTTTTTATAATTTCTTCGATACATTCAATGACTGCACAGATTGTTGTTCTATATTTTACAAAGTCATTTTGATGTTTAGGTATTAGGCTAAACTTGTTGAGAAAACTTATTAGCCTTTTGTAGATTACTCTTTCAAAAATTTTTGAGAGCGCTGGTAAAATTGATATTGGATGGTAGTTATTCAATTCTCTTTTGTCACCTTTTTTAAAGATTGGTATTACTTTCGCAATTTTTAGTTTGTCTGGGAAAGTTCCTTGCTATAGAAACAAGTTTATTATATCAACAAGGGGATTTACTATTTCTTGACTACATGCTTTCAGTAATGACATAGGGATACCATCGACACCAATGCTATTTTTCGCTTTTATTTGTTTGATTATATTTAGGATCTTGTTTGCATCGGTTGGGTATATATACATACTTGATGAGGTTTTGAAATTGTATTGTTTGTAGCATTGGGGCTCCAGTTAGTGGAATTGATTTTGTTGAGATTATGTATCTTTAAACCTATAGAGGCAAAATGGGCATTAAAAGCTTCTACCACTTTTCCTGGGTTATCTGTTATACCTTCATTCATCTTTACTACAAAATGGTTAAAATCAGTGATGTTTAAGGGTTTATGGATGTTGTTTATTACTTGCCAGCTGGATTTACATATACTTGCAGAATTTAGAATCTTATTACTAATGCATTTCTGTTTTGCATTTATTACTGCTTGATCATAGGTATGTTTTAAGTTCTTTAGTTCTATTTTATTAAATTCAACATTGCTGCTGTTTGCCTGAGAGATTGCACATTTTAATTGGAGTTGCATTTGTTTAATCTCTGGTGTAATCCAATGTATGTTGGTTACTTTATTTTGTTTTCTATTTTTGACTACAATTTGGGGACAGTACATATTTTATATTATGTTTCAGGATTTTGAAAAGTGAGACGAGTTTTATGTTTGGATCTAACTCAGTGTATATATCTCCCCTAGCTGGCTAAGCCAAATGTTCTTGGCTTCAAGGTTTTATCATTCTGTTTATTGCTACGATGCAATAATAGCTACAAGTGTGTGTGTGTGTGTGTGTGTGTGTGTGGGGGGGGGGGGTAAACACCCAAGCTGAAAAGAAATCACACCTCCCTGTCAGCGTTTCTATTTATGCCTTAGAATAAATACACAGCAGAGATTTAAGGTAGAGCCATGTAGCTACGGGCTCACAGTTTTTTGTTTTAGCTATCAGAAAAGCACATTTGAAAATATTATAGTTCAAACTATGGCTTCAACTAGCAATGTAGCTAACACATTAGCTTGTGTAGGCAGTGTAAGGACCTCAGAAATTACTTCAGATAATGTGGAGGACATTTTGCTATATGACAGTGACTTTCATATTGACGGCGGGTTTTCAGATTTTGAGGGGGCATCAGGATATAGGTAGCAGTGAGGAAGCAAATGACTCTTTCTTAAGGTGTTCGTGAAGAAGCAATATTGTGGGATAGTCAAAATGACTCTGAAACAACTAGACATATCTTCACGAGCACAGCCTCTGGTGTACAACCCCAGGCTCAGCTGACCTCTGACAGCTAACCAATTGACATTTTCAGAAAATCTTTTACTCTCTCATTGTTACAGAAACAAATCCATATGTGAGTAAGGTGAAGGAAGACCTGACTTCTAAAGGCAATTTAGGGCCTAAGAGTAGAATTCAGAAGTGGACAGAAGTAACACTGAATAAGATTTACAGGCTAATTGGTCTGATTACATTTATAGGTGTTATTCGTAAACCAACTTAAGAAATGTACTGATCTACAGATGACATGCTAGCTACTCTATTTTTTGGGAAATGCATGTCAAATATCAGGTTTACTTCCATTTTGCAGTTCCTTCATTTCACCAGTACAGAAAAGGTAAATGATAAACTAAACAAAGTTAGGTCGGCTTTGGAGTATATTATTTCAAAATTCAATGAAAATTATGTGCCTGGTGATAAGGTCACTGTTGACAAAATCTTGATGCTTTGGAAGGACCACTTAAGTTGGAAGCAATACATCAAAACAAAGAGGGACCAGATTTGGCATAAAGAGTTTTGATCTTTGTGAAAGTAAAACAGGATATCTTTACAATAGTTGCATTTACACTGGTCAAGGAACTGGTAATATCGGAGACAAAGATTTGATCAGCATTGTACAAAAGGAAAACAGATGCAATTGAAACAGTATGTTCAAATAGTATTGGTTTGCTGAAGAGTGTGAATACAAAGACTTTAAGGAGAGGAGAAATGCAGGTGCATTTGCTGCCACCCTTGACCTACATTACTTGGCAAGATAGGAGGGTGGTTACAGCATTGTCCAATTGCAGCCCTAAGATTTTGATGATTGACACTGGAAAAATAGATACCCACACCAAAATGTCAATTTTCAAGCCCGATGTTATCCAGGAATACAACATGCATATGGATGGTGTGAATCTAGTAGATCAGGTATTGCAATCATATCCCTCTTTATGAAAAACAGTTAAATGCTATAAAAGGGTATTTTTGCATCAGCTGGATATCGCCATATACAATTGCTTAGTAATTTGGAGAACTCTAAACCCACGCAAAACAGTGACCTACCTGGATTTCCACATATCAATAGCTCATAGCCTAATTGAGCACTATAACATTTGGAGGCCTCTTCACACAGGGTATAAGAAATCTACAAACCTTGCACCTGTCAGACTTGAAGGGAAACATTTTCCTAAAAGGATACCACTGACTGTAAAAAAGTTGTGTACATTTCAAAGGTGTCTGGTGTGCCACAAAAAAGGAGTTTGTAAAGAGACTAACATGATATGCCATGAATGTGGAGATGTGCCCTTATGTGTCTATCCATGTTTTGAGATGTACCATTCAAAAAGGAACCTTTAAAGGTAAGACTTCATTTATTCTAGAATTTATTTAAACTTATTATAAAAGACAAAAATTAAAATAATTAAGGTTAAATAAGCATTAAATGGATGCATGCACAGGATGTCATATGACATCCATATCGGCTCTCCTGCATTTTAAAATTGACGTCATATGACGTCCATATCCGAAAAGAGGTTAATGGTGTCTTTCCATAAATTTTCTATTTTTGTCTTTCAATTCATAAGTATAGTTTGCAGATGTCTGCATTACATTGTATGGTCCAGTATACAATTCCATTTTATATGTTCTTTTGTTCATTGCATCTGATAAGTGTCTTTTCCTTAGTCGTTTACTGAAGGTTTCCATACATTTACAATGATCTGTCCAGCTTGAATGGCTTCTGTGGTACAGTAATATGAAATATATCAATAAGTCCCTTAGGTATCTTTCACAGGGGTTTGCTTGAGGAGTAGTACAGCTTAATTCCTTTCTCCCTTAGGGTACTTGTAAACAATTTAATTGTGTGCACAGTAGTGTTTTCAGATGGAATTGCTTCAATGTTGAATATTTGGGAATGAATGAATATTTAGGAGTGAAGTATCTATAATTTTCTCCAGGCAAGTTTTTCTGGTAATGTTTCTCATAAGATAAATTTTTACAAATTTATTAAATATGCTCATTTATGATCAAAATGTGTTTGAAATTGTATTTCCCAGCAGCTATGCATCTCCTGTAATAAGAATACTATTTTCACCTGTACAAATGGCTTCTTTTATATCATACTTCACATTTAAGTATTTACTTTTTATATAGTGACCACTTGAAGACCTGTGAAGCATTAAGATCAGAAGAAACTACAGTTCAAAAGTATTGGAAAGCACGAATGCTAATGGCTTCATTGCCAGATGCAAGGCACTAGAAAACAACAACAACAACAACAACTTTTTATGTAGTTGACATACTGATTTGTATTTTCCAACTTTTCTATCCAAGTGCTAGATGTACAGTTTTGCTGAAAATCAATGTTTTCTTCTTCCTGAGTGTGTTAAAGCTTGGTGAAAAGTTAAAACTATTTTCTTTCCAAGGCTCCAAAAAAAATGGTATTCTGTTTGGTGGTGTTTCTTCCATGTGATTTAGGTAAAAATTCCCTAACTATATCCTATGCTTCCAGTGGTGTCTTTTCCTTATCTGTGGAGCTATGTTAAATAGTTTGGATACTTCTGGATCTGCTTTCTGTGGGTTACTTATAGTTTTCACATTTTTAACAAGGTATTGCTTTTAATTAGCTCCAAATTGCCTCATGATGAGGGTTGTATATTGTTTCAGGAGAATGTGGTTGGGTTTCAGTGTTGATTGTGTGATGTCTTTCCCTGAAATGGGTTTGCTTTCTATATGATAAGATGCGATCTCATGTAGATACGTATACATATATCTTGATATTTTTGAGCTTTTTTATTGGCATCACTGTAAACTACTTCCCTGACACACCCCACTAGTATGTATATGTAGGGAGGGTGTAGGTTAACAAAGTAACAGAAATTAAGTTAATAGAAAAAGTAAAAGATAAGAACTCTTTTAATTCAAGAGGATTTTTGAAGGGTTTGAGTATAATGGTTAACTATTGTTTTAGGTTATGCCGTTCCTTGTGCTAGCTGTTGGAGTAGACAACATATTCATTCTTGTGCATACCCATCAAAGGAATGAGCGACTCAAGGATGAAAGCTGTGCCCAGCATGTCGGTAGGACTCTGGGTCGTGTAGGACCTAGCATGTTGCTTACCAGTGTCTCCGAGTCTACTTGCTTCCTCTTGGGTAAGTCAACATTTATTCTGGACCTATATTTTGTACTACCTGTCAACTTTTATTTCATAAAACTTCAAAGATCAGCAATAGAAAGTCTTGAATGCATTATGCATTAAAGGTTACTAGGAGGCTTTTTCTTCTGCAGTTATGTATTTTGCGTCTTTGTAAAAATTGTAAATACAGTTCTTTAGAGAAATATCTTTGTTACTTTTGTTGTTATGGTCCAAAGTAGCTGAACATATGAGACAGAATATTAGAAGACCCCAAAAGAAAATCGTTTATGTGAATATTTGTTAAGAGTGTAATTTGTTTTTTGATGTTGGTATGAGATGGTTAAATGAGGAAAACGTGTTACTAATGTTCATTGTTATGAACAACTAAGTTTGTTTAAAGACGTCATAAATATTTCCATATTTAATTTTAATATATATGTATAAATATTAGAATTATATGTGTACAATATTAATAGCAAAGGGAGAATAGTTAAAGATCACTTCCCTAACAATACGGGAACTATTTGATGAACGCATACGCGGATGTATACGAGAAAGGTAGTATCACGTGAGGTGACGCCAAACTCCTTTCACTAGCGCCTAAATGTTCGAGGTGATAGGACGTGTTTTGGGTAGGGTGTGAACATTGTAGAACATTTACCAGACTTTCATCAAGCTTTTGTTCCACTTTTTGGAAAAGTGGAAAGACTTAAATAATCTAAAATGGTGCTAAGAGGATTTATTTAAATGTAAAATATGGAAAAAGTGTTAATAAAATATTACATTGTGGTGAAGAAACATCATGTGATTTTTCATTCCATCCGTTACCACGACCCGAGATCACAAAGATTTCAAAGGCTCAAAGACTCAACGAAGCTTAATTATAAAGAACTGCACCACATAGTAACTATATCTTGAGGCTTTTGAAGATGGTAATGCTGTGTTGCCCCCCCCACCCCCATGTGGTTAAAGATAGAATGAGTTGATTCCCGCTATGTATAGGTACTGAGCAATAATGACATTTGTGTTGATTCCAATTTTTCGTAATACTGAGTAATAAAACATCAGTTGATCCTGCTACACTGGAGTCAGTATACTCTGTGTCTGCAACAGAGTTTTGATATAGTAAGTGAAAAGAACAAGAAGCTGTTGGTGGTGGATACAAATTCGGTTTCCATAAGTGTCTCCTCAATGGCATTAATAGATACAAGTGTACTATGAGAAGATGTAAATGTTTTATAAAAATACATTTTGTAAATTGGTTCATAATTACTTAATAACCATGAGATTTGCGACATTGGTATAATAATCCTGGAGAGAGTCAGTAATATTGTAAAGTGAAAGGCTAAGAATTGTTATGTGAATGCCTCTCTAAACTTATATGTACCTGGTGTCATGTTAGCTAGTGGTAACTTTGATACTCTCACAATACAATATTTGTTCTAAATAAGAAAATATATTTTTTCTAGTTGATTATGCAAATTTCCAAAGCCAAGCTGAAAACTTATATTAAAATGAAAAGCGACAAGACGTTGTCTCCACAAAAAATACAGGACCAATCCAATTGAGGAGCATTTTTTAAAAGCTCGATAGATGCACAAAATGCGTTTCTGAGAAAAACGGTTTTTTCTATTTATTGGCAATACTAATTGGTTAGCACAGCAACTATATTAATCATTCAATTCTCCTTCCTGATACTGTCTCACTCAATGTGAAAAGAAACAAATAGCATAGTTTAATTAGTGCAAATTTGGGGTTTGAAAATACAGAGTTTTTTCAAAAACTGATAAACGCTGATTAACTTTTCTGCGTGAGCAAGTAATTAACACATGAAGTTTTGTTATGTTTGTCATTTATTGTTTTTGTTGCTTTTTGTTTGTGTATTTATTATTGTTTTATTTACTTTCACCTTTTTATAATACATAATCTACTATACAACCAACATATTAATATTTATAAGGATTATTTTATTAGGTATAAACTTAGAAACTGAGTACTGCTACATTCACAATAACAATATATTTTGTTTTATTAATACAACAAAAATATTGAATACACACAAAGAAATTTCAAACAATGTGAATAAGTAAGCTTTCACCTTTATTAGTACCTACTTATGCAGTCTGTACATGGCTCTTAGTTCGTTTTTCTTTTCCACATCTGCCTCTGTCTTAATCTTCATCAGTCCCATTTTGCAAGTTGAGCATGTGTCAGTGTGTGGTGTATGGAATGAGAGATTGAAGAAGTTGTAAAATATGTTTTTATACTTTGACAATGAGCAGACTGGTATATTTCTTAATCATCTTTCATTGCAAAAGTTGGTCCACATTCTTCTGATGTTAAGTTCTGGAGGTAAATATCCTCTAATTGATTTTGCTCTTCCATAGTGGCTTTCTCTACATCTGTACTTCTTAATGTCTTGACTTTATAGCAGCAGTAATGCCCTTCTCTAAGATTCCTGTTCTGTCACCTGCTTCTGGTTTCCTTTGGCGCATTCCCAGATAAGTGAAATTTTCTAGCCAGGAGAGATAAACTATCTTTTTGTGATTCCTTGGAAGATTGCAGTGCATACTGATAATACTTGGCCATCATTACTTCTCACACTGTATTTAATGGTAACAGTCTGGTTTCTAATAATTGCAGCCTCTTTATTTACCACTCTGCGATTAGGAGATGTAATACTCGTATATTTCATAAGGAATTTATCTTGATCTATTTTGTTGAGCATGGAAAGGTGCTGGTGAAAACCACTTATATCATTATAAGTCAAATCAGTTGCATCACAGTGCTTATGCCCTTTACTTTTAGGATTTCGTGGAGTACACTAGAGACCAGGTGAACATGTAATTGCTGGAGTATGAGCTTTCCTTGACTTGCATTTTGATTTCCTTTCCTTGTTTTTGCAATTCCTACCTCCCGCGTGTTCTACGACTGGTACAGTTTCACAATCTGAGCTCCTGTCCATTGTGCATAGTACAGTGTAGTGTCTCAACTAAAAATAAAAATACCATGTAAGTATAATAAAGCTTGCTGTGCAAGGGGTCCCGGGTTTGGTTCCCAGCAGGGGGATAGGAATTTTTCTCCAGCCAAGATTATTCCTCATCCTTCCCTGAGTCTGGAAGTATGAATGAAGGTGTGAATGTGTGTGTGTGAATTCAACATATAAAAACCCCAAAGACTGAAAAACCCGCTGTTAAAGAGTAACACCATTGGAATAGGCAAGGCCGCCGATATGACCTCTGCAGTTAAAGGCAGGATATAAATGGAACAACAAAAAGCTTAAAGAAATGAATGTGAAATCCAAGCACACAGCCTGAGTTCGCAGTTATTGCCAACAATGCATCAGCGTACAAAGCTTACAGAAATGATTGAGAATTCCAAGAATCGCAACAGTGAGATGGCAGTCAATGCCAATATGTGTTTCATAGAATCCAGGTTGCTACACTCTGGATAATGAAATCATAAAATTACATCTATCGACCTTTGCTTTAACTGAGCTAGTGCATCTATTGAGTTTTGAAAAAACTGCTAATATTCCCTACCTTCTACACAGGACATGAATCAAATTTTGCAAAATCTGATTTCACAGAACGATGCAGAAGGTGAAAATTATGCTGATACTATATATAACTCAATTTCATCTATTGACTTTTGAAAAAATGCTCCTCAATTGCACTCAGGAACAAGTGGAAATCTATGTTATTCTATTATTACTAATTGATAAAATCTGCTGCAAGTATCTCCAATCTAAATGATTTTGGTTCTTATGCTTGATTGATAGTTGCACATTTGCTTAGGCTATATTCTATGAGCCAAGCATTTTGTTATCATATGTGCTACATGTAGACAGTCCTAAATCTATGTAAATGGGAAAGAAAACGTTATGACACTGATGGGAATAACATGTCTGCTATGTAATAAATATGGTGACTGATAATGGGAATCAACATGTCCTTTGTGGAATCAATTCCTTTCTAGCCTTTGACAATGCCAATGTTATACTATACCAATGACTATTCACCACGTTAGATACTGTAATTGTGTAGCCTATTGGCAAATTCTAATCGAATTATGGTTTGTTTAATTTGGATGTTTCGATTCCAAATATGCTGAATTAAACTACATCATCATGCAGGCTCATCTATGTGTGCTGAATTCTACAATGATTTTCTGATGATTCTTTAGAAAGTATTACTAGAATGAATGGTTCATATATTGTAAAATATTATAATGGGAGTTGCTGATCACGAAACAGCACTTAACAAGCTTTGCTTCAGGTAGTCTCTGCAATGCCCTTTAAGTTAAAAGTAATTTTAGCAGTGGTTTAAGACTAGTTGACATAAAAACCACATTCAGTTAATAAGGAAAAATTGAAGCTATTAACAGTGAAGCAACAAGATTCTAAAGTAAGAACAAATTAGAAACTAGAAACTTCACTTATCTTAGTATTATTTGCTGACCCTGGACAGGACATGAGCTGGACACAGCTTGAAATCCAGGGTCAGCAAATAATACTAAGATAAGTGAAGTTTTTAGTTTCTAATTTGTTCTTACTTTAGAACCACATTCAGTGTTTTTGCAGGGCTGATAAACAAAGTTTGCGAAGCTGGGAGAGCAGAGATGGTGTATTACAGCAAGTTGAGAGAAAAGAGATTCGGCATGCAGTTAGGAGAAATTCCCTTGCTTCATCGCCCATCTGCCGCTCTCTCCTTCCTGCTGAGTATCTATAGTCACTTCTGGCTTCAGCTGGTTTTTCCATCTTCCTGGCCATCCCTATCCCTCGACCCGGAAAATAACGGATGCTTCCTTCTAGCTACCGCCCTATTTGCCTAACGAGTGCCGTTTGTGAGACCAAGGATGATTAATTCTCGCTTAGACGAATCAGTTGCTGAGCAATGTTCAGTGCGGATTTCATCGCCATTGTCCCAATGTCGGCAGTCTGACACGCATTGAAGCTTATATCCAACAGGACTTTCTCCTGAAGCAGCTTGTCGTGGATGTCTTCTTCGATCTACAAAAGGCCTGCGACACCACCTGGCGGTATGGTATCCTCCGTAATCTACACCCATACGGTTTATGAGGTCATTTAGAGACCCTTCTTTTTAACCTTTTAACACTTCGCCACTTTCGCGTCCGCATTGGAAACAAGCCCTCCCAGGAGAGGGTCCAGGAGAATGGTGTATCCCAGGAGTCGATTCTGAGTGTCATGCTTTTCGCCGCTGCCATTAACGGCATTGCTAGTGTTGTTCGTAGCGGAATATCGATGTCACTGTATGTTGATGACTTTGCTATGCACTACCGCTCTTATAATCTTGAGTATATCGAGCGCCAACTGCAAGTGCCCATAACATCCCTCGCCAATGGGCACTTTGCACAGGCTTTCACCTACGAAAACACGATGTCTCCACTTTCATTGACTTCCTGGCGTTCACCCTCCTTCTGATCTTTATTTGCGTGGCACACGTCTGCCGTTTGTTACACACCTTAAGTTCTTGGGCCTTCATCTCGCCAGCAAACGCAATTGGGAGTACCATATTCGTCATCTTCATGCTTCTTACGATCGTTCGCTTCGGATCCTCAGGGTTTTATCTGGGGCATCTTGGGGCGGCGATCGCACCGTAATGTTGAGGCTGTATCGCTCATTGGTCCGTTCCAAACTAGAGTACTACAATTTTATCAATGGCGCGGCGTCCGCTCTTAAACTACTTTGACATGGCAGCGCTGGTAACTCCAGACTGGACCTATGAGGTAGATTGGGATGCAGCCGCCCTAGACTTGACCCAGTCAGTGGATCCACTACCACTTATCGATTCCATTGAGACGCTGAAAGCGGCGGTCACTGCCTTCTCCCAACACATCTCAAATGTGGTACGTGGTCACACATACCGCATCCCATGTCATACACCCAACCCTACAGCCATTTCAAATTAACTTCGGCAGTTGCTTAAAGCCAAGTCAACTGTTCGAAAGGTTTGCGCAGCGTGTCCGGCATCCTAGGATACAGGCTATCTACCAGTGGTTCAAGACCCTAGCTAGCCGCCTGCTACAGGCACAGCGCAAAGAGGCCTGGGAAAATACCATGAGAAATGTCAACCTATCTGAAAAGAAACCATGGTGGATAATTAAATCCTTGAGAAACGATAAAACACAATATCAGCATCCTATTTACACCACTCGCGGGAGACTCTCCTTTGAACCGCAACAGAAAGCCGCGGATTTCGCAGACCACACAGAGTCTCAATTTGAGTCCCGGGAAGACGTCCAAGACGAGGAATTTCCTGAACTCGTGGAAGCAACGGTGGACTACCTCTTTGAAGATCTACCGCCACCACACGAGGCGATCCATGTTGCCATTGTCACCCCAAGACAAGTTACCTCCCAAATTCAAAGTCTCAAACCTAACAAATCCCCTGGACATGATGTCACAGCACCCATGTTTCGGCATCTACCATGAAAATCCGTTAACTTGACGAGGGTTTATAATGCATGCATGCATCTTCGCCACTTTACAACCTGTTGGAAGGAGACGAGAGTAGTCTGCATTCTAAAGCCCGGCAAGAGCTCAATATTCCCTTCCAGTTACCGTTCAATTAGTTTACTCCCCATTGTCTCAAAAATATTTGAACGCCTAACTCCTCTCTTAGAAAGCAGGCAACTCATCCCGTATCATGTTTGGTTTCCGTCGAGGTAATTCCACTTCCCTGCAGCTGCTGCGTCTGATTGAGAAGGCTGCCCTGGGCTTCCAGGAAAACTTCGAAACAGCCCCAGTACTTTTGGATGTGGATAAGATCTTTGCAGCAACATGGCACCAGGGTCTATTGTACAAACTCAGAGAGGCAGAGCTCCCACCTCCATACCTCTCCTTGAAAGCTAGCTTCCTCTGCGATCGCACCTTCCGCGTGCTAGTGGAGGGAAGGTTATCCACAATCAGACCCACAGCGGCTGGAGTTCCGGAAGGCAGTGTTCTGTCACCGTTGCCCTTTGCTGCCTAGATGTCTGACTTCCCTGCGGAACTCGGGACTGTTACCTGCCAGTATGCCGATTATGTCCTCATTCGGGCCCGAAATAAAAACCTCCACTACAGCTATCCTCCACTGCAGAGACACCTTGATGGCATTGACAGGTGGAGGGAGAAGTAAAGAATGGCCATCGGTCCGCAGAAAAGTTCAACTTCGCTGCCAGGCAAAGTCAGAAGCTGGAGGCCGGATAAGGATCTGAGGTTAGGTTGGAGGAGAATTCCTTGGGTGAATTCCGCTAAATGCATCGGAGTACCACTCCACCGTGGACTTACCTTGTTCCATACGGCAGGGCTAAGGCAGTCCAGGGCCCTAGAAAAGCTATCTCCTGTTCTACGCTCCATAATGCCCGCATATCTTAAGTTACGCTTGTACCGTGCGATTATCCCTCCCCTGATTCTGTACGGGTGCGAGGTTTGGGTATCGGTGGCTCAAACCACCATCCACAGATTTCAGGCCGCGCAGAATGATCTATGATACTGACCGTAGGTTCTCGTCCCAAATCCTTCACACTCATTCTGGCATTCTATACATTATGGACGTTGTGCGTGACAGAGCTGGCACAATGTGCGCCAAACTTACACCACATCCAAACCAGCTGGTCAACACCCTGAGACAATATGACTACCACCTTCCCAGGAGGCGCAAAGGCTACCGCTTACCCAAGGATGCCTTGGGGTAGTGAGCTACGCTGGTTCGTCATTTCATCAACCTTCACACCTTACCCTCGGTTTCTCGCTGACACTGCTTCACTTGCTGGTCGCACAAAGGGTCGGATAAGTGCGCAGAACTGGACACTGGGTGCACTAGGATGGGGAGATATTCTGAGCACATTCCCAACCCAAAGTCGGTAGCAAGCAAGAGAAACCAAACATCACCATCATCAGACAAAGACACAAAAGCTCGTGAATAAAGCCTACACCTTTCATATCTCATGGGTAAATCCGTACTAAACGGATAGGTACCGTGTAGCTCCACCCCGTGCGGGTAAACTCGGACAACTTGCTGTTGTTCTTGGCTCTTGGCCTTAAACTCCGCCTTTTAGACACTTTTCATAATACCGGGTCTTGCTACTGGAGCTTTCCGCGCTATTCGGGTGTCTGTATGCTGACTCCGGCGAAGCTCCATTGTCTCTTCGGCACTCGTTTTTATTATGTTCTTACGTGGCCAGGTTGGCAGCCCCCCCCGGTCACCCTTCTTTTAACCCTGTATTGTGCCCGGAACTCGCTCACCGTTATCTGCAGAATAGCACTATCTCTCGCCCAAGCGGTATTTGGTTTCGCGAGCTGCTCACCGCTCATACGTTCGGAATGCGTGTTATTGAACGGTATTCTTTTGGCCGCTGTCCTCCTTGGCAATTGCGGCTGGAGTTTTCGAGCCGTACTAAGACAGCTACCCTTCACTTGGTGTATCGTCAACTTTTCACCGAGCTCCTGAGACGTTACTTGAATTACACTCCGATATTTACCGACGGTTCCCAGGTGTTGGTACCACAGGGTGTAGTTTTGTGTGCAACGGTGAGCCTCACAAGTACCGTCTTCCGGATAACAGTTCCGTTTTTACCGCCGCGGTGTTTACAATATTTTATTTTTTACTTTTTATCTCCAATTTCGTTCCTGGAAGCTTTATGATCTGTTGTGACTCTCTGAGCACTATGCAGGCTTTCCAACAATTTCTCGGCATGTCAGCACTAATTGTGAAAATTCAGACACTTGTTTCACAATTGCTCTCGCACGGATACCAGTTTGTTTTTACATGGATCCCAGGCGTTGTGGGTATTGTTGGCAATGAAGCGGCGGATGAGGATACTAAGTCTGCCTACCGTTTATCAGAGGTTTCTACAGATACTCTACCTTATTAGAGATGCAGCGATACTTCCGTCTGGTTGCGGGCTGGCACAATCCGTGCGAAGCGTTAACTGGCTTTCAATTACGGGCAATAAGGAACTCGGTACAACCCTGGCTGACCTTTGGCAGGGATTCCCGTCTTTCAGATGTTGTTTTAACGCGGTTGAGGATAGAACATACGCGCCTCTCATAGCCACCTTTCGCATGGTGAGCCGATCCCTGTGTATCACACCTGAGGCCTACAACTCTCCGTGCGCACGTTTTGATTGACTGTCTGAGATATGCTAGAGAGCGCCTGGCCTGGATTCTACCCTGCGGTCAATTCTAGGTGACGACCCGGTCTCTGTCAATACGGTGCTGCAATTCGCCGCCACTTCTGTTTTATGTGGTGCCAGTTTAAGTTTTTTGGATATTAGGTAAGAGTCTATAGAAGCCAGTGCCAAGTTGGCTATCCTCTCCAATGTCGATGCTTGTTCAGCAATAGCAACAAGTGCTAAGTCGTCTGCGTAGGCCGTCAGAGTGATTCCCTGAGGCATGGTTAGTCTCAGGGCTCCATCGAAATAAACATTCCATAAAAAAGGACTTAATACGGAGCCCTGTGGGACGCCGCACGACATTGTCATTCGACTATGGGTTCCAACTAGGAGTGATCTATCTTGTAAGAAGCTTGTTATCATATTGTACAGGTACGGGGCCAGATTCCGAGAACTAAGCTCTTGGAGAATACCGCCCCAGGGTGCGGAATTAAATGCATTTTGTACATCTAGCGTAATAAGGGCACATAGAGACCTCCGTTCTTGGGATTGAGATTTTACTTCCTCAGCAAGCTTCTGAACTCTTCTCAAGGCTGTTATAGTAGATCTTGTAGCTCTGAAGCCATGTTGGGCATCAGCCAGCCCTCCACTGCGTTCCAATTCTGAGTTCAGCCTTTCTAAAATCAGTCTTTCAAACAGCTTTCCCATCACACTGAGCAGGCAAATCGGGCGATACGCGGTGACGTTTAGATCCCGTTTCGATTTCTCTACCAGTATGAGTCGTGCCAGTTTCCACTCTGGAGGAAAAATACCATTTGTTAAAAAATAATTGAACATTTCCAGGCACTTCTCCGGATAATTCTTGATGACTGCTTTAACTGCCATAGGGTGTAGGCCATCTGGACCAGGTGCTTTGTTGTCTTTGATTTTTCCTGCAGCAACAGCAAGTTCTTCGAAGGTAAACAGAGGTATTTCCTCCTGGGGCACAATACGTTTAGCCCAAGAGATGGGAACGTGAGCTGGAAATAGTGTCCGTGCAATCTCTAACTGACGGGTATCAGACAGGGAAGCAGATGGCGAACGAAACTTATTTGTGGCAATCTTGTAGCCCTGACCCCAAAGGTCGGAGTCAATTTCGGTGAGGATTTCTTGCCAAGCTACTCGTTTGGCTTCTAATATGGCTGTCTTCAATAGAGCTCTACTTTCTCAATATTGTTCCCAGCATAGGTGTTTTTGAACTTCATCGTCCCTCTTATTGGCCCTTACCATGGCACGACGTCTCTGTAGGGTCTGACGTCTTTTGACGGCTATCTCATCAGACCACCAATATGCAGGCTTTTGAAAGTTTGTGAAAGACTTCCTGGGAAAAGTATTATCACAGGCCTGCTGTATAAGATGGGAAAAATCCTTGGCCATTAGAAATTCTTCTCCGTGTGATGAGAGTTAACGGTCTATCTCTGTAATTAACCTTGGGAGGCATTCTGGTGTTATCTGCCAACCTGTAGGACGGGAGTGATGACCAAACTTATAAGAAGAGTTAGTCATCAAGATGTCAAAAACTATGTGTTGGTGGTAGCTCAGCGTCTCTTCTTCCAATACTTCCCATCGAATTACCTTCTGAGAAATATTACGGGTGCTGAAAGTAATGTCGATATACGACTCACTATTACCTTGAACAAAAGTAGGAGTCTGTCCACAATTATGAGTGATGAGATCCTCTTCAGCCAGCCACTCTGCTAAGGCACGTCCTCTGACATCTTCCACAGGAGAGGACCACTGATGCGATTTAGCATTAAAATCTCCACCGACCATAATCTCCTTAGTATGGTTCTTCATTGCCAGTCGTAATTTGTGTAAAAATGTGGTAAAAGCCAGGAAATCCACGTTAGGAGAAATGTAGCAACCGAAAACAACCATAAACAGTGTCTCGATCCACACAAACCCCTCCCTGTGTCCTGTACATAAGACCGGAATAGTGTTATTGGAAATGTGTATGGCAACATCAAGGTTTCGATCGACATACCATCGTTCTTGTGTGACTTTGGCTTTATTTGGTTCCGCCATCAATATGATGTCCACTTCTAATTCTATAGCCATCTGTTTCATGAGGTCCATGGCTTCTCTGCCTCTGTCAATGTTACCTTGAAGTATACGAAGAACAGAGCGTTTATGTATAATATCTCATCGTGAGGTTAAGTCATCCTGCTTAGGGGAGCCTGCCATCAGTTCCATCAGTAGTAGTAGTAATAGTAGTAGTAGTAGTAGTAGTGATAATAAGAGTAGTATATGCTATAAATGTAGCTTCTAGCCTTATTTAAGCTACAAACATCTTTTCTAATTAAACATTTTGCTTATATTGCAGGAACTCTATCAGATATGCCGGCAGTAAATACATTCGCATTAAATGCTGCAGTTGCCTTGATTATAGATTTCTTCTTGCAGATCACTTGTTTTGTAGGCCTTTTGGCATTGGATGAACAACGCTATTCAGTAAGTCTTTTTCGTCTCTGTAAAATAATAAATGAGTACAAAGAATATAAGTGAAACTTATGGAAATTAAACTTGGCACAAGAAAGGCTGATTAGGATGATATTTGAATCACTGCATGCAAGAATAAATTCGAGGCAATCCTTACAGAATCACGAATCCGTGACATGAGGAGTTCAGAAATATTGTGTGCAAAGTTGTAGAATGAGACTGAAAAATTTAATGCCATAGGTGGGATTTCAACTGAGCTATATCATTGAAGTTTTTAGTCTCATTGTACCACTTTCTAAGCTTGTCCTATACATGGCTGGTGTAGAACAGTTAATCTCCATTGTGCACAAAAATTGAAAAAAAAAGAAAAAGAAAATCATTTAAGAGCCATTTATGGTCATCTGCATCATCTTTTCAAACAATGAGGGAAATCTAACCACTAAGTCACAAATATAAGCAGAAACTTCAAATATATTAAACAATAATGGAGTTGTCTGTCATTTCTCTCAACTACGACATTTTTGGAATTAAGGTTTCACATTCTCTGCTGTTTAAAATGCTACTTAATAATGATGATGATAATGATAATAACAATAATAATGATAATGATACTGATAATGATAATGTTAATAATAATAACTACAACACTAACAGTAATCGTAATCCTAATCCTAATCTTAATTGTAATGATGATGATGATGATGATGGTGATGATGATGATGATGATGATGATGATGATGATGATGATGATGATGATGATGATGATGATGATGATGATGATGATGATGATGATGATGATGATGATGATGATGATGGTTGTTAATGAGGCGTACTAGAGTGGTGACTGTGGTGACATAGCGGATTCAGGAGAAGTGAAGTGAATATACGAGAGCATTCTCCTTGTTCAACCTTCGAACGGCCGATCTTACTGTATGGTTGCTATAGCAACTGTGACGTCATCCACTTAAATTTATTATGGAGGGGGCATTAAATGAAGTAGATGGAGCTCTTTCTCGTCGCTACTTCCTGGTTGTGATACACGTGGAGTAGTCTATTGTTGTTTGTGTTTATTGCAGTAATGTTCTATATATGAGTCCTGCTTATGATATAGTGCCTTTTTTATTAGAAGCAACATTTTCATAGTGGAAAGATGGTGGAAGATAAGAAGGAAGTTTTAAATTGTGGGCGTCCTACTCGATGTCTACAAATATGTGGTACCAAAGAAGTGAAGCATTCAGGAAAATGGTACAATCTTAGTTTCAAGCAATCGTTATTTGTGGAATTTCTGTGTTTGTGCTCCTCCCCAGCTTTGGAGAAATTGTTTTGTTTACCATGCTTGCTTTTTAGCAATAGAAGCAACATTTGTAATAGAGAAGGATTTGCTGCTTTGTTGATTATAATACAAACATTCGGATTTGGCAGAACAATTAAAATACCATACAATTCCAGATGTACTAAAGGAGAGTGATATACTCTATACCATGCAGTTCAATGAAAATGTACGTCTGAACAGGCTTTTCCTACAGTTAGTGTTTGATGCAGTACTCTAAGCAAGCCAGAATTAGCATTCTGCGGTAACCATGAAACAACATGCTCAATTAGTTGTGGAAATTTTAAGGAACTACTGACCTTGTTGGTATTTAGGAGTCCTATAGAAAAACAGAACCAATATTCCAAAATAAAAAGTGTGTTTGGTGGCAAATCAAAAAGTATACAAAAATGAGCTACTGGATTACATTTCGGACTGCATCAATGCATTTGTAAAAATTGAATTGGAAAATGTAGCCTTTTTTTTCCAACCAGGTAGATGACAAGACAGATATCACACAGGTGTTTCAGTGTTCTGTGATAGTGAGGTAGGTTAATGCTGAAGGATCTGTTGTGGAGCGTTTCTTAGGTTTCAACGATGTAAGTGCCTACAAACATCAGAACTCTATTTTATTGAATAACATCTTGGAATCATTTGGCTACAAGCACAAATCAGGAGGGCAGTGTTATGATGGTGCAAGCGTGATGTCTGGCCATTTAAATGGACCCCAGAAAAATATTAAGGAAAAAGCTCCTTTTGTACATGTTTTGCACATCATCTAAATCTAGTCTTGCAACAAAGTTGCAAAAAATGCGATAGTGTCATATTTTTTCTTCGATTACTGGAATTACTACCTTTTTCCATCACGCAGCAAAGAGAAGCTACGCAATTACTTCTGTATCGGGACAACATATTCCAACTGTAACACCTGTCCGCTGGAGCTGCAACTCAAAATTGTTGCATGTAATTGTGGATGACTGGGAAAAGTTGAAAGAGGTTTTTGAAGCCATAGTTTCCTGTGAACAGTCTGATGATAATTCCATTTTGCTTGCCAGAGGCTTTCTGAACGACATGAACAATTTCGAATTTGCGTTTCTGGCAGTAGTGTTTCATGGCATATTTTGTTTTACAGATGTATTGTTCCAATTTTTGCAGAGGAGGTCAATGGAAGTAAACTACTATGTATCAGAAATAAGGACCACTTGTGATATGCTAAGAAGCAAGAGGAATGAACAGTATTTTTAAAAATGGTGAATATGCACTTCTCATGAGAGTGAGAGTGTTCAAACGTATCGAGCCTTGTATTATGAAATTCTAGACCACATTTTGATGGAAATAAATGAGAGATTTCGTGATTGTGAAAAAATTCAATTTGTTTGCCTGGCCGATGCTACAAAATATGAAGAACAATACAAATGTTTTCCTTCAAGTGCATTTGACAACTTGCAAAATTTCTTTGGGCCTGTATTCTCAAAGACACAATGTTTAAGAAATTAACTTTCTATTGTGTATGTCAATTAGAAGTACAAAATTACTCTCACTGGAAAGGTCTTAGAAGTGCTTAATGTGGATAAGGACATCTTTACGGATACTTATAAACTGTTCTCCCTTATTCTGTCAATTTCTTCTACTACAGCATCCGTGGAACAAAGCTTTTCTTGTCTAAAGCATATAAAAACATATGTGAGGAATGCAATGTCAGAAGTGAGGCTTTCTTCTTTAGTGAATATTTCGATTCAGAAAGAAATTCTAGTGCCTTAACAAATAAGTTTAACAAAAATTCAGTCATACTATGAAGACATCACCGACAAGTTTGCAGCCTTAAAGGATTGATTTGGTGTACAAGATATAGATCAGTGCAATTATTAAAATAAGCTTTATAAATATAGGTATACTTTTCTTTCCCACTAACTCTTCACCTAATTTCCCAACCAAGAGCCGCCAGTGATGTGCAATGTGTACTCCCAAAATTGTAATTGAAATATTATTATAACTCATTTGTTTTATGCATTCATTTAAATAGGTAAATACTTTATGTATGTATATGTTCTCTTCTCACATGTCCTAAACTGTGAATTTTTGTACATTTGCATGATTTGGATGGTGGATAATTCAGTAGAGATTGATTAATGGAACATTGTTTGACACTAGGAGGGTCGATGGGATGTGGTTTGCTGCGTAAGAAGCACGGATCCACAGATTAACAAGGGCAGTGAACAGAGTCTACTGTCTGGTGTATTTCAGAAGATATATGCGCCGCTACTGCTCCGAGTCCCATTGGTACGGCCTCTAGTTTTGGTGCTCTTTCTCCTGTGGCTCTGCTCCAGCATTGCAGTTTTCCCTCAAGTAGAGCTGGGTCTGGACCAAGAAATTTCTATGCCAGAGGACTCATACGTACTCAAATACTTTCTTGTAAGTATACTATGTGCTTGCAAAATATTTTTGGAGGCAAGCTTCTTCTGCTACTACATTGCTGCCCACACATACTTACAGTACCTACCGTGACCATGAAGTGACCTGAAATACCTTTCACTCTGATAGAATCATTTAGAATGCCTCCAGAACCTAATATAACTGGAGAACAAAAATGTTCCAAACAGGCTGCACAGCATTTTGCCTGTTTGCATCCTCAGCGCCCGTTGCCGTCTGCCACAGTCACAGAAAGGCGCAGATGAAACCATACAAGATTTTTAGAGCTACTTTTAAAGGTTTTACTTACCAACTTTATAAAAGGAGATGCTGAAACTGGCCATCGTCGTTGTTCATACATTTTGGCACAATTTTAGGGAACTATCTATCACTCATCATACTTCACGTTGAGGAATACTGACAACTTCCTGGTGGATATGGTGTTTTAATTCTTCCAGGGTATGTGGGTTTGTCTTGTATACTTTATGTTATAAAATTAAAAAATATTGGCCCTGTAACTCAGAATCAAATAGTGTTCATAAAGTACCCTTCATGAAAAAAAAAAAAAAAGGTACATATATGGTGGCATTAACAAAGAAGGGTTTCTCCAATAAGCAATTTCTACCTTGGGGAACTTAACACATAAAGGTGCAATACAAACTCACACACCCTGGAAGAATTAAAGCAAAATATCCGCCAGGAAATTGCCAGGGTTTCTTAACGTGAACTATGGTGAGTGATGGATAGTTTCCTAAAGAGGTGCCAGAAATGTATGTATGGACAACCACAGTGGTCAGTTTCAGCATCTCCTTTCATAAAATTGGTAAATAAAGCCTTTAAAAGTAGTCTTAAAGTGTTCTATGGTTTCATCCGCACCTTTCTATGATAGAGGCAGATGGCTCTTAGCGCCAAGGTGGCAGAAGTTATTTCCTCTTCTGACACGTTTCTCTTGCAGAAAGCTGTATGAATATTCCCTATGATATATGGGCTTTTACAGAAACACATTTGCATTGGTCCATCTTTATCTTCATATATGAATATTACATCTCCTGTTATTGACTCACCCCAAAAGCCTCATTGAGAAAATATTCAAGTTTCAAATTTGTCCCACAATTGTGATACCGAAATTATAGGTCCAGTAAATAAATTATCATTTAAAATGGAATTATAAATGCAGTAATTTTCATAATAAATTATTGATAATGAACTGATACAGAAGCCAAGTAAATATGACTATCAGAGGAGTATGTTGAATGCAGTTAAATTGTATACCATTTGTCAGACAGCAGTATTCATTTTTGGTTACCAGATGCTTAAGATCTTTAGTGAGCGACTAGATTCCTTAGGACAATTTCTAGAATTCGCTTGAGCAGCAAAGCAAGTGTAATTACCAAAGTAAAACTGGGTTACCAGATGAACTAACGTGGGTTCCTGAGCATTTTATAGACGAAGTCAAGGAGGAAATCAGACCTTAAAAACTGCAGAAAATTTGTTGCAAAGGGCATTAGCAGCTATAAGTGAAAAGGTTGAAATTATTTTAGTAGAAAGGGGAAGTAAGCAAGAGTGGTAGCATCGGTTTGACTTGGATACAGCTAACGTCTGTGGATATCAAAACTTCTGGTTTCGTTTTATCATTCAGCGCACAGTAGCATCGCTTCTGCCTATGGAGCAGAGTTGAGTTGAATTACTTATTGAAAGCAACCGTTGTGATCTATAACACCGCTGGAAACTATAATCATGCAATTTTCATATACGATACAAGTTATATTTAACTGGTGGATTATTACATTGTTTTTCATTGGTCGGCAACCTCTCATTTTTCAATCATTTGAAACATTCATTAGGATACTCTATATCAAGAATTTGTGTTATATTTTCTGAAAACTCATCCATGCAAACCTTGAGATAGGAATCTATGTACTCGAATAATAGCCAGGTAAAGGAACTTGCTAAGAACTTCGAGACATTGTGAAGGTACCTTCTTCACTGGCACCCATACAATATTCATCAATACCAATAAGCAGTAAGGTTACTGCATCATCAACCAGCGTCACTTGGAGCAAATAGCTTTCAACAGACGTACTAAACTGGCACATCAATTGATATGCGTGCTAAGTTTAGTGTGAAATCAGGTAGCTTTTGTCTCCATTCTTCTTTTGCACATACTTATACGTGCGCGTGTGCACACACACACTACTTCAGTACACACGACTATATCTGATATTTTAGATATGAACACAACACAAACTTTATTTCTCCAAAAATACAATTGTATATATTTACACATATATTATGCAAACATTAATGATATTTTACTTTCATCGGTGTCCTCTTGTCCAACAAACTCAAGATATGTGGTCAATCAGTTTCTGTGGGTATTTTGACTCTTTATGATTCCACACAACCATAACAACGTTCCAGACACATTCCTTGCTGGATATATGAACTTTTAGAACTTCCCAAACACTATGTCCACTTCATTCCAGAACATTTCAATGGTATTACAATCGGGTCTTTGTGACACCAGACCATATCTTTTAGTATTTTCTTGTTTTCCTTTAGCAATGCACTTCTCACAGAGCTTTGCAGATCTTAAGCTTTTAAGCACCCAATAGAACGCAATTTGAAATATTATTTATATTTCACCTCGTATACGCAGTCAATGCTGTTAATCTAAAGTGCAGGCTTTCTAATATTGCAAACCATAGTCACCACTGGCTTTCTTTCCACCTACATTGACCTTCCATTCTGCCCGCTTCCAGCTGCCACCTTCGCTCCGTTTCGGTTCAGATTTGCCCTCGTCGCAGATGAGAAGTGCTTCCTGGGGTAGATCTTGGATAGTAAGCTTAGTTGGTCATCTCATTTCGCACAACTAAGAGCACGCTGTGACCGTTACCTGAATATGTTGCGGGTACTAAATGGCAAATCGTGGGGAGCGGAGTGGACAATTTTGTTGCAAATGTATCGTGCACTGGTCCGATCCAAACTAGACTATGGGTGTGTTGTTTATTCGTCAGCATGACCATCTGTGCTGAGAAGCTCAGGCACGGTTCATAATAGGGGCATCTGCATGGCAGTAGGAGCTTTTCCAACAAGCCCAGCCGCGAGCCTTTACGCTGAGGACGCAGTACCTCCTCTGCAATATCAGAGTGAGATTCTCTGTACAAATTATGGTTGTGCACTTAGACCTATGCCTAAGCACCCACTACCACGCTAAGAGATCGATATAGGAAAAGCACCCTTAGTCCTAAGCCAGCGGGTTTTCATTTCCAGGAGCTTCTAAAGAAGTTTGGAATTGAAATGCCGAAGATGTTTCCCAAAGGGGAAAAGCTCTACCCCCGTTGATTATCTGACACACCCCATGTAGATCTTGGGATGACCGTACACCGGAAGTTCACGATGCCTATTTGAAGTATCCGCACGTGGTTTTTAGAATTTTTGTCAGGCTGTCCTGACCGACGTTATATTTACACCGATGGATCCAAGAGCACTAGCGGTGTTGGACGTGCTTATGTTTATAGAACCGAACCACATACATTCCGTTTTCCTAATAGCACGTCCATTTTTACTGCAGAGCTGTATGCAATTTACCAAGCCGGTTTATTCAAGCGCCATCGTAAATTAGACGACTGCCTTATTTTGAGTGATTCCCTTAGTGCACTTCAGAGCCTTCGTGAGCGGTACAACTCCCAGCCTATCTTACAATGTACCCAGGATGCCCTCCATGTTTTACACACTTCTGGCATTGGCGTGGTGTGTGCATGGATTCCTGATCACGTAGGTTTGCCAGTGAATGAAATTGCAGATTTGGCGGCAAAGATGGCAACTACAGAACCCAGTATTACCATCTCACGTGTTACTTCGGAAAACCTTTGGCTTGATGTGCGGAGAGCGGTGCTGTCATGCTGGCACGAAGGGTGGTCAGCTCTCCGCGGTAATAAGCTTAGAGAAGTGAAAAAACTTCCGATAAACTGGGTAATTCCCTGTCGCATATCTCGTCGCGAGGAGGTTAACTTGGTTCGGCTGCGATAAGGTCACTGCAATTTTTCTCATGGTTACCTATTTAAAAGGGACCGTGCTCCTCTTTGTCCGCTATGCGACAACCTTTTGTCAGTCCGTTACGTGCTGCTAGAGTGTCCCACTCTAGCGCACCTACGACACTCTGTAAGGCTGCCTGCCCGACTTGCAGTGGTCTTGGCAGATGACAAAATAGCGGTGGAAAGAGTTTTTAGGTTTTTAGTGGAGTGGAACATGAGTTTGAGGATTTGAAGCTTTATATACCTAATTTTTATACTCTTTTGACATACTTATAACTTTGCTTTAATTTTGACTTTTGCCACTGTTTTGTATATTTATATATTTTCGTTTTAGTAGCAATCTTATTTTTTATTGGAGTTTATATCTGGCTATTGCCATGAACTGTTTTTTTTTTTCTATGGGCGCTGGTGACCACAAAGTTGAGCGCTCTTAAACTGCTCCGCATACAGCTGCCCGGGTATCGGACTAAAGAGTATGCCATCGTGGTGTCTGTCATACCTGCATTGCTTCAGTAGGTACAAAGACCTAACTATTGCTCCTGTGTCGAAATCCTCCCCCAGTTCTTAACGCAAATCTTAAAGGTACTCTGTTCTCACTGTTGTACATAATCAATTATAAATCTTGCATGCGAATACTTAATGATTTATCCACAATGCACACGCTAACTTTGGCGAAGGGTTATCTTTTTTGAAGTCTGTATTGCAGCTGAAAAAAATTAATGTCCTATTTTTTTTCAGTTCTTGAAGGATCTTTTATCCGTGGGACCACCAGTGTACTTTGTAGTGAAATCAGGATTAAACTACAGCCACTGGAATGTACAGAATCTCACCTGTGGAGGCCAAGGATGTAATTCAGACTCTCTCAGTACGCACCTGTACCTTGCATCGAAGTTTCCTATAAGGTAGGCAATCATTTATCTACACAGGGTTTTCTTTCCGAGATATCTTTCTAAATATAACGAAATCTTCAATTTGAAGCTCATTCTTTTATCAGGAAGGAATTTTAGCATACTTTGACTTGTCTGTTCGATACTTTTTATGTGAAGTTTATATTCAATTGCTTACTGTGCTTTTCAAATGGGAAGGAGTTTATCCTTGAGCGTCTCCAGGCCAGTAACCAATCGGACTCCTGCTGTGTTGTCATATTCCTTTCCCTTTAAGTGGGGCTTGAAGCGCGCCAAGAAATATGAAGAGTGGGGGTAATCAGTTTGCAACGCTGTGTATGTAAACGTATCTTATTGGCTGCAGATCAGAACTCTTCCATTTGAAAAGCACTATAATGCATTATCACGTTTCACAAGTTCACTCATATTTTCATCTATCTTGGTCAAGCCAATATTTTTCTGCTTAAAACGAAGCATAAAACATACCATTTCGTATAAAAAGCAGATCAGCGAGGTGAATCAACTGGTGGAAGTGCAAAGGGATGGTTCACAGACATTTATTGATAGAAAACTTATTTGTAAACTGTGTTCAAAACGACAAAATTATTATTGGCTGGTCCCCTAGCTCAGTCAGTAGTGCACTGCCTGCTGTGTGAGGAGTCCCGGGTTCAATTTCCGGCTGGGAGTGTGGGAATTCTTCTACTAGGATTATTCCCCACCCTCTGTAGATCCGCCAGGAGCCTCCTATGATAGGTACGGGTTAGGCGCACCCAAGGTCCCGAGCAGCTCACTCTCATTTCACCGCTTTCATGTTCATCAACTGAGCCACGTTGTAGCTGCTTGTATTGCTACTTTTCATAACCCTCTTCCTCTTCTAGGCTTATTATGGTTATTAGTTTGCAAGGTCTTAGGTTTATAATTCCTGTCTCACCAGCAGGGATCTTTCCTATCTCCGTGGTTTTGCCCCACGGTCTCAGCGTGGCCTCCGACTTGTGTGCTCTTCGGAGGTCTCAAGCGCTAAGGTTGGCCGTCCCCTTCACACTGCCCCCATGTGTAGCCTTAGGTGTGGAGCCCTTTCACACCGTCATGTACACCCACGTAGCTCTCTGAGCGCCCGGCCTGTGTTAATTCCCCGACGGCCGTGTGTTGTTGGGTTAATATCACCGACCGGATGTGTTACCGCTAACGGAACCCTGGTGTAATCAACCACAAGTCCCCTGAATTTTGTTGACTCCGTTGAGGCAGCCTGGCCTAAAGTGGGGAGCCACAAGCGGTTATTCCTGTGGTATGGGCATAAGGCCGGGGTGTGCGTTGTGAACGTTTAATCCATGTGGACAAGCAGTGGAGATCGGAGGGTAGTCCCTATAACGTACACTCTTGGAAATCAGTAATGGAGGGATCTCCAAGGTGGCACAGACCGTGGAGATTTGGTGTTCTTTGACCCCCGGATGGCAGGCTGACGCCGGGGGTTCCGGATGGTGGTCCGATTGAAAATGCATTCGCGCAATACCTCTTTTATGGACAGTCTTTTGTAGTGACTCTAGCATGTGAAAGGAAGACGTTAAAGGATTTAAGCCCACTTTACGTAAAGCGAGAAGTCGACAGAATCTGTGGCCCTGTAAAAAGCGTGACTCGTGTTCGCGACGGTACGCTTTCCATCTACACCTACACGGCAGACCAGTCCGAGAAATAACTGAATGCAAATTTGTTGGGTTCCTACCCTTCTGGGTAGTCCCACACAAATCCCTGAATTTATGTCAAGGAGTTGTCACCACCTCCAGTTTGACGGTCTGTCGAACGAGAAAATGGTCATGTGCCTCTCAGATCAACGGTTGTGTCAAGCGTACCGCCTCACTCGAAAACAGGATGTCAAAGAGGTCGAATTATGCACGGTGTTCCTGACGTTAAAGGACACTCAGTTACCCAAGTACATCTTCTGCGGCTACGAGATTGCCGCAGTGTGTCAGTATGTTTCGAACCCTATGCAGTGTTTTCAGTGTCAGAAGTTCGGACATACTAAGCCCTCGTGTACTCATCCTGCCGCTTGTGAGCGCTGTGGCCTGGCCTACCACGAGGGCACGGCTTGTACCCGTGACCCTTACTGTATTAACTGTGTAGGAGGTCACCCATTGAGCTCGAGGCAGTGTCCGTAGTTTCTCGATGAAATATGTATCCAGGAACTACACGTCAAAGAACGCATCACATTTTCTGAAGCGCGTCGTCGCTTTCAGCAAATGAAACCTGCAACCACCCTAGGGTTTGCACCAGCAGTCCGCCGCGCTCTTATGAACACTGTTGCCATACAGCATGTTCCTGTCGCAGATGCTTCGACACAGACCAGCCTACCAGCGAGCACCTCTCCACCGCCTCGTGTCACAACTGCACCGGCCATTACATCCTCGGCCGTGCTCACCTGCCCTCCACCGCAGTAGCCAACACGTGTTGCCTATCAACAGATCTGATTCCCGACCTCAACATCGGGCGAGTAGTCGCACTTCCTCTTTGTAGTCCCGCTCTCACTCTGCGAGCCGCAGGGGATCTCCAGTCTCCCGAACTTCGGAGGAGTCGCCAGAGGACGGTGACATCACATCATGGGTCCAAATTGCGTTAAGGTGAAGATGAAGAAAAAGAGAAAGACAAAACACTAAACTCTTCTTTACCATGGAAATAATCCAGTAGAATGTTAATGGGTTCCGGGCACATTCTCCGGACATGCAGTATCTAGCTTCAGACCGTTCTCCATCCATCGTCTGTGTACAAGAAACCCATTTACAGCATAATCACGCCTTAAATCTTCGTGGTTTTTTGGTATTTAGACATGACTCTGTAGCTGATCGGTGAGCAAGCGGTGGCGTTGCTACTCTGGTAGCGCATAGCATCTCTGCTACCAGTATACCGCTTAACACGCCGCTGCAAGCTGTAGCGGTGCGTGTCCAGTTGCAGGGCCTGAGTCTATTTGGAATGTATCTGCTACCGGCCAGTGCCGTACACGAGAACGACCTCGGGCTCTATTGGATCAGATTCCGCCACCGCTCATCTTCCTGGATGATCTGAATGTCAAAAACACTATATGGACTTCCGGCATTGACGATGCTCGTGGGTGCCTTGTAGCAGACGTTTGGGGTATGTCCGACCTCCTTTTATTAAACACCGGTGTCCCTACCTTTCTGTCATCTGCCTACGGTACACACTCCGCCTTAGACGTTTCGTTCTCCAGTCCATCCCTGGTACCGCTTCTTGATTGGTCGGTGCTTTTCGGCCTCTTTGCCAATGATCATTATTCCATTATCATCATCATCATCGTCGTCGTCGTCATCATCATCATCGTCGTCGTCATCATCATCATCACCGTCAGCACCACCACCACCGCCACCGCCACTGCCACCGCCACCGCCGCCGCCGCCGCTGCCACCACCACTGCCACCACCACCACCATCACCGCCACCACCGCCGCCGCCACCACCGCCACCACCTCCAGCACCTCCACCACCGCCACCGCCACCGCCACCGCCGCCGCCGCCGCCGCTGCCACCACCACTGCCACCACCACTGCCACCACCACCATCACCGCCACCGCCACCGCCATCGCCACCACCACCACCACCATTATAATTATCATTATCATTATTATTTTCAAATGATCATTATAATAGGTAGCTGAATCTGATTATGGACAGTGAGGTGAATAGTTGAACATACACAAGGCCGATTGGGTTGAGATACTGAATGAAATAGCATGCAGTTTGAATGTGCATAAGCATTGTCACCTCTCCATATTAATGAAGATCAATTTCAAATTTACATTATTCTTATTGTTTGAAAGAATGAAGTTATTGCTTAAGTGATATTGCAACCATAACATTCACGCTGGAAATCTGTGATGTCTATCATTGATAATCTGTGGCAGTTACTCCGTTCTTGTAATATCCCACCTACTCTTTATGAGTAGCTGCTTATAACAGCAAACATGGTTGCCTAGGTAATAGTTATACATTTGTTAAGCGGAGCCAAATTTCATAAATAATTTGAGTTATACTGTCTCCCTCTACAGTCACAAGGACACTTTTATAAAAAAAATGTTTATTGTTAGGGTTCAGCACACCTCAAAACATGCCCTTCTGATGAAATAAGGTCATAGATTTCTTTTTTTTTTTTGGGGGTGGGGAAGGGAGTGAAATACGATAATAATTCTACTTGCTATAGGTAAGTATTAGAGAAAGTGAACAAAAATTTTAAAAAATAATGTTAGTTATATGCTAGATATTGTTCATGAGACCCAAATTCCCTTACTTTTAAATGGAACAATATATTTAGACAGAGCCAGACAGTTAAAATCCCAAATTTTAAAAAGCTATTTATAAACTTATTCAGTTATGTTTAACCTGGCTGTTGGAATAACAAAGTTAGTACTACTATTTTTAAAAGACAAATGACAATGTTTGAGGAAATTGTATTTTCATCCTGGTTATTTAATTGAGACAGGAACTACCATGTATATATTTGTAATTATATAATCAGAATGTAAATTAAGACTCATAGGTATAAGTATAATTTTTGTATTATGAATTGTGTAAAGTGTAGTTGCCCCTTGAAAGTATGTTGACCTGGGTACATTTCTGAGCAACAGAGAAAAAACATCTTTTGTCATTTAGCGCCAAAGGGCGGCTTGCCTCAAAAGCACAAGAACACAGCTGGGTAAACAATTTGCCTCCACAACTCCGTAACGGACCAGAGAAAGAGCGGGAATGAAAATATATAAATAGGGGGGATTTTAACAGAACGAGTCAGTGTGTTGTGTTGTTGCTAGCAGGGTGAACCTGTAAGACGCTTATGTGTAGTTTCGCACCAAAAACGTCGTTGTGTGAAAAGCGACAGAGATCAGTGTAAAGTGGAAGTATATTTGTGATATTCAAACGCAATATCAGAAACTCGTCCAGGTCTGTACTTAGAGGCATTGATGTGGTGGAGAATAAATCAGAAAACGTTTGTGCTGTACTTTGTCATCTAACCTCGCGCCTGAGAAATATCCTATTCATGCCTACCTAAATCCTAGTACTTAATTCCATACAAAATCAACGTAGCGATGTACAGCGCATAGGCAGCTACTGCACCGGAAGAGCTACCAAGGTATCGAACACTAAGTGAGTAGTCACCACACTGGTCGACCAGCTGTACCCGTTACAAAAGTGGTGCCCAACGCCGTTACATAATGAATAATGCATGACAATGTTCAAGGAAGTAAAAAGCATGCTTTAAAGTTTAAAGGATGGTGGTGCATGGCATTATACTAATTATGTATTTAAGAGAGACAATCTGAAGTGGTTTATTATTAGTACAGAAGTTGCTTTTACTTGGTTCCAGTACCTATCTAGCACGGGCTTCATCTTCATGGATAGATGATTACATTGATTGGGTTACTCTAGAAGGCTGCTGTTTGGATCCTGTCATAGAAAACTTCCCATGCACAGTCGGTAAGTGCAATATGTTTCTTTTATGCCTGATGAAGAGATGATCTAATGCTTATTAAGCTGGACTCCTTTTGTGTACTGTGAGTAGAAAACAGAAATATTGAATTCTTATACCTTATTATATGAATATCACATATCCACAGAAAACAACAATAATGACTTAATGGATGAAATAAATAATTGAATGAATAAGTATTTCCAATCAGGTACACAGTTATAAACTTCAATATAGTTGGATATGTGAAATTAATTGTACAGTTATTGATAATCCTGCAGTATACCAAGAGAAAGAAAAGTGTACCACACTGAACGCTTAGTTGCGGCCCCTTGCATTAAGCCAGAAAGGACAAAGACAAATAACAATAAACAAAACAGCACCAATAGATCACAATCTACTTTTCTATATCTAAACACCTTCTCTTTTACATAGTTATCAGCCAGCACCTATGGATGTGAAGTACCTCGAGAAAGAAATCGACTACCTCTTCTCCTGTCTCTGCCAGTTGGCAGAAACCAGAATACTGATAGACTCTGAAAATTATTGCTGTTCTTTCTGTTGTTTTGTGTTACAATAGGTTATGAAAATGCATCCATAATTACCTTCCTTGTAATAAGGAGGAATTCTTGAAGCAGCACTTTTGATGGTGCTGATGATTCTCCATTCACCCAAGCAATGAATAAAAATAACTTAAAACTATAATTGAATTAAACTTGCTGCTTATCAGCCTATTCTACAAATTTTACTATATTAAGACAGCCAGAAGAAAATATGGTTGGATCAAATACTGTGACAGATATACAGCAAACAGCAAGTATATGATCTGTAACAGTTTGTATACCCCTTAGCACAAGGGGTATCCAAACCTGAGCAGGATGGCTCAGGTGCTAATGTCTATGGCCTGCATTTGGGAGGTTGCAGATTTGATCCCCTGGCTGTGCACTCTGACAAGGATTTTTCCTTGGCTTCTCCATGTCACTTAGGCAAATACTGGGATGCACTAATCTCTTTTCCATGAATTCCTCTCCCTTCAATTCCCTCCCTTGTCATCTTTCTGTTTGGTTGGTAGCACGGTATGTTTTGGTAAATGTGGACAGATGGCACAGTTGCTTGCGCTCTGGAATCTATTCCCTGGCCCTCCCTGGAAGTTACTACCTGGGCTGCAAGGGTTGCCTCGTCGCCCTCTCACTGGGTAGAGAAAACACTTTGGTTGTGCACCGGGTGTCAATATCTGTAACTATTAGGGACTTCTATGCATCTCTGTGTTTTGCTGGCTTCACTTTCTGACAAGCCTATGGTCCCACTTCACTACATCCCTTCCCCCTTAGGGGGTGGTAGATCACACTAAATCCATGTCGGGGTCATGGTGGGTCGAGGTGTCCTTCTCCTTTACTAACCACACACACACTACTTCTGCTACACATCTACAATCCCCAAACCTCCACCAAAACTACAAAAAGAGCGAACATCAATTGAAATAATATATTAGGCACAGTAAGCCACAATCGTTTTACTACAGCTGTTTCTGTGCTGGTCATCTGAAATGAATCCAGAGGTTGACCACTTGGGTTCTATTGGGAAAGGGCAGGATGTTCACACCAGGTATTCTCTCCCCTTGACCAACTTGAGCTTTCTGCCTCCCTAAGACAATAATTCATCAGGGTTGAAGCAGGAACACAAAAACAGCATACAGAACTATAATTGGTTCAGCAAACAATGGCGGGTTATATGTCTGGTTTCAGCTCTCTCTAAATTAAATCAATCTGGGTTATTTGTAACTAGCTTTGTGAAATTATCACCTTTGAACATACAAGTGCCTATTTTCCTAGTACTATATTATTCTGGGTCAGACGGGGAGGTTAAACAAATGTTTATTATTATTCAGAAGAAGCATTGTCAACTAATAAGACATCTAAACTGGCAAAGTCAAATGTTTGCAAACGAAGGGAGGTTAATTTTACTTCTTTCCTCTTTATGCAGACTGTGCCACTCTTTTAGCACTCAGTTGTGTTGCAGTGGAGGTTTGGTTATATATACATTGTGTTTGATTTGTGAAAGCACTTATGTGATAACATTGTTCATTAATGACTTCTTTGGTACTGGTTACGTTTCAGAAGTCTATCAATATTTGATGACAAAGTCATAGTCAAGTCATACCTTAAAAGATACACCAAGTAATCATCACATAACCTATTGCGATAGACTTTTAGTATAGTTCCATTTGGAGAAACTGTTTGCAAATATATGTAAAGCTATACTCACTCTTATACAAACTATTCTTGCAAATACTTATTTCTCTATCTACTACAATTTACACTATGTGAGCATCTTCAGAAAGTGCCTTATTGCTAAGTGATTGGCTTTAAGCGATAGCAAAATGTTTTTGGAGCTGGTTGCTCTGCAAAACCTTTGAAATGCCATTTTCTTTGCAAGGCCTAGGTACACAAAAATGAACAACATATTCCTATTTGAGAAAAGAATAGGTATTGGCAAATTTAAACAGATAATAGAGAATGTAGCACAGTGGTAGTGCACCCGTCTCTGGCATGGAGGATGCAGGTTTGATTCCCAGTGCCAGTATGGGATTTTTCCTCCCCTGGGAGGTCTTATACGGCGACACTCAGCCTTGTTAGGTCCCTGAGGGGCCAAATGAGTAGCAGCCACCCCTAACCTGCATTCCTCTGTGGCCTTGGCTGTGGCTGAAGGACCAGTGGCCAGGTGATGAGGGTCACCTCTGCATAGAAGAGACACCCTGGGGAAAGAAAGTAATAAAGAATGTCTTGGAAATAGTCATTCAAAAGAAAAAAGAAGTATTTGATATTAATTGTGTGTTTTAGTGAGTCCCACATTTTTTATTTAGTAAGCTTTTGTCTGTCTCTTACTGTTTACCATTTATGCAAATGTCATCCAAAATAGAGGTCTTCTGAGGACATTCCTGGAAAATTCATTGTATGACTTAGAAACTGCCATGGAATGGCCTGTTTGTGTCTGTCACGGATACTGACTGTCTGGTTGTCTTTGTACACGTCACAAGCAAGAGCTGATTCTCCCTCAAACTGAAGGAATGGGGCGAGGAATGCCACTAATTACGTAAGATCTCCAAAGAGACACGGTTGGGCATCGCTGGTCAAGAAAAAAGGCTGGTTATTGCCACAAGTACATAATATAAGAGTGCAGGTGGCCTGCTCACTGCTCCATGAATTCATTCTACAAATGATGCAATTATTACAATCACAATAAGAATTGTGTGTTCTTTTCCTTTTGGGCATTTATCCTTAACTACTATTGAGAGAGAAGTTTCATATGCCTGTTGTATTTTCTACCCTCAAGTGGAGCAACAAACTTTTCAAAGAGAGTCCATCCACTGTCAAATGTTGTCCAATAATGAGTTTGCTGTTGATAAGATGCAGCTAATTTTATCAGTGTGACAAAGACCTCAGATGTCCAGTTCAATTACTTTTCTATCACTTTATTTTGTTCTTCACTTTTGCATAAATATACCATTCTCTTTTAGTGACGTTTACACAGTCTACAATCTTTCGTGGAATTAAAACTCATTACTGTTTTTTTCTCATAACCTTGACTCACTCCTTTCTGTCTTTCTCCGCTTTCTCTGTCTCTCAAACAACTGACTGATGATACAATTATTCAACACTCATAAACTGCTATGCTATCTTCCTTATGATGTGACTGTACACACACACACACACTAAAATTAAAACTGACTGACTCCCATCTCTCATTGCCTCACTTCCTTATATGGCGACGATGACAAAAACACAGACCTTTCTCAAACTTCTAAAATATATGCTGGCTGCCGGATGCTTCTTGAATAATCTTGAAAGTTCTTCTGACGTGACATACTTATTGTTGTCAAGCGTTCACAAACAGTCATGTAAGGCAGCCAGACCTTGGGTGTCTTTGATGCATGTACCGCCTGTGGTGTGAGGGAGCCTGGCCCTTAGCCTTTGTGGTGTTGCTGCTGCCGTCAGCCAACATCACAATAGGATGCCCTTCAGCTGTCCTCCGGTGAATTGTGTGGTGTTGACAACAATTAAGGCCATCCCTTTCCGGTTGATGACCCATTTCCCTTAAGCCAAAATACATTGTTTATACTGTTTGTGAAGTAGGCTGAATACAGGCAATAATCTCTTTTGTGACATTGCCTATGACAGTTGTTCCTTGTGATACATTCCCCCCTCTGATGTGCTAATCTGCACATTCAGTTCTAGTTCTGATGACAGAAAGCGATGTAGGTATTGGAAATAATGTAACATATCCTGTGTGGTAATTTATGTTGTTTTAGTAAATAATCACATCTTCTTCTGTTACAGCAAATGATATTTGTAGGCCATGTTACAGTTCCGAAGATAAAGGAGTCTTAAGGCCTAATTCCACAGAATTTCAGAAATTTTTACCAAGATTTCTGAAAGCTAATCCAAATGCAGATTGTGCTAAAGGAGGACATGCAGCTTATGCTCAGGTAACTTATACATTTTGGAAAATTGCAATTATGGTTTACATAATTTACTCTCTAAGGGGAGAGATCTGTGAAAATGACTGTAATCCACAAGTTTTGTCATGATGATGTGAAAATTTGTATGTATGTGTGTAAAAGAATATCTAGCAAGTCCTCCAAATTTCACTTTTCTATGCAAGACAGTTTATGAAAACAAAAATGTTCATTGTTTTTTTTTTTGCTGCAATTTTAGAAATGTTTTAAGAAATATCTCATCTTAAATATTATTTGTTATAACTACAATAAGCTCTGGTTATATGTTTTGCTTGATTATATCTACAAAACCTGTTACTTTTTTAGCTATTCCAAACAGTTTTGGAGAACAAATTATTGAACAAATGGACTGCCATGTTTTCAAATTATTAATAACTTTCAAAATAAAAATTCAGAATTAAACTGCTCTATCTAGAGCATTTAAAATATCAAATTTAATGAACCAACCATCTTAGAATATACGTGCAAAACTTCAAAGAAATGTATGAGGAATTGCACTAGAAGAAATATTTTTTAAATTAAAATATGCAAAAAAAAAGTTTTATAAGTGTGTGACAACATATAATTAGTGCTTTAGAGTTCCTCTGGACCATATGAAGGTCCTTCAGCTAACTGTTTAGCTTAGTCTTCTTTAAATTTTGCTACTCTTAATTGGTTTTCTTTTTTGCTGATTTGAATTTATTTAATATACCTAGTCACTCTGCTTTAATCTTCATTTACCCCAAACATTACTAATTCTTTAATTGTCTGGATTTACTTCATTAGCTATGACCCTTTCCTTTACATAGAGTGTAGTCTCACAACCCATATTGAATTCACTAATGCAGAAATTGGCAACAGATAGCTCTGGATAGAGATAATTGGATGTCTTGGATGAAGAAGGCCCAGGCTTGCTTTGGGCTGTAGTGCCATTGGAACAGTGGCAGTTCGTTATTGATATTGATAACGATAACGATAACGACAATGACGACAATGACAAGACAACGACAACAATAACAATAATAATAATCACTGTCATTAATCTGTTGGCAGGCTGAGAATAGCCCAAAGTGTGTCATACACGTACCTGCGCTTTTCAGGGCTTAACCATTTTCATGATATGATGTGGGAATTTGCAGAGTGGCGGGTGAAAATGAGTTTGGCTGTTGAAGGGAGGTAGCAATTTATGCTCCTCAATGGCTGCAAGTCAGGGTGTAACTGTCGTTGGGCACAGGTGGTATGTGAAACCAAATATGGGTGGTTTTAATTTTGAATTTAGAAATCAATGGATCTCTTGGAAGGACTGTATGGGAGCTCAGTTTTATCTACTGATGATCAGTTGAACACCAAACATAGTACCTATTTCTATTCAGCATCTCCATCAATGCAACATGAAGATTTGCAAGAAAATCATCTTAACCCAAACTACTGTTAACATTAAAAATTGTGGTTAACTTTGATTTTATCAAAAGTGACTAAGGATTTTAATTCAAATATCACATGTGCAAGCCATTTATAATTACCAAAAAAAAAAAGTTACCTTCTGAGCCTGTGAAGTTCTCTTTTATACAGAGTGTAAATGAATAACATGCATGAATTTTACTGGTAATAAGCAGTTCATAAACAATCAATTTGAGATAGGAAAACCATGGTCTAGGATTACAAGTTGCAGAAATGTGCCTTAAAATTGTTTGGGGATATGCATGCCACTGATCATATCCACTATAGCTGTAACGTATGATGAGAGAACCAGGGTCAGCTTTTGTGGCCTGAGTATTTAGCTTTATGGATATGTTACGAAGACAACAAAAGTACACATGGATTAAGAGCTTTTGTTCAGATCCCCATAGCCACATATCTTTTACATTCCTTTTTCTTTCTTTCTTAAGTATATGCTGAATTTAATTTGATTTACAGGAAACTTAATGTATTATGCTATAATTTTTCATTTAACCAATGTTTAAGCTTTTTATTTTTAATTTGCTTAACTATTATTTACTCCTCTATGATAAATAGTAAATACACTGAAAACTTCATACATACTTAACCAGATGATTCAAGCTTAACCAACAGCTTACAAACAAGTAAATGATTCATTAGGACTTGAAAGAGCTACATGTGACTGAATTATTACAAATACAAGTTGATTTATATTAACATTACCACACAATAGGTAGATACAAATAAAACAAAGATAAGGAAATTAATTATGAGTAGGCACAGATTTCAAAGGAACTGCTCAAGGTCAAGGTGACCTCTGACATCAGTTTCATAGGCGACATCAATGCAGAAAAGATTCGCAAACCCTGTGAGCATTCCTGGTGCATTGCAAATCTCATCACTGGCTGCAATAAGGCAGACAACCATTGTCTCTTCAGAATCAATTAATGATGAATACGCTACAGTCTGAAGATAACCCAAGAAAAAGAAATCCATGGGATTAAGGTGTGGCGAACGTTCTAACCAGAGTGTGGTAGGACTGCCTCTTCCAATCCGACAGTTGGGAAGACTCGATTTAGATGCTCCTGTATGTTTATAGCATAATGCGTGGGAGCTCCGTCATGTTAGAAAAGCAATTGAGTGCAAATATCAAGCAGCACTTCTTCGAAAAGGGCTGGCAGTATATCCTTCAGAAATGTTTTATGTGTTGCCATGCTGTTGAGAAAGAAGAAGGTATGGCACAATGACGTGATCAGAAACAATATCAGCCTATATGATCACCATAAGCTGCTGTTGCTGGCCCTTCTGAACAGTGACATTGGGGTTTTCGTATACCCATATGTGACTATTCTTGTAGTTTAGAATTGGCCCATTCCTGATAAATGTGACTTCATCTGTCAACAGTACCACTGAAAACACTTCCGGTGGCAACCTTAAGGTCCATTTTCAAAACTGCAAGTATAAATCAAAATCCTCCAGAGTTAAGGCTGTTGAGCTGATGGAAGGGGTTAGAGCAGCTCCTCATGCAAGGCTTGCCATACTCTTGTGTGGTTTTTGCCCATTGTATGTGCAATAGCATGGCTGCTGGTTGATGGTTCCTCTTCCAGTAAACGCAGTATGTTTTCTTCTATCTCTGGAGTGTGATGGGTATTTCTTGCACAGCAATCTGCTTTATTTGTCACCAAAGAATCACCTTCTTGCAAACGCCGATCTGCAGATTCGAAATCAGTTCGATGCAACTGTCATCTACTTACCTTTCACTGTAAATCTATGCAGCTAATGCAGAATAACTTCCTTCTTTGCCATACACTAGGCAGATGTCAGCTAATTTTGCAAAAGTGTTATTTTGCTTCTTGTTCCCTGAGTACCTATTTAAGCGCTTCAACATAATGTTATGTGCTGAAGGAAAATAGTAAATGAGACATGGGTGGCTTGATTAATGTAGATTAAATAGGAAACAGTCACAACATGGTGCTGTTAAGCTGTTCCAGGGTTATTAAGGTCACCTATTGACAGTATTAGGCGTTTGCCATACTAAGACTTGTGTAGGTACACAGTACCCCTTTTGGGGATTGTAGTACTTGGTGCTGTTGCTTGGTTCAACGTTTTCTGAGCAGTCTGCTATTGCTCTCTTCAATATCAAATTATGAAATATGACTAGAGGGGTAAAATGTTCCGGAGTTAAAATATTCCCCCATTCGGATCTCTGGGCGGGGACTACTTCTTGAGAACTAAAACATTATATTAATAGAAGATCTAATATCAGACTTCTACAATGGAATGCAGGTGGTCTCACCCAAGCAAAACGAGAAGAACTCAATAAAATTGTATTTAAGTATGGCATAGATATATTTTTCATACAAGAAGCAAATCTAACAAATGATCAACTTAAATACTTCAATTTTACTGGTTTTCTGCTACACCTACTACCCAAAAATAGACAGTTAAGTAGTGGAATATTAGTTGGAGTCAAAAAGGGTATTAAATCCTCCTTTGAAATTGTTAAAGAAATGGATAACACAGATAAAAGTGAATTAATAAAGCCAATTTTTGGGATAACAAAACACATCTACATGTCTACAGTATTTACAATCCTCCCAGGAATAACCAGATATCTCACTTATTGACCAATTAAATAAAACAATCGTAATTGTGGATTTCAATGCCCATTCCAAAAGATGGGGTTATGAAAATGTGGATTCTACAGGGAAGATAGTGAAAGAAATTTGAATGCCACAACTTTTGAACTGATTTGTAGTAAACAAGATCCCACAACCTTCATACATTACTCTCGAACAGGCAGTAATCCAGACCTCTTGTTAGCTACAACAGATATTGTTTCAAAAATTAAAAAACAAGTTATAGAAGAACCAAGTTCTGGTCACAGAGCAGTAATTACTGATATAAAACTAGAGAATACAAATAACAGTCAATGTCACACGAATCTGTATTGGAACTTCAAAAAAGCAGATTGGAACAAATATAAAACTGAACTGGAACATAAATTTAAAGAACAAACAAACTCACAGCTGCATGACCAACCAGATCATATGAACGGGGGCAGGGGGGGGGGGCACGGCCCCCCTTGAAAGTAGGTGAACTTAATGTGCAGTCAGTTACTGACTATTAAACTATTACTTTAATTTTGATGTAAAGAACAATTTTTATTTAGCACAAATTAATACAGTTATCTGCAACAAATATTATAAATTTTGACAGTAAAATAAAGATTTAATATTATATGATTGCAAATTTCCAACATGTGCACCCCCTGGAAAAAGGTCTGCCGACACTCATGGACAGAAGAAGCTAAGAAAAGTGATACTCCAACTAGTGTTCTAAAATTATTGGCATTAGAGACAATCCATACTAGATTTCCAGAACATGAATGGCTCCATATTTATACTGATGGATCATTGATATCAAACCAAGATGGAGCAGGGGCTGGAGGCACATGTCACCTCTTTTCCTATTACAAATCTATAAGTTATGGAACTACTAACTTTGATGGAGAAATTGAAGCAATTTGAATGGCCCTACAAAATCTTTTGTACAGAATGTCACATTTTCAGCAAGCAGTTATTCTCTCAGATTCCAGGATAGCAATTATAGCAATTACTTCCAAGTTGTCACCAAAAAATCAAACAGTTATAGAGTGTTGGAAAATCCTTGCCCATCTAACAGCACTTTAAAAACACCTAGTCTTCCAATGGATACCAGCTCACTGTGGACTGAGTGGTAATGAGAAAGCTGATTTTCTTGCAAAAAAGGGTACAGCACTGTACAGAAATCTATAGTTAATCTACCATTTTATGCAGCTAAAAGATTAGTCAACTCTGAATTCAAAAAAATTATTGCAAAATATTACTATGAAAAATCAAAGAATAAAAGATGGGAACTACCAAACATTCAAACAGTAATTCCTGAGCATCCTCGAAAATCAGCAGTTGCAACCTTCAGGTTGATTACAGGACATGATTGTCTGGCAAAACATTTAAACAGAATTGGGATATATTCTTCACCACTCTGTCCTCTATGTGATCTGGAAGAGGAAATGGATCGAGACCACCTTCAAATATGCCCAGCCACATCTAGTGCCCCATCCATCAGTGAAAAATATTGGAGAGCAAGAGGATTAATGACTTCATTGTCAGAAATCCAGCATTAGCTAACAACAACAACGTTTTCAGAATTGTTTACAAGCAGTCAACTATTAGATTCAAAATTGCTCCTTTTGACATGGACAGTTATAGCCATCCGACAGCTTCAGTCCGATTTCAATACATAACCGCCCACTCTAAGCCATTAGTGCATTGCATATGATGGTGCTATTTTGATATTTTAGAGCATAAATACAACATTTCTCTCAAAATGGAAAAGAAAGGGGGAAAAAACGGTATACCCATCTCTGGGTTTGAACTCGATTTCACGGGTTTGTTAGGTCCACAGTCAGTCGCATAACCGTGCTATCAAAGCACACATTTTAGAGCTGCCCTATCTTTCTTTAGCTGTTTGTCACAACCTGTTATCCATTGCAGTGACGTGCAACCACATGTTAAGTCCACAATTTCAGTGCCTTTGGTAATGCAACAACTCAGAAATGCTTCTTTAGAGAGACAGAATATGAGCTTTATTAAGTGCCTAGCTGTTATTTACATATTTATTTCTGGTTATGATTTATTGATCACAATATCTAAATACTTTGAGTATGCATAACTTGGTAACTTGACACCATAGACCACAGGTTTCTTATTTCAAATTGATTGTCTATGAACCATCACCAGTAAAATTTGTATGGTATTAGTCATTTACATCCTGTGTATTGTTGGCAAACCATTAGAGATAGAAAGTACATAACTTATGTTGAATAGATATTTGTGGCATTATCACTTTCCAATTATTGTTTATAATTGGTTTTAATTAAACTGTTCTCAATCAAAGAAATTGCTATTTATTTCCTCCCGTAGTTATATAAAGGGCATGGAATTTCAAAGTTATTACATAACGAGCTGCTTTTGCAAAATCTGAACTGCTTTAAACTTCTGTATTTGCCTTATATCTGCAATGTATTTTGAACGTTTATACCAATTGACAAGCAGTATATAAGAGCAAGAGTAGTTGGCAGAAAAGTGAATAGAGAATGCAGCTCACCAGGGCAGCTGCTTGAAGTGATTACTGCTTGCTATGTGCTAATCGATGTTCAGCTTACTCTTCACTTCAGACAGTAAAATAACCCATCCTTCTCTTATTAAGAAATGTTAACAAAAGGAGTTCAAAAATTGATCAGGAGGCGAAGTGTTAGTCATGGTCGAATCACATTCTTCAAGAACAATGGTTTCAAGTACAGAATTGTCTTACAAAAGGTCCAAGGATATTTTGCACACTCTTGTCACGTGTCACTCTTTTAAATTAATTATTGCTGTATGTTTTAGTACTTAAACCTTACACTAAGCTTCTTCTTCATCTGATTATCCTCCCCCTATGTAGGACTTATACCACCTAGTACTTACAAACCAATGCCTAGGGGCAGACGCTTCTCGGGAAGCAGAGGCACCTATGGACTGGATAAAGTGAACACCTGGAAGCATGTGGTCAGCAGAGCAACAGGTATGATAGTGAGGAAGAGGATGATATGAGATGCAGGTGAAATTGATAAATGCAAAGCTGATTATGGAGCAATTGGTGGAATGAGTGGCAGGAGAAGCCAGAGAACTCGGAGAAAACCCACTCAAATGCCGCTTTGTCCATCACAAATGTCACATATGGGTCCCTGGGATCGAACCCGGGCTGCCTAGATGGTAGGCAAATGGCCTAACCATTTGGCCACAGGCCGCCTAAGCTTCCTTTTGGATCCAAAATATTATCCACTGTAAGAGCTATTCTGAGTACCCAGACATACTCCCTTTTAGATAAAAATTGAAAAAAGCAAAACGTAGCAATTGAAGAAAATAGATATAACAGTCTGATTTATTAAATTTGCAAGGCCTTCTGAACTCTTTTTGTTCTCCAGTGTTCTTACATAAGCTTATCCTTTAATCTGGTTCTTATGAATTGAGATAAACCATTACACATTTTGTTGTGGGTACCAGAGGGACACTGTAGGCTGAAGTGATAGTCATTTTTAAAAAGCAGGTCTATGTGTGATAGCTTTAAGAATGTGTTGCACTCACACGGCTTTCTCTGCTCTTGTACTATTCTTACAAACTCTTATTACTCTATCTTCTTCATGTTAGTCAAGATAAACATTTGCAAAAATATATAATTGCTTATTACTAATTTCCTTGTAGATGCAAGAGGAATATGGGAATACAGTAGGCTTTGAGCGATAGTCACACGTTTTAAAACTGGACGCTCTATTAAGGCTTTCAAATTGTGCTTAAAAATGACAGCATTAGATTTATCAGCATGTAAAAGAACTCCTGCAGGATGAAATTCTGGCACACCGGTGATGCTGATGTGATCCTGGCAATTGACAGGGTCATTGAACAACAAAAGAATTTTTTTTGAAATTCCATTCTCTTTGCATGGCCAAGGGATAAAAAGTCCATTTGAGAAAAGTACAAGTATTGCAGAACTCACAAAAATAACAAGAAATATTTCCAAAATGGTTCACTTCACACACACACACACACACACACACACAAAAAAAAGAAATGCATTTGGGCATAACTTTGTGTGTTTTAATGGGATGTGAATTTTTGCATAGTAAGATTTTGTCTATCTGTTGCATGTTGCCAGTTATGCAAAAGTCAAGAGTAAACAGGACTACATAGGCTATAGCTAGAAAATTCAAAATATGCATTCCATTTGTCATAAAATATCTTAAACATATGGCATTTTAATCACAATTGTTAGAGCCATTTTTGAGGAAATCAAAATTTTCTAAACATTTTCTACGTAAAGGGTAGTTTAGGGTGGAGGAATTTTCTTCAAAATCTTTGTGTGGGATTCTTGGAAGGTATTGAACTTAAATACAAACTTTAGTTTTTAACCGACTTTTTGTTTTTTTGTTATGCTGTTCACAGAGAGACACATAAACACACACACACACACGCGCATGCGCTGACTTTTTTCTAAAAATGTTTCTGTTTCTATCCAGGGGACCTCAAATCATGTTTCCAGTGAAATCTCAAACATTGAATTTTTGGGTCAAACACAATACTTTCCCTACTTACTATAGGTAGTACAGGAAGCAAAAACCCTTTGTTCTAAAAGCTTGTACAAACTATTCTTAGGAAAACATATTATTTTCTCTGATACTAATAGATAGAGAAGTATTGCATGCTACCCAATCGAGATTTGATATCGAGTTGTCACCAGAAATAAATGTTTTAAGGCTTTCTAAATACAGAATGGCACTTTTAGAACAAGGTCCATTTGTATGTGCTTATGAGAGTGTGTTTTTGTGTGTATGTGAGTGTGTGTGTTTATGTGAGAATGTGCACGTGTGTGTTCATCTGTAAAAAGCATGACTCCGAAATGAAATACTGAATAAACAGCAAACTTATTCATTTCTTTATCTAGAACAGGCCACGCCAAGACATTTTCGCAGTTACAATTAAATGTTGTTCTCTTATATTGCAGGCTGTTAATTATATTCTGGATGAGAATGGACTTGCTCAAGTACAGGATAGCTATTTTATGAGTTACCACACCACTCTCAAGACTTCAAAGGATTTCTTCGAAGCTCTGAGAGCTGCTCGCAAAGTTTGTGATAAAGTGAACCAAGTGATTGGAGAAGAAGTAGAAGTTTTTCCTTATAGGTATGCTTTTACAAGCTTTCCAGCTAGTTACTCCATTCACTCTAGAAAATGCTAGACAAATACATCATCAATATGTCAAGCTTTATAATATTTAAATTATTTCATTTTTGTTTATAGGCACCTAGAGATTATCTACCTTTTATAATTATTAATTTATGAATAGATACCTTTGGTTGGGTTTGTGAAAACATGAGTTTATATGTATTTAAATATCAGACATCAGTAAAAAATCACATCAATATCTAATGAGAAGAGGGTATCCGCTGCACCTACAAATCTGCTTTTATGTAGTTTATTGGTTAGTAGATGTACGTATAATAAGTTTCCTTCATTTAAGCCACAAGCATACAAGAGTTGTGTTTTGTAGCTTAAAGCTCTGTGAATGCTATTGGGCTTAAAGGTAACTGATGCTTCTCCTTTGCATGTAAAAATGAGATGTGGAAACAGAAAAGACATGGAATTTAGCAGATGCTATGGTAAAATCATGGATATATTAACAGATAAACATTTACATTTTGTAAATAATTGTTTTTATTCAACATTATTTGCAGGGTCAATTTCATTTATGATATATTTATAAAGTTGTAATTATTTTCATAAGGGGAATTTATTTCTAAATGCAGCATGTCAGAAAGTTTTTTTAAACATTACTCATAATACAGCAATTAAAGTGCTTGGTGTAGCGGTACGGTATCTGCTGAGGTTCATCTAAACCTGCAGGTTATGGTGTGTTTGTGTGTGTGCATCTGTGGGTTTGGATAGGCGGTTTTGTTGTAGACCATGTTATCATTAATTTGGGTTCCTTCTTTTGCTAATTCATCAGCTAGTTCATTGCCATAAATACCTATGTGAGCTTTAATCCAGCTGATTGTTATTTCCCAGTTTTGTTTCATCAGTTCAATTATGTTCATTTTCTTGATCAGATTATTATGGTTATTTGTGCTTCTTAGGGAATCTATGGTAATTTGACTGTCAGTGAATACAATTGCTGACTTTTGATGTTTCTTTATAGCTGTTGTTCATATTTTCTCTAGTGCTTTGATGGCTGCTGTTTGTTTGGCTTAATTAATTGCTGTCCTGTTTGAACTTTAGCTGACCATGCATGTGTGTGTGTGTGTGTGTGGGGGGGGGGGGGGGGAGATTATGAGGAGTAGATGTGTATACGTGTGAGTATTTGCAGATGGATGAAGGTGAGACAGAATATTGACTAATAGAAAATTGTTCATGTAAATATTTTTATAAGAGTGTGTAAATTTTTAATTCTTTAAATTTGAATGTATAAGGGACCTAATTTTTTCAATACTCAAAATAGACAATGTCTTCTCAATTGTTTGAGTTCGACCAATGAGAACTGTTGCGCGGATGAATACAAAAGAATGGCGGTGTTGCGTTATACCCACGCCAAAAACTACTTTCATTAGCGTCTATGACTTCAAAGTGTAAAGACGTATAATTGATGATGGCGTGTGAAAATGTGAATTACACAAACTTTTAACCGGCATGGACGCTATCCAATTTTAAGAGTGGTTAACTAATTGCTTTGTGAAAAGAAGTGTAGATGAACGAATAAATGTGTTTATAACAAAAGTACGTTGATTTATGCATTCCATTCCACGACCACATCCCCTGCAGATAGGAATCGCGCCTGCTCCAGCAAACTTCACATCTTTTAGCAAAAACAGTGCTCCATTTGCTGATATATCCACGCTAATATGTGTTAACCATCTTTTTTAATAAAACCCCGCCACAAATGGCTTGCCCAACGTGGAGCGCGAATTTGGAGTGGAATGCAAAGTTGAGGGTGCGAAGTGCTAACACCAAAAGAACGCTATCTCATCGTGAAGGAGAAAGACGCCATTAGACCACCGTCCGATATCAACAAAACATCGATACACGGAGAATCAACGTGGGAAAAACACCGGAGATCATCTAGCGAAGCCAACTACCCAGGAGACGTAAATAACCGGACGAAGAACCAGCAGAAAAAAAAAAGTAGGATCCAAAATTTTTGTATCTTTATCTTATTCCCATTAGTTAATGATACTTAGAAGTGGAAAAGTAGTGGGACTTTTAACCAAAAGTGAATTAGATAAAGGAATTATAATGTCGCGAAAAGAGATAGAAACAGGAGTGGGGGAAGGGGCAGATAGGCCTAGTTATCAGGAAGGATTAGAAGATGAACAGGCGGAAATAAGCAAAGATCAAAGGTTAATGATGCTGATGTTTGAAAGACTAGAACAGAAACTGGAACAAAACAAGGTAGAATTAGGTCAGAAAATGAAACAAAATAACATAGAATTGAAACAGGATATAGAACAAAGTTTAGGTCAGAAAATGAAACAAAATAACATGGAATTGAAACAGGATATAGAACAAAGTTTAGGTCAGAGTATAGAACAGAAACTGGAACAGAATAAGGAAGAGATAGGTCAGAAAATGGAGGAAGTGAGAAAAGATTTAGAACAGAAAATGGAATTAGGTAGACAGAACCTAGAACAGAAAATAGAATTAGGAAGACAGGAGTGTAAAGAAAATATGAAAGTAATGGAAACTAATTTAAAATTAGTACATAAAAACTTAAATGAAACAAAGGAAGCCTTAGAAGCTAGGATAGAAATTGTAGGAGATAGGATGGGAAAAATAGAATCAGAGATGAAAGAGAATAAAATAGTGTTGGAAGAAGAAATTGCTAGATGTAGGGATGAAATAACAGAATGTAATACAAGTGTAGACTGTAAAATAACAAATGTAAAAGCAGAAATAACTGAGGAATTGAGGAAAGAGATTGAGGTAGTAAAGAAAGACATTATTAATGAAACTGTAGAACAAATAGTAGTTCCTAAAATTAAGACAATGAATGATGTGATGCTTTCACAACAGGATGCTATAAATGATATGAAACAAAGCCACTTAGAAATAAAGAATGATTTAAAATCAATTTGTGAAGAAATGAAGAAAGGGAAAGAAAATTTGGCTAATGTAAATGATGTTGTGAAGGCATTACAAAGACAAGATGATTTAGATGTAAGTAATGTACAAGATGAGAGTTACTTGAGTAATGTACAGAATGTTGACTCACCATACAGAGAAAGAGGTTCACAACCAAACAATGACACAACACACAACACATGTTACACCAACAGCATATTACATGAAATCACACCACCTACATTTGACGAGGAGAAGGGAGACGATCCAAAACTCTTTGTTAAAGAGATGGAAGAATACTTTAAAGTGAAAAGGATACCAAGCGAGCTTAGGATGATGATAGTAAAGAAAAGCTTAAAAAACAAGGCATTAGAATGGCTCAGGTTAACACTAGCTGGTCATGAGTCTTATAGCTCGTTCAGAAATTTATTCCTATCAAGATATTGGGGCCCAGCTAAACAAAACCAAACTAGGGTAGAGCTAGCGACAGGTAGATACGATCCAGCCAAAGGATTGTCATTAGTCGACTATTTCATGAAAGTAGCCAACAAAGGAAAGCTATTAGACCCTAACTTGTCGGAGGCAGAACTAATTGCCAGCATAACGAGACATTTCCCAGACACAGTGAGAACAGGATTAATTGTTGCAAGGCCGGTAGATTTTGCAGATATGATAGAACTGCTGACAGCCTTCGAAACGCAAAATGGTCGACCTAATGAACATAGACATAGGAACGGTCACCCAAACTCACCCATCCTAAACCGAAACACGGCTACGAACAACCAAAGCGAAGGAGAACATACAAATACTAGGAGTACCCATGAAAGGGGGAGAGGGGCACACCATTTCCCACAACCACATAATCATGGCGAGAGGATGGAGAACACAAGACAGCGGTACCACGACACAATACCGAGGGGTGAATCGAGGTACAGAACGCACAGATATGATCGTGGAAGACCAGGAGACCGTACCCATCAAGTGAATCATATACGATTCTGTAGGGAATACATGAACAGCCATAGGCCGTCGTACAACAGGGGTTCACGTCAAAGGGGCAGAAACCAAGGGAACACCGACAACGTAAGACAACAGGAACAGAATGAAAATATACCGGATAGGACCGATACTGCACAGAATACAGAAACTACTATCACCTCCAACGTCCAGGAAAACTAAGTACAAGTCAACTTTGTGTCCCGGAAGTTGACCTGTGTGGCAGTAGGGGCGATATTGACCAATATAATGTAGGTACCTTGAGAAGACAGGCGAGTGAAAGAAAGGAGATAACCAATCCACCAATGATTAGGCTGAAGGTATGGGGTATTGAATTGCCAGCGATGATCGATACAGGAGCCAGCACATCAGTATGTGACGAACAGCTGTTCCAAGAACTGATAACTAAAAGAAATGCTGAATTCTTGCCTGTGTGCGGAGTATATTGCAGCACAGCAATTGGCAAGAAGAAAGAACATGTTAAATACCAGGTAAGGCTGGTAATTGAAATCGGAAGTTGGAAGTTCGATTTCATTGCCCTAGTAATACCAAGATTAACAGCTACCCTAATCATTGGCAGTGATTTGCTTAACCTTTGGAGGTCAGTAATTAACTATGACCTACATGAATTTATCATTAAGGAAGGAGCCTCAGAATGCACTGCGAAGTTCCTGGAGGAAGAAACATGCCAGGAGGAACCAGACCAGACAGGGATCCATCCGGACGAACAATTCTTTGTGGAGAACATCAATGTCCACGAGAATAGATTGGTAGACCTAAGGGTACATAAGAAGAAAACAGGTTGGACGAGCGATGAAGAAACTAACGTTTGCAGCCATTGGATCTGCACAGAAGACGAGTATGTTGCCTGGGACAACTGCCAACCTGAACCACTACCAACAGATGGAGAAGAATCGATGTTACAGCTGATCGATGAGAAGGTCTGGGGGGCACATGGCATCTCTGAAGAGGAAAGAAACCAACTTAGAAAAATATTGGTTAAAAACAGAAAAGTTTTCGATAAAAAGCCAGGTACGTGTAACAAGTACGTACATACTTTTACAGTAACAGATATAACCCCCTATTCACACAAATCCAGGCCCATCCCCAACTCCATTAGGGAGGAAGCTGACAGAGTAATCCAGAAAATGTTAGCGGACGGAATAATAGAGCCGTCGGACTCATGTTATGTGAATCCAGTAGTATGGGTCCATAAGAAAGGGGGAAAATTGAGGATGACCATCGACGCAAGGAAGATAAACACACATACCTTGCCGGATCACTACAGGCCTGAGGGGGTAGACCAACTAATATCGAAATTGAAAGGAGGTCAACATTTCACAAGTCTCGACTTGACAGCATCGTTCTGGCAAATTCCTCTTCATCCAGATGTCAGGAAATATACCTGTTTCTTACACAAGGGAAAGGTATACCAATTTTCAAAATGTGCCTTCGGACTATCGACCAGTAGCAGTGCACTACTGAGAGCTCTGGACAAAGTTTTTGGAGATACCATCGAGACTTTTGTGACGCAATATGTAGATGACTTTCTAATATACAGTGAGAATCCCGAGTCGCACTTACATCACATAGATTATGTATTATCAAGGTTCCAGGAAAGCAACATGACCCTAAATTTAGAAAAGTGTGAGTTTTTCGTCAAAGAAGCTGAATTTCTAGGCCACATCATAACACCTGATGGTATACAACCTAATCCGGAGAGGGTCAAGGCCATAGAGCATATACCACCCCCACGTAACTTAAAACAGTTGAGGAGGTTTCTGGGCATTTTACAGTACCAGTCGAAATTCGTGGTCAACTACGCTAAGGAATTGGTACCCCTTAGAGCACTGTTGAAAAAAGATACTAAGTGGGAATGGAATGCTGAACACCAGGTGGCCTTTGAGAATATCAAAGAACTTTTCAAGCACAGTATTCTCCTGGAACGACCGGATCCAAATTCACCTTTTCTAGTATACACTGATGCTAGTGCGCACTCATATGGTGCGATATTAGCGCAAGAAGATGCAGATGGCAACAAACATGTGATTGCCACAGCTTCTAGATTCTTAAATAAAATAGAAGCCAATGCCTGCATAACCGAACTGGAAATAGGTGCAATCCATTTTGCGTTGCAGAAGTTCAGACAATATATATATCTTTATAAAATAATTATATATACAGATCACGTAAGCCTGTCCTTCATTCAAAAATGTAAGCTGACCAACTCCAAAATCTCAAGGTACATACATGAGATCATGTCATACGACATAGAGGTCAAACATATCCCGGGGAAGGAGAATATCTTCAGTGACTTATTGTCAAGATTGAGGTCGGAGAGTCACATACCCGAGACGGTATACAGTCCGCACCATGAGATCAAAATTATGCAGATAAGTAGCAAAGAAAAAAACGAGATCTTGCAAGACTTCAAGAACATAGCAAAGCTGCAACAAGAAGACCCTGAATTGAAGAGGCTATTCGACAAGGCTCCAGACATAATACCAAGATTGGATGCCAAGATAGGCAAATTTAGGGACATACTATTTAAACTGCATGGTCGCGACGTAAAGAAATGGAAGATGATGGTACCAAATTCCTTACAGGATAGGGTCATTTTAGCATTCCACCACTCGATGCTTCACTCCGGTACTGAGAGGACAATGCTTGCCATCGAGGAGGTATTGTACATTAAACATCTTGGCAAGAAGGTCAGGAAGTTAATTTCCTCATGCGACCTATGCCAAAAGGCCAAGCCAATTAATGTAAAGTACGATGTCATCCCACAATCCATTGTGAGGAATGAAAAAAATGCATTGGTGTGTATTGACGAGCATGGAGAGCTGCCTAGGGGTAAAGATGGAAACAGATACATATTTGTCATGTTTGATGTCTTTACAAAATTCACCAAAATATACCCCATTAAGAACATCAAAAGCAGAACATGCCTAGATAAAATCGTCAAGGACTACATCCCAAAATATGGGAGAATAAAATGTATTTTATCGGACAATGCGACCATGCATAAGAGCAAATTGTTTCAGAACACCTTAGAAACATTAGGAGTAAAATTGTACTATTCCTCAGCATATTACCCCCAGGGAAACCCGACTGAGAGAATCATGAGGGATATTAGTATTTATTTTCGTTTGCTCTGCCACAGAGACCACACTTCCTGGACGGAAAAATGTGGATATATAGAGGAGGTGATTAACCATTCGGTGAACCCCACGACCAAGTTCGCACCTATCGAGCTAATGACCAACACGAAACCAAGAAAATTAGCAATTGACATTGACACTACCATGGCTGCCCAAAGAGAATTATCAGAGAAAGAAAAATGTCAATTGGCATTCAGAAGATTACAACAGAAGGCTGAAAAAGGGAGGAACAAGGTGAAGAGATTCGTCAGGAAATGGTCCCCACAAATTGGAGAAAAGGTGCTCTTAAAAAGCCACAAAGCATCCAAGGCATCTGAGAAGAGATCTGGGAAGATGGAACTATTGTATACTGGACCACTGGTCATAACAAAACAGCTGGGTGACCACACATATGAGCTACAGAATACAAATGGCAAGTTGGTAGGAAGATACCATAAAAACAAATTGAAGCCATACAAAGAAAGGGCCAAATAGTCTTTGTCAACGAATGTGTAAGGCAGGAGTAGTAGAGATGAAGGAAGATAACAATTTTTGATGGGTTACTTATAGAAAATTATATTCAAAATAGGATTACAACAGGGAAGAAAATCAACATAGTCATTGGCTATATCGACCACAAAGAGCATTGTCAACAGAGACAGATGAGGACACTGATTGTCATTAAATAAATGAATCATAGCGACGGAAGATAATATGTTTTTGACATAAGGATGTCAGGGACAAAAATAAAAATAAATCAATTATGATGAAAAAGATATAATATTTCGACACAAAGATGTCGAGGGTAAATGGAGAAGAAAAATAATACAATTACAGAATAATTGTAAGTATAGAAGTTTTCTCTTATAAAAATAAGAGACAAAGAAATGACAATTAGTGAAGTGAGGAAAACCATAATCAGAAAAACAATGCCCATGAATTGAGATGAATATAGCCAATGCTTAACTCGAAGAAATGTTGAACCAAACAACAATGAATAATAACCCAATCAAGAAAGTTAGTACCATTAGTAACATCAGAGTTTAAGAACCGACTCAATAACCTGCCTATACATAAGCTCATAAGACAAAGAAGGCAAAGAACTGAATAAAGTATTGCCATAAATAAGATCATAATCATTAGCTCAAAATTTGTATCCTGTTTTTCTCTCCTCATAGCAATGAATACAAGTCAAAAACCACATGAAACACTTAAATTATATTTGTGTCAATGTCAAATGTACAATAACTGAGTATGTGTTGTATAAGAACTGAATATGTGTTGTATAATAACAACATGTATGATATGATAACTGGATATATTGTGTAATAACTGAATATATTGAGTAATAACTAAATGCTTTATGCCAAAACTGGATGTGTATTGTGTAATAGCTGAATATGTATTGCATAATAACAGAACATATGTGATGTGATAGCAAGATATATTGTACAACAACTGAATATGTATTGTGTAATGATTGGACATGTTGTACAGTATTCAAATGTGATATACAATAACTGAATATGTATTGTATAATGACTGAAGGTGTGTTGTATAATAACAACATGTATGATATGATAACTGGATATATTGTGTAATAACTGAATATATTGAGTAATAACTAAATGCTTTATGCCAAAACTGGATGTGTATTGTGTAATAGCTGAATATGTATTGCATAATAACAGAACATATGTGATGTGATAGCAAGATATATTGTACAACAACTGAATATGTATTGTGTAATGATTGGACATGTTGTACAGTATTCAAATGTGATATACAATAACTGAATATGTATTGTATAATGACTGAAGGTGTGTTGTATAATAACAACATATATGATATGATGACTGGATATATTGTGTAATAACTGAATATATTGAGTAATAACTAAATGCTTTATGCAAAAACTGAATGTGTATTGTGTAATAACTGAATATGTATTGCATTAAAACAGAACACATATGTGTTATGATAGCAGGATATATTGTGCAATAACTGAATATGTATTGTATGATAATTGGACATGTTGTGTAGTAATCAAATGTGTTGTACAATAACTGGATATGTATTGTATAATAATTGAATGCATTGTGTAGCAATCGAATATGTGAAGTTTATAAAGACATGCTGTATCATGTCAAAACAAAGGACAAAGACAAACAGTGAAGAAGACTGTAAAGAAAAAAAATATATATTGTACAAAGTGATTGAATCATAGAAGTAGGGAGAAGTATTGTATTGTGTTTCAAGATTGTATATAAGGTGACAACTTGAAAAACAAAACAAGGGGCATATGAGACAGAATATTGACTAATAGAAAATTGTTCATGTAAATATTTTTATAAGAGTGTGTAAATTTTTAATTCTTTTAATTTGAATGTATAAGGGACCTAATTTTTTCAATACTCAAAATAGACAATGTCTTCTCAATTGTTTGAGTTCGACCAATGAGAACTGTTGCGCGGATGAATACAAAAGAATGGCGGTGTTGCGTTATACCCACGCCAAAAACTACTTTCATTAGCGTCTATGACTTCAAAGTGTAAAGACGTATAATTGATGATGGCGTGTGAAAATGTGAATTACACAAACTTTTAACCGGCATGGACGCTATCCAATTTTAAGAGTGGTTAACTAATTGCTTTGTGAAAAGAAGTGTAGATGAACGAATAAATGTGTTTATAACAAAAGTACGTTGATTTATGCATTCCATTCCACGACCACATCCCCTGCAGATAGGAATCGCGCCTGCTCCAGCAAACTTTACATCTTTTAGCAAAAACAGTGCTCCATTTGCTGATATATCCACGCTAATATGTGTTAACCATCTTTTTTAATAAAACCCCGCCACAAAGGGATGATTGTAATATACCCTGTGATAATGTTTCTTTATTCCATTAATTAAAGCTTTTTGTTAAGTTCAAAAGTGTGTCTATGTTTCCATGCCCTTGTAAACCTTTCACACCCCACAGGCTAATAGAATAGCTGCTCAGACCCAAATAGTTCTAGTTATTCATATTTAACATGCTACTGATGTTCCTTTGCTTTAAGAGAATTAAACACAGTTTCCTGCTCTTAATTTGCAAGTTAGTGTTTCTTTGATTTCTGTACTATGCGTGAACGGAATTGTAGTGTTGCAAAATGACACAGCATACATCACTTTCTGCAAGTGAATAATTACAAAATTTTTGTCAGCCTTTTTCACACTATTTCCTGAATGATAAACTATACCTCTATAGTGGTATAAAATTGTTTTTCCATCTCAAAAATAATTTTCAGTGCATAGTCCTGACCCTCTTCATATGCAGTTACAGGTATTAAGTGGGAATACAATACCACTGTATGGCAGATACAATATGCTCTGCACTAGAGGTCAAAATTATACAAAAGTTATTTATTTTTACTGGGGTGTGTGTTTCAGCGTGTTTTATGTATTCTACGAGCAGTACCTGACACTTTGGACTGATGCTTTGCAGTCCCTAGGATTATCATTGGCAGCAGTTTTTGTTGCCACTTTACTACTTACAGGTCTGGATCTGTTTTCTGCTGTGGTTGTTCTTCTGAACGTCACAATGGTGCTTATAAATCTAGGAGGACTTATGTATTGGTGGAATATTTCCTTTAATGCTGTGACTCTGGTCAATTTGGTTATGGTAAGTGCATAATTATCCTAATACAGTGAAATGTTAGCCTTATGGTGAATTAAATAAAAATCTGATATATTGCACTCACATGACTTTCTATAACCTTGTACTAACTATTATATTCAAGATGCTCTCGGGCATCATATTTTGTACTAACTATTTTTATAAAGTCTTATTCCTCTTCATGTTAGTTGAGATAAACATTTGCAGAAATTATCTTATTGCATATTTGCTTGAAGGTGCAAGGGAATATGGGAACACAGTAGGTTTTGAGCAATAGTCAAATCTTTGAAAGCTGGTCACTACATGAAAGCTTTGAAATTCCATTCTCTTTGTATGGCCAAGAGATAAAAATGTGAATAATGACCTTTCATTTGAGAAAAGTTTACATATTGCAAAACTCACACAAATAATAAGGAACATCTCAGAACTGGTTCACTCCACAAACAAATTTATTTCAATATAACTTGTGTGTTTTAACAAGATGCACATCTTTTATATAGTAAGATTTGGTTGATCTCTTATGGTTTACCAAGCTACACAAAAGTCATCAAGAATAAACAGGAGTACATAGACTATAGCCAGAAAATTCAAAATGTAATTTTATTTATATTAAAAATATCTTAAAATATGATAGCGAATAACTTTGTGCTACCTGGGACAGTAGGTCACCTATTGAAGTATGAAACAAAGTGGATAGTATATACAACAGGCATTGTCCATTTTGCTGTGCAGTTATGACTGTGAAAAAAACATGAGGTTCTACAGAGGTATTCTTTAGATGTGGCAAATGGACAATAGATGCACACTGGTTTATGGATGAGTTCAGTTTTGTATTTATGGGACATAGGGGTATCAGGTTGGTATATCTCCAACTTCCGTGCAGAACAATACATGATTAAGTACAGTGCCCACTCACATCAGCAGTACCTTGTTTATTTCCAGGACAGAAACAGAGACATAACTCTCACCATCAATTTTCATGATGTCACTCGCAGAGATTCTAGCAAGGTCGTTCGCTACATCTAAAAATATCTCTGTAAACTTTGTGATTGCTTTATGGGAAAACTGCTAGATGAAGAGAAAAAATCTGATATGTTGCACTCACATGACTTTCTTTACTCTTGTAAGAATGGTTATTCTTACAAACTCTTATCCCTATATCTTCTTTATGTTAGTTGAGATAAACATTTGCAAAAATCTTATTGCTTATTTCCTTGTAGGTACAAGGGGAATATGAGAATACAGGAGACTTTGGGCAAAAGTCAAACCTTTTAAAGCTTTCAAACTCCATTGTCTTTGCATGGTTAACATATAAAAATGAATAACGATGTTCCGTTTGACAGGAGTATGTTCTCCAAAACTTGCACCAATACTAAGACATATCTCCGGAATGGTTCACTCTACAAAAAAGTTTATTTAGGCATAAATTATGTATTTTAGCAAGATCTATATTTTTTTGTATAGTAAGATTTGGTCTGTCTCTTACGATTTACCAGTTATGCTAAAGTAATCCAGAGTAAATAGGACTTCATGCGCTATAGCCAGAAAATTCAGGATACACGTTTCATTTGTCATCAAAATATCTCAAACATATGGCATTTTAACCAAAATCCTTAGTGCCATCTTCAAGGAAATCAAACTTTTGATACCGAAATTTAGATTTCCGATCGAATGGGCTTTTGAAAAAGACACGTTTTAATTTAATTGCCGGATATGAGATTTGCGATAAATATTAAGTAATAACATACATAGATAATAGAGTAGCCAGTGTTGTAAGGTGAGCAAGATATGAGTAAATGATAGTCGTTAAATTTGTAGAATAAACGCATTATTGGTTTGAAATTAACGAGTCATGACGTCATACCACATAGTTTAAATACACGTTCGAAAGTCCGTTCTACAAACCTTAAAAGTCGCGTGATATATCTAATAAAATATAAAGTAAACATCGTTTAATCCTAAAAAGGTAATTATATATTTGAAATTCATAAAAGAACATGTTATAATAGAAAGGGACATTTCTAAATTGCGGGAAAAGGAAATAGCATTTTGGATACGAGGCTTTCTTGGATGACGTCATGACATTCAAATGAACGAACGGTCTTCTTAGCGTGGGTAAGAGAGAAGGCACTACTCAACGAGAGACCAGTACGGGAGGTCGCGCTGCGCGGATGTGAGCGCGATGCCTCTACAGATACAAATATTTTCGGCATAACTCCTGAAAATATTTAAATAGGAAATAAACAATCTATAAAGTTGTTCTTGGGTTGTCCATTACACTTACGCAAACCCGAGATAAAGAGATCTTATGCAGAACTAGCCGAGGCGAGCTACATCGAAGGGCAACATCACGTCACCAACGACTTCAGCTTCAAATGGCGATCCAATAACTAGGACACGACGATTTTACAGCTTCAAATTGGCTTCCCAACGTGTGGCGCCGAAAGAATGGACCAAACCCCCAAGACGACCAGATCAGCATCGAGCCAGCAGACAAGAAGGTACCCAGCGTGTCAACATCTGTGAAAAGTGTAGTGAACAAGTTTAAGTGCAGTTAAAGTGAAATAGTGAAAATATTGAAAATTTTGGTGAGTAGAAAAACACATGTAAATAGCTTAGAAATGGAAGACAGTGACACAGATTTTTTAGGTTTTGACAGTCCGGAAATTGAGAAAAGTGTAAGTAGGATGGAAGAATTTAATCAGAATGTAATTGGTAGCAGAATATGCCAAGAAGTAGAAGATCAGAACGTTAGAGAAACACCTAGAGGTAGTTCAGAAATGTTTAGTAGTAATTCAGAAAGGCCAGCATTTATGTCAGAAATAGAGAATATGTTTCAAACGATAATGGAAAAGATGAATACAGAGTTAAGTCGAAAGATAGATGAAAATAGTAAAGAATTAAGAACAGAGTTAAGTCAAAAGATGAGTAAGATAGACGAAACTAGTATAGAGTTAGGACAGAAATTAGAAAAGGGACAACAGGAATTGGGAATGCAATTGGAGAATCAGAGGAGAGTTTTCGAAACCTTTAGGGAAGAAGTTAGGGAGGAAATTAATAAAGTCAGTAGTGAAGTAAAAGAAAATAGAGAACAGGTTAAGGGAGAATTAGAGACAATAAGGCAAGAAGTAAAGAATTCTGAAAAGAAATTAGGTCAACAAGTTAGTGAAAAATTAGATAAAGAAAGGGAAAGAGTAACATATAGTTTAGACAAACAAAGGGAAGAGGTAGTACAAAGGTTAGATAAAGACAGGGAAGAAATTAGAGAAGAGTTACAGGGGTGTAAAGTTAGAATAGAGAGATCTGATGTAGAAAGTGAAAGGCAGGCTAGAAATTTGGAGGATGTTACAGACCAAATAAAAGGAGTAGTAACAGAAATTACTCAGGTAAAAGAGGCCTTAGAAAATTTGAAATTAAGTGAAAATGCATGTAATCACAACAATCTTAGTAATGAAGTTGCAAGAAACGAGGCAATACCAGGTGTATCAGCTGACATTTCGATGCAAAATAGGGGTAACAGTAATTCCCATTCTGATCTCGGAAATAGCTCAGGGATAGGTGACAATTCAAATTTACATTGGCCTAACCATGTCTTAAATGAAATGACACCTCCAGTTTTTGAAAATGAAGATTCAGATGATCCTAAAGCCTTTTTAGAAGGGTTACAAGAGTACTTCACGGTGAAACGTATACCAGAGGAGTACAAGATGGTGATAGTAAGAAAATGCCTAAAGGGTAATGCTGCTAATTGGCTAGGCCTTTCTATGGGTAACAATAATGATTACAGGACCTTTAGAAACATCTTTTTAACCAGATATTGGGGAGCTAGTAGGCAGGCTAATATTAGAGTTGAATTAAGCAATGGAAAATTTAATCCTAGATCGGAGGAATCGATGGTCAACTATTTTATGAGAATAGCGAGAAAATCGAAGATGTTGGATCCTCCCTTGGATGAAAAAGATCTAATAAATATAGTTACTCCACATTTTCCGGAAACGCTTCAACACTACCTAATCATAGCCCGACCCGATAGCATTGCAGCTATGATCGAATTATTATCAGCCTTAGAAGTCAATAAGCCAAAACACGCATTTGGAAATAAATATGAAGAAAAAGAAACTGTAAATTCTTTCGGGCAAGGGGCACAGTATTATCAGAATAGAAGTGAGATTAGGGAAAGATATAAAGGACCAGTACCAAGGATGGAATCATTCCGGTGGGAAAATCAAGGTAGATATAACCAGGAAGGGCATCACCAAAATAGAAATGGTAATCTAAGGGGAAGAAATATAAGGGTGAATTATATGAATACGAATAGATTTGATCGAGGTAGACGGGGACGTTATTTTGGACATAGTAGAAATTCAAATGATGGGTATTGGACAAACGGAGATAATGAGTTTAGACCGAGGTCACCAAGACAGGAAGAAAGGTATTCTAATGGACGAAATTCCCCCGAAAATGCAGAAATGGTTGAGGCCATTAACACGGTCAAAAACATGGTAGGAAGTAACCCCGATTTAATGCAGGAAAACAGAAGTAACAATTTGGGAAATAGTACAGGAGCAATACCTAAAAATCAGGGAAACGCCAGACCCGGTCAAACGCGCCTTCAGTGAGAACTGGGTATCCTAGTAATGATTGTGATAAGTACTCGGAAATAAATAGTCCTGGAAGGCAAATGATGATACAAAAGAAAAGAGAATGGAAAAATAGAAACGACGAAAACGAAAAAGTAGGAGATCCACCTAAAATCAAAATTGGAGTAAATGGAAAACAATACAATGCAATTATAGATACGGGATCAAATAGCACAGTATGCTCACAAAATTTTTATGATAATTTACAAAGTAGTGGCTTTAAAGTAATGTCTTTACCAGTTAATGGGATATATTGCTCGCTAGCTGTGGGAAAACGAAAAGAGAGAGTAAAATTTCAAGCAATGATAAATATTGAAATAAATGGGAGAATACTAGGAATTTTATTTCTGATTGTAGGAAGACTTGTGACAGATATTATAATAGGTTGTGATTGTCTTTATGCCTGGGAAGCTGTGGTGAATTTTAAAAACATGATTCTAGAAATGAAAGTTGAAGATGGGACCATTATAGTGCCTTTTGTGGAAGATAGTAGTTCAGAAACTATTGTAAGAGAAAAAGAGGAAGAAGAAATCCAAGGGGATACATTCTTTGTAGAATATGTTAAAGTAGGAGCTATGGAATTAACTGAAGTAAATGTCAAAGAGTACAGAGTCGATAATAAAGAAAATGTAGAATGGGATAAAAATGATTTCATAGACAATTTGAGGGTTTCTGATGCAACTAGGTACTATGATAGGGAGAGTAGTGAAGACTTAGAAGAATTGTTGAGGGAAAAGGTAACTCAGGCTGATCAACTAAATGAACAACAGAGGGATAAATTGTTTGAAATATTAATCCGAAATAAAGAAGTATTCTCTGAGAAACCTGGTAAATGTAATATTTATACTCATTCGTTTGAGATGATACCCATCAAACCTTTTACACATAAAGCGAGAGCTATCCCTAGTACAATAAGAGAAGAGGTAGATGCAGTTATAAAGTCAATGTTAGAAGATGAGGTTATTGAGATTTCTAATTCAGAATTTGTGAATCCCCTATGTATTGTAAATAAGGCCAATGGAAAGATTAGGGTGACCTTAGACTCGAGAAAACTAAATTATTGTTCCTCATACTTTCCATCAGGGAATCCAACAGAACGTGTCCTCCGAGATATAGGAATTTATTTACGTGTACTTACACATCATAATCACAAGGATTGGGTGAAATATTGTCCATTGATAGAAAAGATTATCAATCATACCATTAATGTAACTACTGGGTTTGCACCAATAAAATTAATGTTAGGAATTGAACCAGAACCAATATTGATCGGGGTACCAAAAACACTGAAAATTAATGACATTCAGTTAAGTGAGGAAGAAAGAGCGAAAATTGCTTTTGAACGAATCAAGAAAAAGGCAGAGAAGCGAAAATTAAAGAAAAAGAGTAGAAAACATAAATGGGAGCCTAAGATAGGCGATTGGGTATTAGTTAAAGACCATAAGTTATCAAGTGCATTGCGAGGTAGGAACAAAAGGATGGAATTGTTATATAAAGGTCCTGCAGAAATTATATCAAAATTTGGTTATCATACCTATGAATTAAGAGATGTTAAAAATGAAAAATGTCTGGGAAGATGGCATAAACAACTCCTTCGACCATACAAGAAACCGTGTGGTGCCTTGGAACCTTGATTTAATGTAAAAGAAAAATTGGAAATGTCATTTGTCTATTGGCGCCCAATCAGCTTTGAGATAAAATGTAAATGTTAGCTTACTTGAAAATCATATATTGGTCAGGTACTTACATATTCATGAAAAATGCAGAATGTGAATTGCTATCTACTACAAAGAGCTTAGAAATATATTGTATAGAGCTCACAATAACAGCTTCAGAAAGATTGTTAAATTGTTCATCTCCGCATAGAGAGAAAACAGAATATTTACTTTGTAAACATTTGTTAAAATATTTAGATGTATAGATAGTCATCACAGAAAGACAAAGAAAGAACTTGTCTAAAGAGTGCAATGGATTTATATAAATATATGTACATTTTAGTGCTTAAAGGATATAGTACAGATATGTGTTACAATAACAAAAGTGAAAAATCACAGTGCAAGTGATAGTGAGAGCGAAGTGAGCAAACAGGAACTAAAAGAAGGAAGTATAAAGAAAGACTCTTGAAATTTAGCCTTTATATAGAAGCTTCACAGAAGAAACCATAACATATTGTAATTAGTATTTAAGGATTAATGTTAAGTCAAGTGTATAATTGTTTGTCATGTTAAAAAGATTAATGAGAAAATGTGTTAATAACCAATTTCAAAAACAGTGTAATTGAAAATTGTATATAATGGGAGTGTTGCCGATTATTCAAAATACAGGAGTAATTTTTAATTTTTCTTTCGGGCAAGACATTTACATTATTTTATTATGAAATAATAAAATAATATAAATGGGGGCATTTGATACCGAAATTTAGATTTCCGATCGAATGGGCTTTTGAAAAAGACACGTTTTAATTTAATTGCCGGATATGAGATTTGCGATAAATATTAAGTAATAACATACATAGATAATAGAGTAGCCAGTGTTGTAAGGTGAGCAAGATATGAGTAAATGATAGTCGTTAAATTTGTAGAATAAACGCATTATTGGTTTGAAATTAACGAGTCATGACGTCATACCACATAGTTTAAATACACGTTCGAAAGTCCGTTCTACAAACCTTAAAAGTCGCGTGATATATCTAATAAAATATAAAGTAAACATCGTTTAATCCTAAAAAGGTAATTATATATTTGAAATTCATAAAAGAACATGTTATAATAGAAAGGGACATTTCTAAATTGCGGGAAAAGGAAATAGCATTTTGGATACGAGGCTTTCTTGGATGACGTCATGACATTCAAATGAACGAACGGTCTTCTTAGCGTGGGTAAGAGAGAAGGCACTACTCAACGAGAGACCAGTACGGGAGGTCGCGCTGCGCGGATGTGAGCGCGATGCCTCTACAGATACAAATATTTTCGGCATAACTCCTGAAAATATTTAAATAGGAAATAAACAATCTATAAAGTTGTTCTTGGGTTGTCCATTACACTTACGCAAACCCGAGATAAAGAGATCTTATGCAGAACTAGCCGAGGCGAGCTACATCGAAGGGCAACATCACGTCACCAACGACTTCAGCTTCAAATGGCGATCCAATAACTAGGACACGACGATTTTACAGCTTCACTTTTTGAAAAATTTTCCATGTAAAGGGTAGTTTAGGGCGGAGAAATTTTCTTCAAAATCACTTTGTTGCATCCTTGAAAGACATTAAACTTAAATACCAACGTTGGTTCTTAACCAACTTTTCATTTTTGAGTTATACTGTCCACAGACTCACAGACACACACACAAACCTTTTTCTAAAAATGCCTTTTTTCGGATTCAGGGGGCCTCAAAACGTATTTTTCTGGTGAAATCTCAACATCAAATTTTTGGGTGGAATACAGTACTTCCTCTACTTTACTATACGTAGTTGAGAAAGTAAAGAGCTACAAACACACTGAAGAAGGCACATACTATAGTACCAGTATCAAAATAGGTGCCCTTATATCCATAATGGCCTTTATATATCCTGAATTTCTTAAAAATAGCCTGTGAAGTCACCTTCATTTAGAAGACATTCCGTAACTCCTAGAGAATAACCATATTTTTCATAGTATTGGCCAGGTAAAAAATGCTTGTTTTTTCAAAGCTCGATAGAGGACATGGACTATGAAACAAGCAAATTTGACTGAACCTTGATTTGCAACTAGTTTTATTGTTTTTATTACTGTTTTGATTTTATTTTCATTTCTTCATAATTTATTTTTATGTACAGTATACAAATTTAATACATAGCTAAATCAACATTGTTACATTAATGAAATAATAGACATTTATAAAATGTTACAAAATTATTAAATTAATAAATACAGAAATTTAAGAATACAAAATGATTAAACTAGTAAGTAATAATGTGCACACTTGTTTTGATATCTTAACAGTCGCTGAGAACATCTTCATAAAATCCTTTTGCTTCTTCTGGAATTACAAAAAATTGCATGAGTTTGTTTACATGTTTCTTCTTCTCAGTGGACATCATGTTCATCTTCTGTAGACATGAGAATCTCAACACTTCTTTGTGGTATATTGTAATTCCAGATTTGAAAATAAATTCCAGATTTGAAAATAGAAACCTCCACAGGTGATGCAGTGTAAGTGTTCTGCACAGTTACAGAAACATTACATGCATTTTGTACGATATGACACGTTACATTCCTTTGTTAAATGACAGCTTTGCTTTCACAATCTTCCGAGTAGTCTCCTTGAGTGTTTTGATTTGCCAGTCCCTCTTGAGAACTTTGGTAACTCCATGGGATTGCAGAATTCAGTAGTATTCATTGGGTGACATAGTATCTTCCTTTCTTCTGTACTGTTTGTCAAACCTACCAAATACACGATCAGGAGCCATGTAACGGCGTCCTCGTTTGAAAAAGAAATGACGTATAGATGTAAATTTTGTACTTCTTTCCAAAATGGCAATGAGCATGGTCATTACTACACTGTTCTTATTTTGGCCTGGACATGAATCTGAGAAAAGATGAATAATGGAAGGACACTTCAGTTTCTTTCTAGGTCTAACAGAAAATTCAATAAAACAGATGGCACTTGATTACATCCCTTAGATGACTCAGTTTCCAACCAGGTGTAGAAATCTATATTCTCTTTCATTTGTGGTTTAGAGTGAATCGTAATGCAAAGATTATAGAACCAAACTTGCCTGGAATAATACACTTCACCTACTGATAATTTAGGTAGTGGCTGAGTCTGCTGCATATCAAAACAGATTTTGATTACATCAGGATTTTCTTCTTTCATTTTAGTATAAAACTTCTTTGCATGAAGTTTGTGTACTCTGTAGTTTGTCCTATATTCATGCTTCTTCTCCAAATCTGTTTCTTGCTTTATGGAAATTAGCCTCATCTTGCGCATGGAGCATGTATCAGTGTGTGGTGTCTTGAATGAGAGATTAAAATACTTATAAAGAATAAACTTGTATTTAGATAAAGAGCATGTGGATAGTTTTTCCTTTGCAAAATATTTTCCACATTTTTTTAATATTTAATTCCAGTGGTAGGTAATTCCTTGAAGATTTTCATCTACTGTAGTGGCTTTCTCTGCACTTGTAGCTCTTAATATCATTTTTTACAGCAATGATAAGCTCCTTGTCCTTTGCACCAGTTCTATCCCCTCCTCGATTTTCTTTAGGTGAATACCCAGTAGAATAAATTTTTTTTTCAAGGAGGGGCAGTCTATCCTTGACATGCTGCTATTCCTTGAAAACTATCAGCACAGATTGGTAAAACATCTCCATTTTTCTTTCTGATGCTAAATTTAATACTCACAGATTGTTTTCTTTTAGAATTTTCCTCCTTCACCTTCCTTCATTTCAGAGAATCAATTGTCATGTATTTAAGCAGGAATTTGTCTTGGTCCACTTTATTTAGATGTTTTACTTTATTATGGAAATCATTAATGTCTTCATATGTCAGATCTCATACTCTGCATTCCTTATTTTCCCTCTTTATTGACTTTGATGAATAATCTTGAATTCCAGGATTACATTTTATGGACGGTTCTTTATTATTAGGTTTTGTAGCTTGAACAAGACGTTTTCTTCTATTTTTCCTGCCACCATCAGATTCATTCACTGGAGAATCAAATCCTGTACTTTTGTCCATGACTTAGCTTGTGCTTGTGAGAGACTGGTTCAATCTATGTACATAACACTAGTGACACAGTCGTAGAAGTGATTCAGAAAACGTAACATTCTTTACTTGTGATAAACAATGGTTTTAAACATCGGCCTACGTTGCAGCAATACCGCACTAGTGAGTGAGTGAGTGAGTTTTGTTTAAGGCTCGTCAACAACTAGGTCATTAGGGCCCATGTCGCACTATCCTGAGTGTAGAACATATTTGATTGTTAGATCTTTGTAATGCCGCTTTGAGAACGATATTAATAAAAGGTTCTGAAAGAGTATGTGACAACAGAGTTTCTTGTTGATATAAACCACATGCCAAGTAGTATTGTCATTCTCTTCCCTTCGAATCAGAAAAGTGTGGCTATAATACCAAATGAATCATTCTCTATGTTATTTAGCCATGGGAAGGCTTTGAAATAATGATATGGTTTTTGTATAGCATCTAACTCCAGGAAAGCAAGATCGGACAAATGGAATATTGCAAATTATTATCAGGTCAGTGATGGGTCTTGACAAGTGGCAAATCTTTTCATATAGACTGTGCTGTATCGAGTTTTGTAAAATCACTGTGCATGCAGTCTATCGAGTTATGAAAAAAACTCTCATGATTCACCATGCTATACACACGGCAAATATCAAGTTATGCTAAATCTGATTTCACAGACCGATTGGTGGCATCCAAAACATACTGAATCCCATAATAACTCATTTTCTCAAAATTTGTGCTCTATTGAGTTTTGAAAAAACGCTCCTCAGTTACTCCATAAGAGACAGAACACACCATTGTTTAGCAGATTTTCCTTATGAGTGATTTGTTGAAAAATAATGATTTATGAGGGTGAATAAAACATCAAAAAATTCTTAAAAGTGGAATAGATTATTTAATCTATCTGATGTATCTGTACCACCCCTGAGATTAGTGATTATTAAAAGAATCTTCAGGCTTGCTGGTGGAGACTAGGCCATGGGTAGCAGAGGCACGCTAAGGCTTCCACCCTTCCATCCTTCCGATCATTAATAGTAACAAGTGGAATATATAGTAAAATGCATATAAATAAAATAAACATGTTCCAAATATCGCACCAATGTGTGACTAGTGGATATACTAATGAAAACATTCCAACATGTACAGCTGAGTGCATGGAAATTGCAATGCTTTTGTTTCTCTGTAGTGACCTTTTATACTTAATTTTGGGAGAAACTCATTATTATTTGGGTTTTTATATTCCTGGTTTGGCGAATTTCATATTCAACTCACACACATTAGCCTGTGACCAGCAGGCCTAGATGAACGACAAAAGGGGAGCAGCACAGAAACATTTTCCCTAATGGGCCAGACAGCATGCTTTGTAAGCACAGCCTAAATGAATTGCTCCCATAATGATTTCATGTGAAAGTTTTGGCACTCAAACATTGACCTGTGCACACTAGTTGGTTGAGTGCTAGAATCAGGTAAGACTTGGGCATGATGGAGGCAGTTTGCAAATTTCCTCCCCAATGTAAACCGATGCATATTACACAATTACGATTTAATGCACCTGACTGTATGTGATAGAGGAAGTAAATGATATAAGGAATTGAAACTTCAAACCAATAATAAATACGTTATATCTTGAGAATAGACTGCAGAAAGTTTGAGATAAATTGTGTGTTCTAATGAGATCTGTATTTTCTGTGTATTAAGATTTTCTCTATTCTTTACGGGTTACCAATTATTCAATGTAATTCTGAATGAAGCAAACTTCAGAGGCTGTTCACAGAAAATCTAGCTACACATTTTCTTTCCAGGCAGATATCTGGAACATACTTATGGTGTTTTAATAAAAATTATGAACTATTTTGGAGGAAATGATAAGAAAATATATCCATGTTAAGGCCAGCTGGTGTAGTGGAATTTTCTTGAAAATCTTCACACAACATCCTTGTAACACTGTGAAATTTTTACCAAATTTGGTAAACAACTTTTCATTTTTGAGCAATGCTTTTCACTAACAAACACATGGACACACAATTATTACACACGTGGAGCTTTATGTAAAGCGCTTTTGTACAATGAGACCTAAAAATATGTATTACTAGTGTACTAGTGAAATTCCATATTGAATTATTGGGTGGAGTGATATACTTCCTCTACTGCTAAAGGCAAGTAGCAGATAAAGTAATGCATGCATTATATAGGTGTCAGTGACAGCTATTTGATGTTGCAAATGTCAGCTTTTGTTGTAGAAATGTACATACATGCAGTGGTTTGATTGTGCAATTACTTCGGTGCAAATGGACTCCTCCAACAGACAACAAGCTGGAAACAAGCTGGCTGACAGCTATATGAATCACTTGTACATAATGCCACGCCTCCGTAGCGCAGTTGGTAGCGTGCTCGCCTCTGGCGCGGAGGACCCGGGTTCGATCCCCGGTACCAGCATGGGGATTTTATCCCCTCTGGGAGGTCTGGCACGGGGTGCACTCAGCTTCGTTAGATCCCGGGGGGACCAATTGAGGAGCTACTTGATGGAGAAGTAGCGGCCCCAGGTCTAGAAGACCGCATAACTGGCCGGGAGGGCTCGGGACGCTGACCAGTCCCACCCTCCAGTACTGCACCTCACCAATGACGCCTGTAGTGGGCAGAGGTGGGGGACGCAGCGGCTGGGCGGTAGGCCTTGGCCCTTCATGGGCTGTCGCGCCGGGGTTTAGTTTAGTTTTAGTACATAATGCCATCATGCACACAGTTAATTACTGACCACACAGGATTAGCACATAGTTATCCACCACCGCCACCATCACCACCACCACCACCAATCATCATCCTTATCATTATCATGATGATTATTTTTATTATTTTTATTATTATCATTATTTTTATTGTTGTTGCTGTTGTTCAATTGCACTTTCACCTGCAAATTATATGTGATGGTTTTCTTTAGGACATTTGATGTATATGAGTCAGTCTGTTTCAGATCAATGGCTTTATTTATGAAGTTGGCTTGCTTTAGTCCAGTGATGTCGAACATCACTGTCTGTTTGCACACTCTTACATAATTAGCTGCTATTCCCCATTCTTACAGCCAGAGAGTGATTCATGTCTGAGGCATTTAGACTCGCAATAAGTGAGCATCCAGTGATGGACTCAAACAGATGATTCCATGGTAGTTTCTAACCCATACATTTAACTTTCTGGTAATGTTCTCAGAAGACCTCTTCATTCTGGATATTTTTGCATGCATGGTAAACAGTAACACAGACAAAAGCTTACTAAGTAAAAAATGTGGATCTCATTATAACACACAATTTATGTCAAATACTTCTTTTTACTTCTGATTGAACTACTTCTGTAATATTCTTTATTATTTGTTTGAATTTGCCAATACTTTTACTTTTCTTAAATAGGAATATTATCTTTGCTTTTTTATCTCTTAGCCATGGAAAGAGAACAGAATTTCAAAGACATCGCATAGCAAACATCTCGTAGAACATTTTACTATTGCTTAAAGCCTACTGTATTCCCATGTTCCCTTTGCACCTACAAGAAAATTAACAGTAAGATAATTTCTGCAAAAGCTTATGTCAATTAAAATGAAATAGATAGAAAAATAAGTATTTGCAAGGATAGTGTGTATAAGACTGAGTATAACTCTACATATATTTGTGAACAGGGTTTCTTCAAACTGAACTGTAGTAAAAGTCTGTGTTACAATAGGTTATGCGATGATCACTTGGTGTACCTTCAAAGGCTATGCACTTCGACTTTCTCGTCAAATATTGATCAGAGTTCTTAAATGTAAGCAGTACCAAGGAAGTCACAAATGAACAGATGTTTAGTGCATACGATTTCAAAGTGCTTTTGTAAATCAAACACAACATACAGGTAACCAACCCACCACTGCAACACAATGCACATCCGAGTGTTAAAGAGTGGCAAAGTCTACACTGTAGTGAAAGGAGGTAAATCCAACCACTCCTCTTTTGCAAAAGACGGACATCACTGCTTTAGCCCCTGGCTTTATTAAATTGTTAATGACCTTGGTTTCACTGACAGCTTTAGGTTTGATAGTTCTCTTTGTATTTATTTTATATTGCAACATTGGAGGTGGTCCTACTGAAATATTCTATTTATGACTACCAGATAGTTATTTCCCTCAACCATCTGGTAGACAAAAATTAAATAGATAGATGGGTATACAGACTTTAAAGCTGCAGGCTTCTTAATGTAGAGTTCCTTAGCAGTCTGTGTACATAGCGTTAAGCATATAATTCTCACTGTCAAAATAAGCCGTTTGATAGAAGTAATAGTTACATTGCTTGAGAAGTAGTTGACTTTTACTAAATTTATAGACTTAAATGTTTGTATTTTAGATATTTCTACATTCAGTTTAACTTTTTAAGTTAAAAGTCTCCGAACTATGGCCCATGGGCCAAATCCGGCCCGCCAGTGTCATCAATCCGGCCCGCAACTGCTAATGGTTTGTTATTGTTGTTTTTTGTAAGTCAACTATGTCATGAATCACAAATTTATTTATTTAATTTATCAATTAGTTACAAAATAAAGTCTTACAATATTGTTTGAGCCAGTCACATATTGTTACAAATCAACGTAAATATTAACACACATAATACAATAATAATATTTACAATAATATTTATTTATAATATTTGGTTACATTAATTCTGGTGCTGTGATAAGTTAGCTTGGAAGAAAAAAAAAACTTAATGTTACTTTGTTTTATTTAGTCTGTTTTATTTACTTGCTAGGTATAGCTTAAAGACAAGTATAATAATAAAAAAATTAAACTTAAATATTATAACTAACAAATAATTGAAATGAATCTCATTAACATTAGTGAACATCCCGTGGTTTTACCCTTGGTAGTTATGCTGGGGTAAAGGGTATGTAAACTGAAGTTTGGAATGTACATATATATCCTAAATATCAAACATTTTTATCCTGAAAATCCCTCAGGAACAGAAAAGCTAAATTAACGCAAATGAAACTGCGCGGTGTCCCCTTCTGAAAAATAGTAATGCGATTTATGTAACTGTGATTTACCACTGACAATATTTTGCAGTTGTGGCCAATTTTACTTGTACCAATTATAAAGAGAGATTTAAGATGCTCATCGGTTAACTTAGATCTGTAAACATTCAGTAGTCGTGCCATGAACACTATCAGTATCAAGAAGTTATTCTTTGTGTACTTCATTTTGGAGAATATTTTCTCACACAAGTAAGTTGTACCAAAATCAGAAAACCGCCCACAAGCAAATTTATGCAAATTAGCAAATTGTACCAGTGGAAGACTTTTATAAAATTCCAACAAAGATGAGCTTTGATATTTGTTCTTAATTATATCACTGCACTGTAAATCAATAATTTCCATTTGAAGTTCCGGGGCTAGGGTTTCAATGTCAGTATCAAAAGGATTTTGAAAAATCTTAATTTCATTCGCAATGTCATCACAGTCTGAGAAACGGATATCAAAATTTATCTTTAAAACACCCAAAGCTTCAATTGCAAAATGGATAGCAAACTCAGTCTCAGTAGTGTGACTGAATATTTCACATGTTTCAAAATGTGTGAAACATTTTTTCCATGACTGTGATTGAAACAGTATTATTTTCTGCCAAAACGCTTTGATATTAGTGTATAAATCAGGGAGAAGCTGGTTTACTCCTTGCAATCTCAAATGCAGTTCGTTCATGTTTTGTCCAATCTACATAGAGTGCTAACTTCCACAGCCATTTGCTATTTTGTAATTCAGTAAGAGGGCAATGCTTTTCGTTCAAAAAAATTTCAATCTCTATTCATGGTTCAAAAAAGCGCAACTAAGCCAGCGTACGGCAGTATGATATCGTAAGTAATTTTTTCCAATCTCTTGAATAAACTCGTGGAATTGTCAGTGATTCAGCGCAGTGGATCTGATGAAATTAACAACTGATATGACTGGTTTTATAACTTCAGATATATCCAAACATTTTCTGCACAAGGACTGCTGATGAATGATACAATGTAAGACTAATGGTTTTGAACCACTGTCGTTTTCTACAGCCTTTGACACAAGTGCAATCACTCCTTTATTTTTAACACACATGTTTTTGCCTCCATCAGTTGTAGTAGATTTCAAGTTTTTCCATCGAAGGTTCTTATTATTAATGGCATTTTCAACCCCCTTGAAAATATCGTTCCCAGTAGTCGTGCTGTGAACACTATCAATATCAAGAAGTTCTTCATACACTGCATAGCTTTTATCTACTCCTCAAATAAAAATCAACACCTGAGCAGTATCTGTCACATCCATTGACTCATCCAAGGCCAGAGAAAACGACTCAAGATGTCCATTTTTGTCACACAGTTGAGATGATATATTTTCTGCGATGTCTTGTGCCCCTCCGAGCCACGGTTTTTGCTGACAAACTGACAATTTTAAATAAATTTACCTGTTTGGGACATATTTCTTCGGCTGCTGCAATTACGCATTCTTTGATCATTTCCCCATCGGTGAATGGTTTTCCACGTCTTGCGATTTCAAGAGCCACACGAAAGCTAGCACGAGTTGCAGCCTCTTGTTCACTGTTGACTTTCGTTAAGAAGGATTGCTGTGATTTCAATCCGCACTTCATAGTTTCAATTTTTCTGTCTGCAAACTTCCTGTATATTTTGAGTAATTTTGCAAATGTTTCGTTTCATAATGGAGTTTAATGTTATATTCTTCGAAAACGGTTATGGTTTCATTGCAAATCAAACAGCACCTTATTACAGGACTCAATCACGAAATACTGATAGTTCTATTGATCTTTGAATGTTCTGCATTTACTATCTACTTTTCTCTTCTTTTCCATTCTAGTAAATCACACACTAAAACAAGTCAAATCAAAATATTGTTAAGTATGGGCATTGGTCGGTTCGAAAATGTCTTTCAAATGGGGTTACACACTACTTTATTTAACAATAGTTTCTGCCTTCCCAAGGCGAACTGACTGGGGATCTCTCTGCCGACTACTAGCCATCTCAAAGTGAGTGGAATACACCAGAACATTCTCGAAAGTACTACTGTATGCCCAGGACAAGAAGGCAAGTCTTAGGAATGTGCAGCGTAATCATTTTGTGCTTCCCGCACGGTGTTTCTGCCTAGTTTCCGAGTATGACAAGGATGCTAGGCTCGTTTAAAATACACAATGTTGTCACATAACACACTGATAGCTAGAAATATGCACTCTCATACACTCATTTCCTAGTAAACAGATCCGCTACCGGAGTAGATACACAGTGCAAGCCCCCTCTGCCCTTCATTCCCCTCTTGCCTTCTTGTCGTGGGTATACAGTGCTAGCACCATCTGTTAGTAATAGAGGGTTCTACCACTACCTATTTCCGTTTTCACAACTAGATGTCGTCAGGTGTCATGGTTGTAACAATAATACACAATTTGACTAGTCTAGAAATTACAAATAATGACAGAAAAAATTAAAACAGTTCTGGCCCTCGGAACTTTCTGGAGTAATCAATACGGCCCTAAGGCTGGAAAGTTTGGAGACCCCTGGCATAAACAATCTGGCTTGGTGATGTTAACTAGTACCCATTGAGAGGTAGAACTGGAACTTAAAAATTCAATGCCACAACTGGGATTTGAACCACAGACCTTCAGCTTACCGGGCGGACGCTCTAACCACTGAGCTATTGTAACAAACTGCCAGAATGGCATTAAATTCTCAAACCAGTTCGTATTTCTCCTGGTAAACCACAAAGGCAGTCTCACATCAGAGACAAATTACCCCAATGGTGACTTACTATTGTAAGTACTTTATATCCCAGGATTAAATAACCTTCAGATGGTAATTATTATTTATTTATGCCAACAAACTTACTGTTGGTGCTTTTAAACACACAAGCCGTGTGTGGGCAAAGTTTGAGAGGTAGAACTGGAACTTAAAAATTCAATGCCACAACTGGGATTTGAACCACAGACCTTCCAACAGTAAGTTTGTTGGCATAAATAAATAATAGTACCCATTGGTTTGTCCATAAAAGCTTACTGGATATAAAAGTCAGCCTTTTTGTTCACCATCTAAAATTAACCTGTATTATCAAATTCCTACACTTTTTTATTTAACCAGCAATTCAGTTTTAATATACATGTGATGAAATTTCATAAAAATTTCACAAAAACTGCATCACAAGGAGCATTTTTACTATTATAAGATGTTGAAGACATGAATTATAGTAAAGGAGATTTAAAAATTCAGCCATCAGACAAAATACTCATGCTAAGTCCTTTAAATAGTTTAATTTAATCCCCAAATGTTAAATAAATCAGAATCGAAATTACAAAATGAATCTATGAGCGAAGACGTAAACATACTTTTTGGCTAGTTACATTCTCTACTTAAACTGTATAACACTTTTTGGAGAGTGACTGTACCTTCCGACTGGAAAAAAGCCATTATCATCCCGATTTTAAAGAAAAACAAACCTTCAAACAATATTAATAGTTTCAGACCAATATCTTTGACCAGTGTTATTGCAAAAGTGATGGAAAGAATGGTGGCATCTAGACTTAACTGGTTCCTAGAATATTACAACTTAATTAATAGTTCACAGACCGGCTTCAGACAGAATCATAGTACAAGTGAAAATGTACTCCTACTAAGCCAAGACATCAAGGAAGCTTTCAATAGAAAGGAGGATACCTTGGCAGTATTCATTGATTTTAAATCAGCATATGACTCAGTCTGGAGAAACAAATTAATTGAGAAGTTGCAATCAATAGGTGTGAAAAGTAACATGCTTAAATGGATAACTCAGTTTATTTCACAAAGATTTTGTGCCACAAAATATAATACATACATTTCCAAATATAAACAAACACACCGAGGACTTCCACAAGGTGCTGTTCTGAGCACAACACTCTTTAACATATATATATAAATGATCTTCCATCAATAATAAAAACTTTAGAAACCAAAATTGCTTTATTTGCTGACGATGTAGTCATTTGTACTTCAGGCTCTCCAAAAAAACCTGAATTAATTAAAGACAGAATAGAAACAGCCCTAAACAAAGTACATGAATGGAGCTCCAAAAACCTCATGATTATCAATGTGGAAAAAACAAATTGTGAATTATTTACACACTAAAATACAAACCAGTTAACATTAACATAAATTATAATGGTAAACCACTCAAAGCAGTTAATGATGCCAAATACTTAGGCATCACTTTCGACAGAAAGCTAAGTTGGAAAAAACATATAACAAACATCTTAGGAAAGGTTGAAAAGAAACTGCAAATCCTGAAAAGGTTAGCTGGTGCTAAATGGGGCTGCTCAAGGAGAGTCCTTAACACAACATACAAAATGTATGTTAAACCAAACCTCTTGTACTGTTCTGAAGCTTTAATAACAGCAGCAAATGCTAACATCAATAAACTTGAACAAATACAAAATCAGGCTCTTCGCCTAATCACTGGAGCAGTTAAATCCACACCTATTGATGCCATGCTTGCCTTAACACGGACCCCATCAATAACAACAAAAGCAGAAGAACAAGCATTGCTCCAACACGAGAAAATGTTATGACTGCCAAACTCTAAATGGACAGAAGAGAACCTCCCCCCTTTAATCCTTAAAACTCATAGTAGTTTCCTAGAAAAGGTAACACAGATTAAATCCAAATTGAACATTCCTAACACCAGAGAAAATCTACTTACAACAGAAAATCCATTGGAATTATTGCAACCTACCTTCAATTTGGAATTAATAGAGGAAATAAGTAAATCAGACACACCAAAAGAAATACAAAAACTTCTAGCACTGGAAACAATCAATACTAGATATCCCACAGAAGAATGGCTACACATATATACAGGTGGATCCTCCACGGGAAACCTTACTGGAACTGGAGTTACATGTTCACAGTTTTCCTTTTATCATTCTGTTGGCAGAAACACATAAAATTATGATGGAGAAATAGAGGCTATGCACTTTGCTCTCTGACAATTATTAAATCTTCCCTTAAATAAATTTAACAAGGCAGTGATTCTTTCAGATTCTAAAGCTGCAATTCAGGGAATATATTCAAATACTACAAAGAAGTCAACAAAAATTAGAGAATGCTACAAAATGTTAACACAACTCCAAAAAGTTAATAAGACTGTTCATCTCCAATGGATTCCAGCACACTGTGGAGTCATGGGGAATGAAACTGCAGACTCAATGCAAAGAAAGGCACAACAATAAAACAAAAGTCTAAACTCATTTTCTCATATTTCTCAATAAAGCGCTTGATCATTAAAAAATTTTCTCATTCATATCTACAAGAAATAGAAACAAATGCCAAAGATAAAAAATGGATTACACTACTTTCCAACCCAGACATAATCCCCTAGAGACCAAGGAAAACAGCAGTTGCAGCCTTCCGACTATTGACAAATTAGCAAGTCATCTCTACAGAATAGGTATCTCAGCTTCACCAATATGTGTCCTGTGTAACGATCCAGCAGAAATGAATGAAGACCACTTGAAGACCTGTGAAGCATTAAGATCAGAAGAAACTACAGTTCAAAAGTATTGGAAAGCACGAATGCTAATGGCTTCATTGCCAGATGCAAGGCACTAGAAAACAACAACAACAACATTCTCTACTATGTATAGTATGTAGGGGAACTATTGTATTCGACCCAACATTTTGATATCCAGATTTCATCAGAAATATATGTGTCGAGGCCCCCTGAATCCATAGAAAGCATTTTCTGAAAATGTGTGCATGTATGTGTAAGTGTGTATATGTTTGTGTGTATCTGACTATGAACAGGATAACTTAAAACAAAAAATTTGTTAAATCCAAAGTTGGTATTTAAGTTTAATATCTTTAAGGGATGGAACACAGCGATTTTGAAGAAAATTTCTCCACTCTGAGCTACCCTTTAAATGGAAAATTTTTAAAAAATTTTGATTTTCTAAAAAATGGCTCTAACAATTTTGATTAAAATACTGTATGTTCAAGATCTTTTAATGGCAAATGAAATATATATTTTTAATTTTCTGGCTATAGCCCATGTAGTCCTGTTTACTCTTGATGGTAAACCATATGAGGTAGATAAAATCTTACTGTACAAAAGGAAAATGTAGATCTCTTTAAAACACAGAATTTATTTCATAATTATTTTCTTTGTGGAGTTCACCATTTCCAAGATACTGTTTGTAATTGCTTTTCCTTAATCAGAATTGTTATTCTTTTTTCTCTCTCTCTCTTTTTTTGTTTTCGTTTCTTCTTTAATTGCAAGCGCTTGTTACCAAGATGGAAAAACTTGAATATGGTTTTTTCAAGATATAACTATGAAGTTTTTGGTTGCATTCATTTATAAATGTAAAAATCTGTAGCAAGGCAATGAAATATATATTTTGGGAGCTGTCCACCAGTGCATCGAACTTCGAGGAATTACTATTCAACCCAATAACTAAGACTCTTTCATTTTAAGTTTAATTTGTATTTATTATTTGTTACAATGTTGTTTTCAGTTCTTCCTACTATTTGTTTACTTTTATGTTCCAAGACTTTTCACAATGTCTTGTAAAAAACGAACTAGCTTTAACTTTAATCTCAGTAAATCCTTTGCAATGAAAACAGTCAAGGTAATTACAGGTGTCTTAGCCAAAGTATATTTGGTATATTTGGTGATATTAAAAATACGCAGTGCACTGGTAACTCAGTGATTGCGTTATATTTATTTTTGCTTGGCCATACAAAGATAATATAATTGTAAAGGTATCACATAGAAACCAGCTTTAAAATGGCTAATGCTTAAAGCCCACTTATTCCCAAATTCCCTTGGCATCTATAAAAAAATTAATAATAATTTCTACAAATATTTACTCAATTAACATGAAATAGAGCAATAAGCGTCTTTAGGAATAGTTTGTACAAGAGTAGAGAAAGTCATGTGAGTGCAACACATCAGATTTTTACCCATTATATTACTTATGATAACAAAGTGTAACCCTCCCTTTGTTAATTTGCAGTGTGTTGGTGTACAGTCCTTTTCCTGCTAGTTTTAGCCAAAGTTATCACATATTGTAGCGATGATAAAATAAAGTCTTCCTTGTATTTATTTCAGAGTGTTGGTATAGCAGTTGAATTCTGCAGCCACATAGTTCATGCCTACATGTTATCTCCAAAACTGGAGCCTATGGACAAGGCGACAGATGCACTTATACACACTGGAAGTTCTGTAAGTATTGGTGCAAAATAAAAAAGTTACATGACTATTATTTATGTTTACTTTGTGGAACCTAATGTTATATACAAGCTGTTTTTAATAGAAAGCTAATTTTCAGGTGCTGTCTGGAATTACCCTCACAAAATTTGCTGGAATTGTTGTATTAGCCTTTGCTAAGTCTCCAATATTTCGGATATTCTACTTCAGAATGTACTTGGGCATCGTACTAATAGGTGCTGCACATGGTCTTATATTTCTTCCTGTGCTGCTCAGTTGCATAGGTAAGTAATACCTTGTTAATATATTCATTTTTGGAGATACAGCAGCATCCAGGCCTTACGTAACTTAGGTAGAGCGGCTTAGAAAGTGAGAGTAAAACAAAAGATCATGTTCTTTCTCTGCATCTGGTTTGTTATGCCTACTAGAAACATAAATATAAGAAAGAAAACTTTAAAGGACATGCCCATTTAACAGAAACTGTATTGATTGTGATAGTTCAATTTAAAATGAACCTGCATTGGCATTCTAGATGTATTGGCTTTCATTCAAATGAAGTTATGAAGGAAAACTATACCCCTGTGGACAAAAAAATGAGTCATGTCTGGAACACATACATACTTTTATATATATATATATGGTGTCACCGCGCCCGCCACATCTAATTGCCGACAACAATAGGAGCGTACGACACAATAGCTATTACATGGCGGTGCGGTTACACTGGACCGTTCCGCCACAGGCCGCCGACAACAATAGGAGCGTACGAGACAATAGCTATTACATGGCGGTGCGGTTTCTGGACCGTTCCGCCACAGGCACTCCCGAATATTCCACCTCCAGAGCTTTCCCTCTGTCTAAGGACCTATATAAGTCGCTGCCAAGCACCAGGCATGAGAGAGGAAACAGACGTATGCGAAGCGTTGAGGAGTCGTGCCGACTAGCAGTTCAATCTGACAGTTCTTATTTGTGATTCGGCAGTTGTTCTGTTGCTCTGAGCTTGGACAAAAGTAATCTGAGTGTAACGTTAGCACTACGCTAACTGACAAAAAGGCAATAAAGTGTGAATAGCAGTAACTGGTGTTTTCTCCATTTGTTACAATATATATATTCCTACATCCATACATACAGGGTGGAAGTGAAATGATCCATCAGACTTCAACAGCAAATTTCTGATATTATGAATAACAAGAAAGTCTATACCAAAATACTGAAAAGTTTATAGTTTTCTAGAAAAAAATATTTTTATCACAAAAATTCATCATCACCTAGCTGAATTATTATTGATTGAAGGTTCTTGTTTTATAGCTATATTCATAGAAAATTGAATAAACGACAACTTTTGGCTTTGGCGTATTTCAATAGATTCAATGGTTTTTATGTAAATTAAATTTAAAATACCTACAATTTGGTGCCTTCTTAATTCTGGTAGAAGTGGCAACATCACATCAACTGTATTTATTTACTTCACCTATCAGTGTAGACCATGCGGAATGTTTACTTAATCCCATCCTTTTTTTTCTTTTCTTGTCGAAGCTGCAAAAGATGTGAGGCCTGACTACAGGTATTGAATACTGCTCTAAACTCTTATTTTAAATTAATCCCAATGTTATTGCATACTTGTTACTGCAAGTTAGTTATTAAAAGTATTGCCATTTTTGTTTCTAAAGCTACCGTGTAAATAATGGTTAGTCCACGGCTGTGGTGTGAACACCAGTGTCAAATTTGTTTACCTACATTTCTTGAAAAATTTTGATATCTTTTGCACTTACTCAAGTGCACTAATCTTGTCAGAAATTCTGTGTCGAAATATTTCACTAACTCAAGTTCTTTGGCGCTCACAAGATTCTTGTTAAAACTTAGGTAATGGACTAATTGTTGGAAGTGAAAGTGCTTCCAAAAACTTGTACATTATGTTATAGAAATCCCTTTTTCTAGATGTAGGTACTCTTTATACTCTACTTACCTTGGTAGGTACATGCTTGCATAAAGCACATTAGTCCCATTTTAAATCGGGTGTATCACTTACCGAGCTAAACGTGTAAACAATTGCACATACATTTTGTTTAAACATACTGCAGTGGAACGTAAATTAACATTGTATATTATGCTTTCTTAAAAGTTTAGCAATTACTGGTATCACATTCTTAAATTCAATACAGAATAACGGAATTACTAATGCAAGAAGTATTTCATGCAAGAGTGAAATAACCTCTGGAATCTTCAATGCACATTTGGAACATAAATATCCAATGTAGGTATAACTGTATAACCTACCTCCAGCCATTAGCTGCCAGTCTTGGCATGAATGCTTCATATCGTCTTACAGATGATATGAAAACTGCATGTGTTCACCACATGTGTAAGTTTTAGAAACAAACTACCTTACTATTTATTGTGAACATGAATATTGTGTTAGGTCCCTACCATTCAGTAAATAAAGTGAATAAGACAACTTGCTTTTCCTCATCGTGCATGCGCAGTAAGTAGATATGGACTTAGTATGTATTTGTTTAATTTCAAGTGAGCTTATGTATTTCTGACTGATTAGACCTTATTTAAAGCTTCTTTTTTATGTTTCTATCATATTTGTGACTTCCTAATGGATGTAATACTGCAACTACTGTCGGAAGTTAGTAAACTATTTTGCGTGGTGTTTAAAAGAAGAATCCAATTCCAAGTGAGGCCATTATCTCATCATAGCATACCTTCTCAAATAGAATAGACCAGATATTCAAACCTTTAACGTACCAAATAAAATATTTATAACTATGCGAAAATGTAAGATTTGAGGTAGGTACATATGGGGCAATCAGTCATAACCTCACTTTTTCGCATAATTTTCTGGTGTCTGGTGCACCGCAACAAAACATCTGAATTCAATAAATGGTTTTTATATAGCATTAGGATAGTTCATTGATCCGCCGATAGAAGCTGTGTACCCGATCAGCAGGTTGTGCCAAGTTGCCACACACTCTCACCTTCAAACACGATTATCTATTCAAAGGTGCATTTAATTAAAATAGTTATTGGAATACTTTTGTTAATTTACATCCACTCTCTCGCCTCCTTCAGTCTTGTGGATTATTTAATTTGCATCCTGTATAGACAAACATAGACACATACATCACAGATAGGCAGTCAGACACACCTACTTATTGAAAACTGCAAGTTATTTGGTGGTACTCATGGAGTACTCTGCCATTAAAGTAGCCTGGCATTCCAGACATGACTCATCCTTTTTTTTCTCAGGTGTACATACTTCTGAAACTTCAATACAAGGTCCTTCCTGATAATTTTTTAGTGGTTTTGAGAATTTAAATACTATCAGTGTGTTACCTGTTTATTTACTAGGATTCATCTAAATTTTGATGGTAATATGATGCAGGTCTAATTATTTCTAGATTACTCCACTTTTCTAATTACTTTGTGCAACTTTATACAGCTCGCACATGCATAATGACAGTCTCATTCATTTTGTGGCAATAGTTTTAGAGATGAATGGCTGTCACAGTGTGGCAATAAAAGTAATGTTTTTTTTATTCTATTTGCAGGTCCCAGAAGTTCGCCAGTGTTGGTAACCAGTTAAAAAAGAAAAGATCAGTGTACAGGAAATGGAAATAAAAGGTGAAGCAAATATTAAATGGAAAGATGCTGCCACCAATGTTTATGAAACTATTATACTTGTCAGTTTGGTTGACAGGCTCTTTTCCAGAGGTGGTTCATACTTGCAATCTAATTTATTGTAAAATATCATAAAATTAAGTTATGATTTATAACATTGTAAGGAAACATTATATATATATATATATATATATATATATATATATATATATATATATATATATATATATATATATATATATCAATTATTTAATTGAGAAATATAAGTGAATTAACATATTTCAATATGTAATGCAGTTTTGAGGATTTCATGTCTTACATATACATTATTGTGAACATATAACTTGTAACAGATGTAATACCAAAGCTATATTGATGTGATACTGATTTTAGCAAACAATACCGTGACTGAGCAAAAGCTGAATATCATCCTACTAAACTGCTTAATATAATAAATATATCATAGCTATTTTATTTAGTTCAGCAACAAAATGGTGATTAATGTTTCCAAAACTAAACTTTTATAAGTGCAATTAAAGCAGACTTTGATCTTAATAAAACCTTTAATTAGATGTATTGATGACATTTTTACCATTAAAGAAGTTTTGTAGGAGAGAAATGAATATAATCCAAAAAGCTGTCTCCTGTTTTAGATTATATTAAGGTGTATGATGTAGTACAACAGGTTAAGTTGTAGAGAACAGTGGTGGAAGAGTACAGAGTACCATAAAATTCAGTTAATGCCATTAAGTCTGTATATACCAAAACAATTATAGCTTTTAAGGATAAAAGTACAGAGGTTAATAAACGTGTAACGAGTTAGCATGTTTTTGTTCTCGGGCCACCAATTTTCTGCTGCAGATAGAGTAAGAAACAAAACTCGGTTTTCCTTATTGTTTCATCATTGCTATTAAATCCTTCTTTTTCTCCTAGAATGCTGGACTGGATCAGATGTCTCTGATGAACTGATAGCCACTATCAACTTTAATTAAATTATTGACACATAAATGCTAAGGTTTTAACGGCCGGCGTTGCTAATTCCATTATGCATTCTTTCGGGGCTTGTAGGCCATGGTCCAGTAGTTTTATTTTCCAATGTTTCGCTGAAAACTTCATCCGGTATCTTCAGGGAAGTCAAAGCTGTGAAACACAGGCTCTGGCGTCCAAAACAAGACTGGATCGTTCTGTCTGGTAGCGTTCTATTTTCCTCAAGCACATATTCATGCTAGCTACGCATTGTCTTTCTATCTTCTGTTTGGCAATGAACAATAGTCTGCTTCATATGGAAGATATGCGATCAACTCGTCTACATTCAGATTTAGCACGATCGCCATATAGTAGATATTTTGGCATATTAAAAGGCTGGCCCACGAATATTTTAGGAAAGCAAAGTTCATCGAAATTTTCTACCAAATGCCAAGCGACTGGTCTTTTGTCCTGCCCTGGTGCTATTATCTCTATGGTGTTTGCCCCTATTTTATTTCTGGACACTAAAAGTACTTCTCCTTCGTCATCCTCACTTTCATGCTCTATTGCAGTTTCATCTTCGGCTCTCATTTCCAGAGAATTTGTCTCTTTAGCTTTATTGTCAATGATGAACTCCACATTTTCTGTGTATTGTTTTCCATATCTCTTTAAATACCATTTGGATACCATTATTCTTATAGAGTGGAGTTTTTTGTAGGTATTTCAACACGCCATAGACAACTGCTAGTCTAATTGTTTCATACATGTAGTACGATTTGTGCAAAATGTGGCACTTTAACTGTAACTGCATTCTTGCCATCTCATCAAAAGATCTTGGTAGAATATGTAGGTACTCGTTGATATCAATTGGAATATTTATAACCGAGCCCTTTACTCCTAATTGTGGATTAAGTGCAAAAGCTTTTAAAGGTCGCATTTGCATATAAGGACTGCATAAATTGTTTCTTAATACATTCTAGTATATCCACAAATTTTACACTGCAACTTGTCGCCATTTTTTGAACTTTTAGCTTCACAATATAATTCTTACAAGTATTACACACGTGTGAAGAAGCATAATTAGATAAAAAATGTCCGAAATTGTCATTTCCATGTTTTCTTTTAATAATATTTGTGTTCAGTTTAGAAACAGTGTATTCAAAAACAGACCTTTGGAACAGCAGCAAACATACTCTGGTACATTCTTTCTGCTTCAGTTAAAATTCAATTTTAATCTTGGGGAATTATTGTCTGCACTAATTTGTTGTAGAAGTAGTGCATTGAATGGAGAATCTCATTACTTCTTTGCCCCAGTTTCCATACTTTTTTCTTTACTTTTTCAGAATATATGTAATTTTCATTAGTTCTGACCTTCTTTATATGCTGCTTTCTTTATAATTTCTTTCTGTTTCTTTATAATTTTCCTCTTTTCTGATTTATATACTCATTGTTTCTCTTCTTTTCAGATTCTCTGTCTTCTTCATCTTCCCTCGCTTGCCGCTTATCATTTCTGTTTCTGTTTCTTTCAGATTGTCTGTAATCTTCATCTTCCCTCACTTGCTCCTTATAGTCTTTGTTTCTCTTCATTTCAGATTCTCTGTAATCTTCATCTTCCCTTGCTTGCTGCTTATAAACTCTGTTTTTGTTTCCTTCTGATTTTTTGTATTCTTCATACATTGCTGCTTATATTTTTAGTATTTCTTTTCAGATTCTTTGCATTCTTCATTTTCCCTAGCCTGTCACTTACCTGCTTTATTTCTTTCACGTTCCTGATCGTTATATTCTTTACTCTTGTGCAATGCTTTCATGTCAGCTTTGCTCTTTTTTGTGCGCTGTGAATGGGAGTGATGCAACTTTTTTTTTACACATGTTTTGATCTATTAATTCATCACTTACTGTTCCATGGTATGAACCAAAAGTAGCCTAAAAACCGTTAAACTAAAGGAACTAACGTGAATGGGTCATTGGAATCAGTAGCTATCAGGAACTTGTTTGCCATTAAATTCAGTAACTCATTTAAGTTCTCGAAAGCAAGCGCAACAGCTACTCCTTCTGCATCGTACAAACCCCTTGGATTTGTAACTGTGTGGATCAAACAACCAGTACATGCACTCTTTCTTAATAAGAGCTGTAGACTAAGTGGAAAACTGGAAAAACTTTTCTGGCACATTACCTACCTCTCTTGATATGATCCCTTGTAATTCAAAATTATTTGTCACTGCACTGCAGGTTACCTTTACATCATCAATTATAATATCCTGCAGCCAAACTTCATCAGCACACAAGTAAGGTGAATTTGGTATAATACCATTATAACTTGAAATTGATTTCAAGTGCAAATCATTGCCTAAATGAAGAATTTTATCAACAGCATGTGAAATCCAAGCAGTAATGCTTATCACAGTTGATAAAATATGGATCAATCACTGAGTTGCTTGTACAATGAGTATTTTTAATGGCACCAAATAGAGTATGATTTTGGTTAAGAGAACCAGCAATCACTTCAGCCGCTTTTACTGCAAAGGAATTCTTAAGATTAAAGTTTAAGCCAGTTTGTTTTTTACAAGACATTATGGAACATAAAATTAAACAAATTGTAGCAACGGCTAAAAACACTATTACAACAAATAGTAAATACAAGTTAAATTTAAAATGAAACACTGTTATGTATTTGCTGGAATGGTAACTTCTGTTGTGAAAACTATTGGAACATAAAGGTAAACAAATATTATGAAGAGCTGAAAACAGCAGATTGTATAACGAATAATAAATACGAATTAAACTTAAAATAAAACAGTCTTACATATTTGTGGAATGGTAACTCCTCGAAGCTCAATGCACTAATGGACAGCTCCAAGATTTTTTATGTTCGTAATTAAATGTAATCAAATCTTTATATCTTGTGAAAACTGCATTAATGTGTATTGCCCATCATGGTGACAAGCACTTGTCAAAGAAAAGAGAAACGGGGAAAAAAGGAATAATGATCCCAGTAGGCCTTGAGCGATAGACAAATCTTTTAAAGCTGGTGGCTATATGAAGGATTTGAAGTACAAGTATTGGAAAGTTCACACAGATAACAAGGAATGTCTCCTAAATGGTTCACTCCCCAAAAAATTCCAATTGGGCATAAATTGTGTGTTTTAATAAGATCTACATTTTTTTTGTACAGTAAGATTTGGTCTATTTCTTACGATTTATCAAAAGTGATCCAGACTAAACTGGACTGTAGGGGCTATAGCCAGAAAATTTAAGATAATACATTTCATTTGTCATAAAAATATCTCAAACATATGCCATTTTAATCAAAATTGTTAGAGCCATTTTCAAGAAAATAAAAATTTACGAAAACTTCTCCACGTAAAGGGTAGTTTAGGGCGGAGAAATTTTTTTCAAAATCTTTGTGTTGCATCCTTGAAAGATATGACACTTAAATATCAACTTTGGTTTTTAACCGACTTTCGTTCTTGAGTTATGCTGTCCACAGTCTGACCAACGACACAGACTTGGACCTTTTTCTAAAAATGCTTTTTTTTAATTCAAGGGGGTCTCAAAACATATATTTCCGGTCAAATAACGACATCGATTTTTGGATGGAATGCAATACTTTCTGTACTATACTATAATTAGTAGAGAAAGTAAAACTGTAAGCAAGGGTAACGGGTACATATACGAAGCGGACACCTCAAACACCTTCTCCTGCACAGATCAACTGTGTGCTAACATCCCTGGGAGGCAAGGATGACGTGCGGGAACCGGAGGGGCCACAGAGGCGCGGAAGCTCCTGTCAAAGGCTGAGATCTCTACATCCCGGCACCAGCCCCCGTCGAGAAGCCAACACACCGTGTGTCCGGAACTGTAAAGGCGTCCCACCTACCTGATGGAGCCACATCACGTGTCCGCAACCGTACAGGCACCCCACCTACCTGATGGAGCCACAACATCACGTGTCCGGAACTGTACAAGCGCCCCACCTACCTGATGGAAACACAACACCGCGTGTCCGGAACTGTACAGGCGCCCCACCTACCTGATGGAGCCACATCACGTGTCCGCAACTGTACAGACGCCCAACCTACCTGATGGAGCCACATCATGTGTCCGGAACTGTACAGGCGCCCCTCCTACCTGATGGAGCGACATCACGTGTCCGGAACTCTAAAAGCACCCCACCTACCTGATGGAGCCACAAAAAGTGTCCGGACTGTACAGGTGCACCACCTAATTGATGGAGCCATATCACGTGTCTGAAACTGGACAAGCGCCCCACCTACCTGATGGAGCCACATCACGTATCCGGAACTGTATATGCGCTCCATCTACCTGCTGGAGCAAAATCACGTGTCCGGACTGAACAAGCGCCCCACCTACCTGCTGGAGCCACAACATCATGTGTCCGGAACTGTACAGGCGCCCCACCTACCTGCTGGAGCCACATCATGTGTCCGGAACTGTACCGGCACCCCATCTACCTGATGGAGCCACATCATGTGTCCGGAGTGTACAAGCGCCCCACCTAACTCCTGAAGCCACAACATCATGTGTCCGGAACTGTAAAGGCGCCCCACCTACCTGTTGGAGCCACATCATGTGTCCGGAACTGTACAGGCGCCCCACCTACTGATGGAGCCACATCACGTGTCCGGACTGTAAAGGCGCCCCCCCTACCTGATGGAGCCACATCACGTATCCGGAACTGTATAAGCGCTCCACCTACCTGCTGGAGCCACAACATCATGTGTCCGGAACTGTAAAGCGCCCCACCTACCTGCTGGAGCCACATCATGTGTCCGGAACTGTACAGGCACCCCACTTACCTCCTGAAGCCACAACATCATGTGTCCGGAACTGTACAGGCACCCCACCTAACTGATGGAGCCACAGCACGTGTTCGGACTGTACAGGCGCCCCACCTAACTGATGGAGCCACAACACGTGTCCGGTCTGTACAGGCGCCCCACCTAACTGATGGAGCCACAACAGGTGTCCGGAACTGTACAGGCGCCCCTCCTACCTGATTGAGCCACATCACGTGTCCAGAACTGTACAAGCGCCCCTCCTACCTGATGGAGCCACATCATGTGTCCGGAACTGTACAGGCGCCCCTCCTACCTGATTGAGCCACATCACGTGTCCAGAACTGTACAAGCGCCCCTCCTACCTGATGGAGCCACAACATCACGTGTCCGGAACTGTACTGGCGCCCCACCTACGTGATGGAGCCACATCACGTTTCCGGAACTGCACAAGCGCCCCAGCTACCAGATTGAGCCGCATCACGTGTTCGGACTGTACAGGCACCCCACCTACCTGATGGAGCCAAAACGTCACGTGTGCGGAACTGTACAAGTGCCCCACCTAACTAATGGAGCCACAACATCACGTGTCCGGAAGTGTACAGGCACCCCACCTACCTGATGGAGCCACAGCATCACGTGTCCGGAACTGTACAAGCGCCCCACCTACCTGATGGAGCCACAACATCACGTGTCCGGAACTCTACAAGTGCCCCACCTAACTAATGGAGCCACAACATCACGTGTCCGGAACTGTACAGGCGCTCCACCTACCTGATGGAGCCACAGTATCACGTGTCCGGACTGTACAAGCGCCCCACCTACCTGATGGAGCCACAACATCACATGTCCGGACTGTACAGGCGCCCCACCTACGTGATGGAGCCACAACTCCGCGTGCCCGGAACTGTACAGGCGTCCCACCTACCTGATGGAGCCATAACACCGCGTGTCCGCAACTTTACAAGCGTCTCCCCCCACAATGGAGCCTCCACATCACATATCCGGAACTGCACAAGCGTTCGGCCTTAACATACGCCTAAGTGACAGGGGCGAACCAAGGCAAAACCCAAGTCAGAGTGTACAATCACCGGGGATCGTACCCCGGACCTCCCGAATGCAAATCGCACACATTGCCGTTGCGCAGCCTCGCTTGGTAATGTAAGCAAAGAAGAATAGAAGAAGTCCTTGCCAATGAAATATTCTTTTTAAAAGCGTACTTTCAATAGTGTACTATAGTACATACTAAGGCTTTGTACACTTTCGCAGCCCCACTACTCTCTTTCAATAGCCAGGTAGAGCCTACCAGACCGGTTCATTCTAGCTGTAGTCGCGCGGCAGTGTTATCAGTGCACTGGCGGCTTGCATTTGCAACTGAGTGAACGACGATTTAATCGGGATTAGGAGAACAAGTAGCGCGCTTGCCTCTGGCGCGGAGGACCCGGGTTCGATCCCCGGTACTAGCATTGGGATTTTATCCCCTCTGGGAGGTCTGGCACGGGGTGCACTCAGTCTCGTTAGGTCCCGGGGGGACCAATTGAGGAGCTACTTGCTGGAAAAGTAGCGGCGCCAGGTCTAGAAGACCGCATAACTGGTGATACTAAAGATCTACTTACATGTGAACCTTTGGTGACCCAAGATGAACTGCAATTGGAAGTAATCAAGCTTCAAAGCAACGCACCATTGCGCAATTCAGGAATACTTGGTTTGGATTTGTACACCTCACTGCCGAAAACATTTCCCAAACTGCTCCTTTTTGCAAGAAAATTATTTGCCATGTTTGGTGCTACTTATGGCAATGTATCTGTGAAAATTAAAAAATATCCACAGTTTTCTTCTGATTTCTTTGAATTATTTCCACACATTCAGAACATAAAGTAAATAGTGTATACAAAATTTCAATGTCATGCGTCAAATCAGTTTTAAATTATTAATATATTTATTAATAATAACTCATTTTTTGATATGCTCATATGAAACGACCCTTGGACCCTACAGTTTGTCTCCCTCCTAAATTTTTAATTTGAGTTCAGTATATAAATATAAAGAAATTGCCATACCAAAATTGCTTAAATCTAATTAGTTTAAGAGAAAAAAAATTTTGATACTATTTATCAATATTTTCAATTTTTTCAGTAGGTACGAATTATGAAAAATGTTTAATTTCAGCTGAATTTTTAATATTTTTTAACTAGCACACGACAAATTGTAATATCTCTGAAGGTCTCCTGAAAATTTCAAGCTATTGAGTTATAAACTAGGGTCCAAGGAGCATTTTGAATTGTGAAAAATGCTGAAAAAATAACTGAGAAAATGAATGAAAGTTTAACAGTATGTCTTTGTTCTTTACCTTAATCCAATCCACTTAAAATTCCCCAGCACCACACGTGGAGCCCTCTGTTGCTTTCTCCTTGGCCTCACTAGCATTTTTTGAGAATTTTAAGCTTGCTTGGTTGTTTCTTAATATGAAAACTTTCCTTTCACCTTCGCATTGTTCACAAAATTTAGAAATGTATTCATGGTCGTCGCAAAACGGGGGCAAGGGGGGCCCGCGGCCCCCCCCCCCCCCTTGAAAGTTGGTGAACTTAATGTGCAGCCAGTTACTGACTATTAAACTATTATTTTAATTTTGATGTAAAGAACAATTTTTATTTAGCACAAATTAATACGGTTATCTGCAACAAATATTATAAATTTTGACAGCAAAATAATGGTTTAATATCATATGATTGCAAATTTCCAACATGTGGCCCCTTCCCCCTGGAAAAAAGTCTGCCGACACTCGTGAATGTATTGTTCTTAGCTAACCTCTACACTATGCGCCTTCGCAAATTTATACACAAAATTCATAAAATATGATACCGAAATTTAGATTTCCGATCGAATGGGCTTTTGAAAAAGACACGTTTTAATTTAATTGCCGGATGTGAGATTTGCGATAAGTGTTGAGTAATAACATACATAGATAATAGAGCAGGAAGTGTTGTAAGGTGAGCAAGATATGAGTAAATAATAGTCGTTAAATTTGTAGGATAAACACATTATTGGTTTGAAATTAGCGAGTCATGACGTCATACTACATAGTTTAAATATACGTTCGAAAGTCAAGTCTACCAACCTTAAAAGTCGTGCGATATATTTAATAAAATATAAAGTAAACATCGTTTAATCCTAAAAAGGTAATTATATATTCGAAATTCATAAAAGAACATGTTATAATAGAAAGGGACATTTCTAAATTGCGGGAAAAGGAAATAGCATTTTGGATACGAGGCTTTCTTGGATGACGTCATGACATTCAAATTGGAAGAGAACGGTCTTCTTAGCGTGGGTAAGAGAGAAAGCGTCACTAGACAGACCAGTACGGTACGTTGAGGTGTGCAGACGTGAGTGCGATTCCTCTATATATAGAATCGGCATAGCTCCCGAAAATATCTAAGATGCAATAAATAATATATAAAAGGTTTCCTTGGGTAGTCTATTCGAAAACATCTGCGCGTACCCGAGATAAAGAGATCTCTAGCAGAGCTAGAGGGAAAGAACCAAATCAACGGGCGACACAACGACAACGAGAAGCGAGCCACGACTAAATAGCTTCAAATGGCGACCCAACGTGTGGCGTCGAAAGAATGGACCAACCCCAAGACGACCAAGCCAGCATAGAACCAGCAAACAAGAAGGTGACCCAACGTGTGGCGTCGAAAGAATGGACCAACCCCAAGACGACCAGATCAGCATCGAGCCAGCAGACAAGAAGGTGCCCAGCGTGTGAACATCTGTGAAACGTGTAGTGAACAAGTTTAAGTGCAGTTAAAAAAAAAATGAAATATTGGTGAGTAGAAAAACACGTGTAAATAGTTTAGAAATGGAAGACAGTGATAGCGATTTTCTAGGTTTTGAGAGTCCGGAAATTGAGAAAAGTGTAGTTAGGATGGAAAAATATAATCAGAATGTAATTGGTAGCAGAATATGCCAAGAAGTAGAAGATCAGAACGTTAGAGAAACACCTAGAGGTAGTTCAGAAATGTTTAGTAGTAATTCAGAAAGGCCAGCAATTATGTCAGAAATAGAGAATATGTTTCAAAAGATAATGGAAAAGATGAGTAAGATAGATGAAACTAGTATAGAGTTAGGACAGAAATTAGAGAAGGGACAACAGGAATTGGGAATGCAATTGGAAAATCAGAAGAGAGCTTTAGAAACCTTTAGGGAAGAAGTTAGGGAGGAAATTAATAAAGTCAGTAGTGAAGTAAAAGAAAATAGAGAACAGGTTAAGGGAGAATTAGAGATAATACGGCAAGAAGTAAAGAATTCTGAAAAGAAATTAGGTCAACAAGTGAGTGAAAAATTAGATAAAGAAAGGGAAATAGTAACATATAGATTAGACAAACAAAGGGAAGAGGTAGTACAAAGGTTAGATAAAGACAGGGAAGAAATTAGAGAAGAGCTACAGGGGTGTAAAGTTAGAATGGAAAGATCTGATGTAGAAAGTGCAAGGCAGGCTAGAAATTTGGAGGATGTTACAGACCAAATAAAAGGGGTAGTAACAGAAGTTACTCAGGTAAAAGAGGCCTTAGAAAATTTGAAATTAAATGAAAATGCATGTAATCACAACAATCTTAGTAATGAAGTTGCAAGAAACGAGGCAATACCAGGTGTATCAGCTGACATTTCGATGCAAAATAGAGGTAACAGTAATTCCCATTCTGATCTCAGAAATAGTGCAGGGACAGGTGACAATTCAAATTTACATTGGCCTAACCATGTCTTAAATGAAATGACACCTCCAGTTTTTGAAAATGAAGATTCAGATGATCCTAAAGCCTTTTTAGAAGGGTTACAAGAGTACTTCACGGTGAAACGTATACCGGAGGAGTACAAGATGGTGATAGTAAGAAAATGCCTAAAGGGTAATGCTGCTAATTGGCTAGGCCTTTCTATGGGTAACAATAATGATTACAGGACCTTTAGGAACATCTTTTTAACCAGATATTGGGGAGCTAGTAGGCAGGCTAATATTAGAGTTGAATTAAGCAATGGAAAGTTTAATCCTAGATCGGAGGAATCGATGGTAAACTATTTTATGAGAATAGCGAGAAAATCGAAGATGTTGGATCCTCCCTTAGATGAAAAAGATCTAATAAATATAGTTACTCCACATTTTCCGGAAACGCTTCAACACTACCTAATCATAGCCCGACCCGATAGCATTGCAGCTATGATCGAATTATTATCAGCCTTAGAAGTCAATAAGCCAAAACACGCATTTGGAAATAAATATGAAGGAAAAGAAACTGTCAATTCTTTCGGGCAAGGGGCACAGTATTATCAGAATAGAAGTGAGATTAGGGAAAGATATAAAGGACCAGTACCAAGGATGGAATCATTCCGGTGGGAAAATCAAGGTAGATATAACCAGGAAGGGCGTCACCAAAATAGAAATGGTAATCAAAGGGGAAGAAATATAAGGGTGAATTATATGAATACAAATAGATTTGATCGAGGTAGACGGGGACGTTATTTTGGACATAGTAGAAATTCAAATGATGGGTATTGGACAAACGGAGATAATGAGTTTAGACCGAGGTCACCAAGACAGGGAGAAAGGTATTCTAATGGACGAAATTCCCCCGAAAATGCGGAAATGGTTGAGGCCATTAACACGGTCAAAAACATGGTAGGAAGTAATCCCGATTTAATGCAGGAAAACAGAAGTAACAATTCGGGAAATAGTACAGGAGCAATACATAAAAATCAGGGAAACGCCAGACCCGGTCAAACGCGCCTTCAGTGAGAACTGGGTATCCTAGTAATGATTGTGATAAGTACTCGGAAATAAATAGTCCTAGAAGGCAAATGATGATACAAAAGAAAAGAGAATGGAAAAATAGAATTGATGAAAACGAAAAAGTAGGAGATCCACCTAAAATCAAAATTGGAGTAAATGGAAAACAATACAATGCAATTATAGATACGGGATCAAATAGCACAGTATGCTCACAAAATTTTTATGATAATTTACAAAGTAGTGGTTTTAAAGTAATGTCTTTACCAGTTAATGGGATATATTGCTCGCTAGCTGTGGGAAAACGAAAAGAGAGAGTAAAATTTCAAGCAATGATAAATATTGAAATAAATGGGAGAATACTTGGAATTTTATTTCTGATTGTAGGAAGACTTGTGACAGATATTATAATAGGTTGTGATTGTCTTTATGCCTGGGAAGCTGTGGTGAATTTTAAAAACATGATTCTAGAAATGAAAGTTGAAGATGAGACCATTATAGTGCCTTTTGTGGAAGATAGTAGTTCAGAAACTATTGTAAGAGAAAAAGAGGAAGAAGAAATCCAAGGGGATACATTCTTTGTAGAATATGTTAAAGTAGGAGCTATGGAATTAACTGAAGTAAATGTCAAAGAGTACAGTGTCGATAATAAAGAAAATGTAGAATGGGATAAAAATGATTTCATAGACAATTTGAGGTTTTCTGACGCAACTAGGTACTATGATAGGGAGAGTAGTGAAGACTTAGAAGAATTGTTGAGGGAAAAGGTAACTCAGGCTGATCAACTAAATGAACAACAGAGGGATAAACTGTTTGAAATATTAATCCGAAATAAAGAAGTATTCTCTGAGAAACCTGGTAAATGTAATATTTATACTCATTCGTTTGAGATGATACCTATCAAACCTTTTACACATAAAGCGAGAGCTATCCCTAGTACAATAAGAGAAGAGGTAGATGCGGTTATAAAGTCAATGTTACAAGATGAGGTTATTGAGATTTCGAATTCAGAATTTGTGAATCCCCTATGTATTGTAAATAAGGCCAATGGAAAGATTAGGGTGACATTAGACGCGAGAAAACTAAATCAACATTGTAAACCTGATAGATTTAGACCAGAAAGTGTAGAGGTAATATTGAACAAATTGCAGAAGGGCAAAATTTTTTCTACTCTAGATCTTACAGCATCTTTTTGGCAGATCCCACTTAGAGAAGATTTAAGAAAATATACAGCGTTTTTACATTCAGGGATATTATATCAGTTTCGAGTTTGCGCCTTTGGTATGAATACCAGTGGTAGTGCACTATTAAGAGCTTTGTATGAAATTTTTGGAGAAACCATAAAGAAATTTGTAGCTCAGTATGTGGATGATTTTGTAATTTTTTCAGAAAATATAGAGGATCATTTAAATCATATCAATTATGTGCTTAGTCAGTTAAAGAAAGCAAACATGACAATAAAGCCCAGTAAAACTGCATTCTTTGTGAAACAGACAGAATTTTTAGGTTATGTTATTTCAAATGAGGGAATCAGGCCTAATCCCGACAGAATTGAAAGCATAAATAAAATTCCAGCTCCTAAAAATATAAAACAATTGAGAAGATTTCTTGGTATTCTAAATTATCAGTCAAGATTTATCCTGGAATATGCAACCGTAGTAGCCCCATTAAGACAACTTTTGAGAAAAGATGTAAAATGGCAATGGTCATCAGTAGAACAAGAATCTTTCGAAAAGGTAAAAACATTGTTTGCAGCGTCAATTTTATTGGAAAAACCTAGGGAAGATCTCCCCTACATAATTTATACGGATGCTTCAGGACTTGGTTATGGTAGTGTCATATTACAAAAAGATGAGGAAGGAAAAGATCACCTCATTGCTGTAGCTTCAAGGGGGCTTTCAAGGACTGAATCACAGGCTTGCACTACAGAAAAAGAAATAGCAGCTATTTACTTTGCACTTGTAAAATTTAAGCAATATGTATATAACAACCCAGTAATAGTTTACACAGATCATGTTAGTTTGGCATTTATGAACTCTTGCAAACTCACAAGCACACGTATTTCTAGATATATACATGAGATCACATCCCATAACATAGAAATCAAACACATAGCAGGAAGTCAAAATATTTTTAGTGATTTGTTATCAAGGATGAAAACCAATTACACAATACCAGATACAATTAGTGACAACAAACATGAAGTAACCATACTATATTTGAAAACCTTAGAAGGGACTCAATTAGCTAAAGAATTTCGAAATTTGGAACAATTACAGACAGAGGATGATGAACTTAAGAAATTGAGAGAAAAGGCACAACCAATCACAGAAAATCTAAAAGATAATATAGGTATTTATGAGGGAAAAATCTATAAATTTCATGGAAAAATTGAACCTAAATGGAAAGTAATGGTACCAAAAGCTTTACAAGAGAAACTTATACTTGCTTATCACAAAACACTAGCTCATACAGGTAGTGAAAAGCTAATCATGGCAATTAGTGACCATTTTTATATAAAACATTTGGCAAAGAAAGTGAGAAAAATATGTTCAAGCTGTGATTTATGTCAAAGGGCCAAACCATTTAATATCAAATTTGATATAGAACCTCAGACAATCATAAGAGAAGGGAAAAATGTACTAGTTACTGCTGATGCACATGGGGAGCTACCAGTAGGACAATTTGGATGTAGATATATGTTTGTTCTTCATGATGTTTTTAGTAACTTTATTAACATTTATCCTGTTAGGAATATCAGCAGCAAAACATGTGTAGGAAAGATAATAAAAGATTATATGCCTAAATATGGCAAGATTCAGGCAATCTTAACAGATAATGCTACAGTTCATCGGAGCAAAATCTTTAAAGAAACTCTAGAAAATCATGAGATAAAGTTATATCATTGTTCCTCATACTTTCCATCAGGGAATCCAACAGAACGTGTCCTCCGAGATATAGGAATTTATTTACGTGTACTTACACATCATAATCACAAGGATTGGGTGAAATATTGTCCATTGATAGAAAAGATTATCAATCACACCATTAATGTAACTACTGGGTTTGCACCAATAAAATTAATGTTAGGAATTGAACCAGAACCAATATTGATAGGGGTACCAAAAACACTGAAAATTAATGACATTCAGTTAAGTGAAGAAGAAAGAGCGAAAATTGCTTTTGAACGAATCAAGAAAAAGGCAGAGAAGCGAAAATTAAAGAAAAAGAGTAGAAAACATAAATGGGAACCTAAGATAGGCGATTGGGTACTAGTTAAAGACCATAAGTTATCAAGTGCCTTGCGAGGTAGGAACAAAAGGATGGAATTGTTATATAAAGGTCCTGCAGAAATTATATCAAAATTTGGTTATCATACCTATGAATTAAAAGATGTTAAAAATGAAAAATGTCTGGGAAGATGGCATAAACAACTCCTTCGACCATACAAGAAACCGTGTGGTACCTTGGAACCTTGACTTCATGTAAAATTCGAAGTGTCATTGTATATTGGCGCCCAATCAGCTTTGAGATAAAATTTAAATGTTAGCTTACTTGAAAACTATATATTGGTCAGGTACTCACATATTCATGAAAAATGCAGAATGTGAATTGCTATATACTACAAAGAGCTTAAAAATATATTGTATAGAGCTCACAATAACAGCTTCAGAAAGATTGTTAAATTGTTCATCTCCGCATAGAGAGAAAACAGAATATTTACTTTGTAAACATTTGTTAAAATATTTAGATGTATAGATAGTTATCACAGCAAGACAAAGAAAGAACTTGTCTGAAGAGTGTAATGGATTTATATAAATATATGTACATTTTAGTGCTTAAAGGATATAGTACAGATATGTGTTACAATAACAAAAGTGAAAAATCACAGTGCAAGTGATAGTGAGAGCGAAGTGAGCAAACATGAACTAAAAGAAGGAAGTATAAAGAAAGACTCTTGAAATTTAACCTTTATATAAAAGTGTCACAGAAGAAACCATAACATATTGTAATTAGTATTTAAGGATTAATGTTTAGTCAAGTGTACAATTGTTTGTCATGTTAAAAAGATTAATGAGAAAATGTGTTAATAACCAATTTCAAAAACAGTGTAATTGAAAATTGTATATAATGGGAGTGTTGCCGATTATTCAAAATACAGGAGTAATTTTTAATTTTTCTTTCGGGCAAGACATTTACATTATTTTATTATGAAATAATAAAATAACATAAATGGGGGCATTTGATACCGAAATTTAGATTTCCGATCGAATGGGCTTTTGAAAAAGACACGTTTTAATTTAATTGCCGGATGTGAGATTTGCGATAACTGTTGAGTAATAACATACATAGATAATAGAGCAGGAAGTGTTGTAAGGTGAGCAAGATATGAGTAAATAATAGTCGTTAAATTTGTAGGATAAACACATTATTGGTTTGAAATTAGCGAGTCATGACGTCATACTACATAGTTTAAATACACGTTCGAAAGTCAAGTCTACCAACCTTAAAAGTCGTGCGATATATTTAATAAAATATAAAGTAAACATCGTTTAATCCTAAAAAGGTAATTATATATTCGAAATTCATAAAAGAACATGTTATAATAGAAAGGGACATTTCTAAATTGCGGGAAAAGGAAATAGCATTTTGGATACAAGGCTTTCTTGGATGACGTCATGATATTCAAATTGGAAGAGAACGGTCTTCTTAGCGTGGGTAAGAGAGAAAGCGTCACTAGACAGACCAGTACGGTACGTTGAGGTGTGCAGACGTGAGTGCGATTCCTCTATATATAGAATCGGCATAGCTCCCGAAAATATCTAAGATGCAATAAATAATATATAAAAGGTTTCCTTGGGTAGTCTATTCGAAAACATCTGCGCGTACCCGAGATAAAGAGATCTCTAGCAGAGCTAGAGGGAAAGAACCAAATCAACGGGCGACACAACGACAACGAGAAGCGAGCCACGACTAAATAGCTTCAAATATGAGCTTGTTATGACTCTACTATAGACTAACAAATAACTTAAAACCTATTAAATACCTAAACTATGTGGAATATATAAATGTAACACTGAAATAACCTGGCAAGATTACAGAATTACAGAACACTGACTGCATTTCTCTGTTTGGAAGCAAAACATGTCAGATTCGCGGCATTTTAGCTCGAATATCGAATTCATTTCGGCACAACCAACTTACAACCTTTCTGAAGCAAAATTCCCTGCAAGAGACCAAAATCAAAGAGAGTGAGAATGAAAAATGCATTTTAAAGGTGTAGCGACGAGGTTTAGTGAGGAACGCTCACCCGCACCAGCACATTTGAATACGCTCCTGGGGCTTTTGAGATGGCTGACATTGAGAAAACTAAAGTGTGCCGTTAAAGTACAAAGTATAAGCATAATAAAAAATACAAGCAAAAATAACAATTTTCGGCAATTTTCACCAAATTTCACAGATACATTTCCTTATCAATGTCAACAACTGTTTAGCATATTGAGAATTACTGTGCTTTTCAAACGGGAAGGAGTTTGTCCTTGGGCGTCTCCAGGCCGGTAACCAATCGGAGTCCTGCTGTGTTGTCATATAGCTTCCCCTTAAGTGGGACTTGATGCGCGCCAAGAAATATGGAGAGTGGGGGTAATGAGCTTGCAACGCTGTGCATGTAAACGTATCTTATTGGCTGCAGATCAGAACCCTTCCCACTTGAAAAGCACAATAGACAAGAGCCTGCTACGCAGTAACGTTTCGGATGAATATCTTCAACGTGTTCTACATTTAAGTTCATCTAGTTTATAGCCGGACATTGAAACGTTAATCTCTAAAAAGAAACCAGGAAGTATACCAATCTTGTAAATTAGGGGAGTATCATTATGACTACACCACTATCTATTAAAATGTACATTGTAAACAACTTCAATGCACTTTTCATATAAATTATGACGTTCATTTTTTAGAATACAGTATAGGAACTATTTAAACATTTTAAGCAGCATAAGGGAACTGCATAATAGCTAATGTATAACAAAACGAAAAAAAGGTAATATGTTAATTCAAGAGAACTTAAAGTTTGGCTCGAGTCAGTAATGTGGCGAGAGAGCGATTTCTCACACAATGCGGTCTATAACATTGTCACTATGCCTTTCACTCATATTCTCCAGTGTCATTAACCTTCATCCAAAACCCGAATGACCGCCACTGTGGCACGGGTCACCTCGCTGTTTACCTGCCGGATAGAAGGAAACGGGGAGGGGTGATTGCAGGGGTAAAGCATTTCACACTGTGGGTGCTCATCCTGCCGGTCCTGGCTTACTAGAACATATGGAAACTATATATCTTCTTCGTGTTATGAAAGTCTCAACAAGTAAAACACAGCAAACAAAAATAGTTATTTTAGATATCTTTAGTAAACTCAGCGTGATTAGTTCCTTATGGTTAATTATATCTTAGTACGACACAAATGTCATGCTAAGTGACAATAAGACGTAGAATATCGTAAGCAAATTAATTTAATATATTACATATCATAGTAACGCGTTTACTAGTGTTAGATATGGTTTTATTGCGCAGACAATGTATTGTTTGAAGATCTGGATTTTAGTGAAGAAAGTAATGATATATTAAACATAACACAGTGCAGTTGTAGATTACTTCAAGGAGAAACAAACGTTTGGGCCGAGCAGCGTTGCTACGTTATTTGCAAGCACTACACATTGTTGCCATATCCGCATTATCTCAATTTCTAGAAGTATCGGGGGTTTTGACTAGAGAAACAACTGATCGTGTTGAGCTGAAATTGAGTTTTTATTTATGAACGCTCTTTAACTAATATGGTTCTCAGCGTCCTATTCTATATTGGGCGTGAAATACCACATACATTTGCTCAGATGCCTCTTTATCAGGCTTAAGGTTCTTTTACGTGCTGTAAATCTACTACACGAGACCACCAGCTTTATTTCACTTCCAAAGTAAGCCATGCTAAGGGTTTTTAGGCCCTTCCTTGGGAATCAGAGGCTAACATGTTACCCCTAGATCACGGAGAACGTCACTGATAGTGTTATTGCTCCCTGATATGTCAATTTTCCTGATGTGGATTTTTTATCATTTTTACATTAAACACACATTCGCTCCCACATTCATAAATCCAAATCTCGTGTTGGATAGGGAATTATTCTGGCTTAAAAAATGTCAATTTTGGCTGGTGATCGCATCTCTGGGTTGAAAGAGCTACCTATGTAATTTTGTTGCTAGTATAACAATATCCATTAGTACCTGTTTGTATTCACAACCTTTCCACACAGTACCTGCTGATGGATAATACGTTGAAAAAGCGTACTTTACAGGCATACCTAACATTTTAAATATGTAATTGATTTTATCAACCTACCAGCCCCTTCCTTTCCCTCTTAATTGCTAGTACACCGAGTATCACCACTGATATCAGCCTTTTCGTGTCTCGATTTTTTCTACTGTATCTTTTAAAGCTCAGAACAGTAAGTTCTTCTCCTTTACTCCTTTAGGGTCGCAAGATTCAAAAGCAATTCGTGTGCAGGAAGATTCTGGTTTACACCAAAACTGAAGATTACTAACTGAGCCTTGTCATTTATGTCTGTTATCCAGTGCTAGAGAGTAGTTTACAAACTCGTTAACTTCATTTTGAATATCGGTTTAAATTGCTTCTGCAGGATTTTATAAACTCCGCATCTCTAAAAGGTTTCTTTGCGCTTCCGATTTTCCAAGTTATATGACAACTTGCGATCACCTGCTTATAATCATAGTGAGCGTGGTATTTTAAAACTTTAAAACTTGTGTGGCAACAACACTATATAGTCTGATCTGATCTGCATGATCAACTTATTATATTTTCCCCTGTTTATTTCCATTTTGTTAATGGAGGTCACTTTCGTAAACAAAAAAGCATTTGTTAACAATATTTTAATGATAGCTAACAGTTTTAAGTATATGCGCTTTCCATATCGTTTGCATTATTGTACTACGTCCTATAAAAGGACACCATTATTGTAGGGTTGCTACGCTTGCGTGTATCGCTATCTCTCACTCAAGCTTTGCATATCGATATGTACCGATCGACTAGACTCTGTTCTATGACGTCAAAGCCTAGCTAGATGCAATGAAACTGAACTAACCAATGAAATACACACTTACCTCTTCTATGGCTACGCTAGCTAGGACTCTACACAGAATACGCATGCGTCAATACAGCATTCGTAGGCTAGCTGGTATTGTAAGTATTCCTTTGGAACAAGCCCAGTCGCCAAGAGAAACAGCTGGCCAATGGCGGGGCGGAAGTTTGAACCTTAAGTACTGTAATGTTCAAGTTCGATGTGCGTATTTGATTGAGATATGAAGAAACTATTTTAATTTCGAACTTGTGAATAAATCAGTTATCCCAGCAGCGCTGGGGTAGCTGGGGTTGAATGCACGCCACTGCCTAAACTAAAATCGCCATAATAATCGACTCCATGGATTTATATACAATTACAGTTACATAGGAAATTACTGTTATATAGGAAGTTCCTAATATCTTGTGTAATTCAATGTGAATTCTCCTTAATCTATGCATCAAGTCAGTGATAAATTTACCTGATATTGTAGCATCATCTTTGTGACATTTCACATAATGTTGTTGCATATTACTGCTGTTGACATCCCTTAATACTTTGGAGAACAACAAACATCTCATTTTTACTTTCTCTACTGTAAGTAGGGGAAGTATTGTATTCCACCCAAAAATTCGATGTCGACATTTCACCTGAAATATATGTTTTGAGAACCCCTGAATCCAAAAAAGCATTTTCAGAAAAAGGTCCGTGTGTGTGTGTGTGTGTGTGTGTGTGTGTGTGTGTGTGTGTGTGTGTGTGTGTGTGTGTGTGTGTGTGTGTGTGTGCGTGCCAGTCTGTCAGTCTGTGGACAGCATAACTCAAAAACGAAAAGTCGGTTAGAAACCAAAGTTAGTATTTAAGTTTAACATCTTTCAAGGTTACGACAAGAAGATTTTGAAGAAAATAGCCTCACCCAAAACTACCCTTTACATGGAAAACTTTTTAAAAATTTTGATTTTCTTCAAAATGGCTCTTACGATTTTGATTAAAAGTCATATATTTGAGATATTTTTATGACAAATGAAATGTATATCTTGCATTTTCTGGCTATAGCTCCTGTAGTCGTATTTACTCTGGGCGACTTATGCATAACTGGTAAACCGTTAGAGATAGGCCAAATCATACTACACAAGAAATGTAGATCTTGCTAAAATACACAATTTATGTCTCAATAAATTTTCTTGTAGGGTGAACCATTTCGGAGATATTCCTTATTATGTGCGTGAATTTCGGAAAACTTAGAACTTTCGTGAAATGGAACATCGTTGTTCATTTTTTTATATGTTAAGTATGCAAAGAGAGCGGAATATCAAAGCTTTAAAAGATTTGACTATCGCACAAAGCCTACTGCATTCTAACATTCCCCTTGCACCTACAAGGAAATAAGCAATAAGATAATTTGTACAAATGTTTATCTCAACTAACACGAAGAACATATAGCAATAAGAGTTTGTAAGAATGGTTAGTACAGGAGTAGAGAAAGTCATGTGAGTGCAACACATCAGATTTTTTAATAAATATTTATTTAAGGTCGTTTTGACAGCGCGGTTTATCACGACTACATGTAGTAATACATTGTGGATATTAATTTACAAGTATACATATACTAAATTATGTTGACATTTACAGTAAATTAGAAAGTTTTATGTATTAGACTTTCACGGCCGGTGTCTTGACTATTCGAAATGTTTAGTTCTTCCGGGCTTGTAGGCCGTGGTCTAGAAGGTATGGTAGATACCAACGTTTTACCAAGTACTGCGCTTGGCATCATCAGGGTAACACGATCCGCTGTCTGCACTGGTCAGAGTTTGAATGTGGAAGCAGAGAAGTAGTGGAAGTAGTGGAAGTTTCAGACACACACAACAATTGTAATAAAACCCCACCTACAACTAGCCAATCACTACCGTAGCCAGCGCAACAATGCTCCGACCACTCCCACCCATATAAATAACCGTAACGGACGTTAGCGATCCCTCGTAAAACTACAGAAAGAAGTGGAAGAGATAAAAAAAGAAATAACGTACTACACCAGCATTCTTTCAAATTTAGACGCAGACTCAAAAAATTTCGGAAAATTCTCCCAGGACCTCGCGTTTTGTTACAAAGACTACGCACTAAAGAAGCGGGAACTTGTTAAACAGAGCGAGGGGTGGAAGACTGCGGCGCCAAAGAAAAAGCGGACAAGAGATAGTGGTAGTGACTCCGACAGCGAGCGCCCATGCCAGTCATCACGCAACAAGAGGCAACCACGGCAGGCCACACCGCCCCACCTCCTCGCTCTACACAACGCGTTCGCGCCTTTGGAGGTAACAGAACGTGAGGAATCCGACTACCCACCTTTACCTACACCCACACAACTCCACAAACCTAAAATCCCTCAGCACCAGAAGACACAGACAAAAACCCGCCCCGCCCCCCACCCACACCCAGCAATGCCAAGTACCTCTTCCTCCTCAGCAACAACAACAGCAACACCCACCACACAGGCAACAGAAAACCAGAAACCGCCGAGGATAATCATCCCCGATGTCCGCCAGGCGGTCAAAGTCCTCCAGGTGCTGAAGAACTCCTTAACCAACGGAACATATAAGCTACAGACGACGAGGGACTGCTTAAAGCTCTTCCTCCAGAAGAAGCAGGACGCCACTCCTACTATGCAGCTCCTGACAAACGCCGGTGTGGAGAACTTCAGCTTCACACCCCGAAGTGACCAACCTCTACGTTTTGTCATTAAACGCCTACCTGCAGATCTGCAGGTAGAGTTCATCAAAGAGGATTTGGAGCAGAAGGGCTACACCGGCGTGCAAGTCCGACAGATGGTTTCCCGCGGCAGGCCTCTACCAAATTTCCAGGTAAGCTTGTCTAGAACCACAGATAATCAAAAGCTTTTGCAGGAAAGAGAGGTGTGCCACATGATGGTCACCGTGGAGGTCCTTAAAACCTCCCAAAACATTACTCAGTGCTACAACTGCCAACAATTAGGACATACGTTCAGAATGTGTAACATGACCTCCCGGTGCGTCCTTTGCGGTGACCTCCACCGCCTAGCTGACTGCCCAAGAAAGGCCAAGCAGGACGTTGTACCCCACTGTGCCAACTGTGGGGAGGCGCATCCTGCCAGCTATAGGGGGTGTGAGACCTTTAAGATGGAACGCCATCGCCGTCAACTGGCCGCAGTAGCCAGGAACTCTCCTGGTACTCAACCAGGGCCACGCCCCATCCTCAACCCGGCCCTGGTCCAAAAAGGCACCTCTTTTTCAGGAGCCGCCGGAGGACGAAATGCACCTGAGCAACCTCCAAATGGTCCCCCTCCACAACCTCAGCCCTCAGAGGCACCCACCAGTGACCTGGGAAGTTTGAAAGAAATTTTCAGTCTCTTCAAGGACTTAAACCTCCCAGTACTATTACCAAAGTTGCGGCCAATAATAGCAAGATTAAAAAGCTGCAACGATACCATGGAGAAGCTGGAAACCATCATATGCTTGGTAACCACTCTCTTCGAGTAAATGGCAACTTCAAGGGGAGGCACAACTTTAACGCGCGCGCTCCTGTGGAATGCAGACGGCATCCACAGGAAGCAAACCGAACTTGAAAATTACCTGCGGCGTAACAAAATTGATATCGCATTCATCTGCGAAACAAAATTACAACAAGAGCACACTTTCAAGCTCCAGGGGTATCAAATCTTTCGGAACGACAGAATTGGCAGACAGGGGGGAGGGACTGCTATTTTGCTCAGAAACAACATTGCTCATGCTTCTGTTACGCTACCTGCAATGGCAGCGTTAGAGTGCACAGCACTTAAAACATGTGTAAATAGAGAAACGGTGATGCTGGTAGCGCTTTATCGGCCCCCCAACTCCCCAAATTTCATACGTGACCTCGAACAGATCCTCGCTTTAGAGGAGCACGTTATAATTGCAGGAGATTTCAATGCCCGGCACCCCTGGTGGTTTTCTCGCCGAGCAAACGCGGCTGGAAATCTCCTGGTTGAACTTATAACGGAAAATGACGACATAGAGGTACATCTTCCCCCAGATCCCACATTTTGGCACAGATCAGGGCACTTTGACCCCGAAATTTTGGACTTCGTTTTAACAAAAAATGCGACACCTTTAATTAACTTTACAGTGTATCATAGCCTGGATTCCGACCACCTTCCTGTGCATTTCGACATACAGGGTGGCATTTCAGCCGGTGCCTCTGGTCCTCGAAGGAGGGCCGAGACCGACTGGAATAAGTTCACCATGGAAATGCACAGGATGGCGCAACCCAGACTGTCATACTATAGCGAGGCAGACATAGATGTCGCCATTGAAAACTTTACTACCTCGCTACACACAGCCAAGAGAAGCGCTACCACATACACCACAAGACCACCCGGTTTTTGCACGTACCCCGAGGTAGAGCAACTCATTGCGCGGAGACGACGCTTGACGAGACTATGGCGATACACCCGTCAGCCTGAATATAAAGTGCTAGCAAAATGGCTACGCAACATCATTCGGCATCAAATTAAACTTAACAAAATTGAACAGTGGGAAAACAAAATGCTGAGTACCACCCATTCGGACTATTCTTTGTGGAAATTATTAAAGGCATTTAAGGTCTCCACGACCGTCAACTCCGCAACTGAGGCGCTGCACCCTCATGGCGGCCTGCACTTCTCCGAAGAGGAGAAAGCCGAGGTCTTCGCTGACTGTCTTGAAGACAGATTCAACGAAAATCCAGTTACCAACCGTGATTTAGAACGGGAGGTACAGACATGGGTACAAACCTGGGTGGCGCAGAAGCAAGAGCAACAGCTATCCTTAATAACACCGCAGGAAGTTTACAAGCTCATTAGGAAATTGCCTAATGGGAAAGCTGCCGGCCCGGACAAAGTGACTAATGAGGAACTTAAGCATCTCCCGAGAAAAGCTCTGGTGCAACTGACCAAAATATTTAACGCCTGTATGCAGCAAGGCTACTTCCCCTCTACTTGGAAACGAGCCAAGGTAATCATGCTTCCAAAGCAAGGAAAAAGCACCAGACAACCGCAAAACTACCGCCCCATTAGTCTTTTGTCTACTATTGGTAAATTGCTCGAAAAACTTATACTTTCTCGACTCCAAAAACAAGTTTCGGAATCTCATGAACTCTCAAATTCACAGTTTGGCTTTCGAAAAGGACATTCCACTGACTTACAACTTCTCAGGCTAACAGATGACATAACAGAGCAATTTAACAACGGGGCTTCAACGTTGGCGCTATTTCTGGACGTAGAAGCCGCATTTGACCGGTGCTGGCACAATGGCCTTATTTACAAACTGCACCACAATTTCCCGGCTCTTCAAAATTATCTATATTTGCTGCACAATTTCCTAGAAAAACGGAAGTTCTACGTCCAAGTGGGCCGCTCCTCCTCACGAGAGCGAGTGATGCGGGCTGGCGTCCCACAAGGGGCAATCATGTCACCCTTTCTGTATATATTATTTACTAATGATTTCCCAGTGGACGCCAGATGTAAGGTCGCCATGTATGCTGACGACACTGCAATATACAACCACCATAGAAATCCACGTTTCGGCCTTGCAGAAATGCAACGTTATGTCAACAACTTCCTCTCATGGCAACATGACTGGAAAATCAAAATTAACCCCGACAAATGCCAGCTGATCCATTTTTCTAAGCGGCATCACACTTTGGCAATGGACCTAACGGTCGGTGGTCAGGTATTGCACTGTCGTCGGCAAGTTAAATATTTAGGGGTGACATTGGACCGCACAATGTGCTGGTCCACCCACATAAAAAATAGCGCCAACAAAGGCAGACAGCGACTAAAGTTGTGCGCCCCCATCTTCCGCAGCAAACAGCTGCAATTGAAGTCCAAACTCGTCCTGTATAAAGCTTTTATCTTGTCTGTGGTTCTATACGCGTGTGTGGCCTGGGCAAATGCCTCATAAACCGCCCTGAAGACCATCCAAACTCTCCAAAACCTCTCCCTCCGAAAAATCCTCTCTGCTCCCATCCTAACCACTAATCAAACCCTTCACCAAGAAACCCAAATCCCATCCATTCCCGAGGCAATTACAAAAAGAGCCACTGCCGCGTGGGCGCGCATCAGAAACCACGACAATTATGTCATTGCCAATATCGGCAAAGGTGAGCCGAAGCATCGGAAGCATGCGCGTATTAAAATGTTTTAAACGTCAACTCGGCTCACCGACTGATGCGCGTCCACGCAAACACGGCCCTAGGCCGCACACACGCTACCTTAGAGGCCTGCACCCCAGGGAACAGGTCAGGAGCTGCACCCTGCCCCGCCCAGGATAACCGCGGAGTGTATATAGTGTACATATCGTGTGTAAATAGTTAAAGTGTGTAAATAGTGCTCTGTTATAACATGCTGGGACGCCCAATTAAAGTGCCCACTGTGCGTGAGTGTGTGTGCGTGTGTGTGTGTGTGCGTGTATGAGGGCATATCTTCTGATATGCCAGAGTGAATGCGGGAGTGAATGTGTGTAAATATATGTATATAAAAGTAACAGGAAAAAGACAAAGCCAAAACATAAACATTACCAAGAACTGCTAATACAGATGGGAACTGTTCTCGGTGACCCAAAGAGGGTCACTGTATGGGTTACCAAAAAACCCAATGTACATAGTAGATGTAAGTGTAAAAAAAAAAAAAAAAAAATTGTATAAAACATGACAACTTAAGTCTGTACGCTGGGCCCCATGTACCAGCACCAGACAAAATTCTTGAATAAAATAATCTGAATCTGAACGGTCATTACTTCCACTACTTCTCTGCTTCCATATTCAAACTCTGACCAGTGCAGACGGAGGATCGTGTTACCCTGATGATGCCAAGCGCAGTACTTGGCGAAACGTTGGTATCTACCATACCTTCTAGACCACGGCCTACAAGCCCGGAAGAACTAAACATTTCGAATAGAAAGTTTTATGTTCATCATAAATTCTAGAGTCTTGTTGATCATATTCGTTGTATTGACTGCATGATGAAGACTGGAAATACCGGCTTGCTGTCTATATCTGCTGTATTGTGGGCAATCTATTAGGATATGGTGAATGGTTAGAGGAATATCACAGTTGGCACAATCCGGAGATTAGTGCTTGGTGAGAAGATGACTGTGGGAGTGTCCAATTCTAAGCATCTTATATTCTCGTTTTTACTACAGAAAAAGTTTTCTGGTCTCATTCAGCCCTAAATGGAGTTTTCGTGGTTTTGAAAACGTTACTGTCAGTAGAACACGCTGTACTCAGATAATGAACTGAGCCACTGTTGATATTGCTGCTTAAACTAGGGAAGGGGGTTCAGCGAGGAGAGGGATGTTGTGTCGTGGAAGTTGCGTCACAATTCAGGCGCTGTCTCGCGATGCCTACTACATATTTCCCTTGATGTGCAATTTTTGTTGTTTCTCGCATTTTTCCTACCTTCGCCAAAGGTCCTATTACTTCTGTTGCGGCTTTTCTTTGATTCTTTTCTAGTTATTTCTCTTTCTGTTTCTAATTTATTTACTTATTACTCTCTCAATTTGATACCTTATATTCCTGACCTCTTACTAACTTGTTTGCCATATTGCTTTCTAACATTTTCTTTTTCTCCTCTCCGGGCCCTAATAACATAGTTGTCGACGGGCCCTTAAGCGCAACTCACTCCTCTCTCACTCACTCACTCACTCACTCCTCACTCACTCATACACTCACTCACTCCTCACTCATTCACTCCTCACTCACTCACTCACTCATTCCTCACTCACTCACTCCTCACTCACTCACTCTTTTTCTCCTCTAACCTGCTCTTGATTTTCTTTGTTTACACTTCTAAAATGACATATTTCCTCTTTAATCTTCTCCTTGAATGTTTCCAATATATCCCGCTAATCTTCTAACCTCTTCCCTACTCCAATTGCCCCCATTTCAATACCTGGTTATTACTCTCCATCTTTTTCACTAAACTGTGGATTATTGGCTATTATCTGGTTATTTCACTGTATTTTCTATCCTTCTTTGACTATTTCCTAGTTTTTCCCTAGTTTTTCTTGTCTTCTCAGATGTTGACTATCTTCTAGTTTTTTCCTAGGCCTTGTTGACTTCTTTCTAACTCTAGAATTACCCTCATACTTTCTAATACCCGCATAATTTCCCGTGAATCCAACTTATTTTATACATTTGAACAATTTTTATCCATTTCCGCTATTCTCCTCTGCACACCTTCCTGCCTAGTATTATTACTTTGTTCCTTTTGAACTTGCATAATTTCCACAGAAATATTTTCACCTAACATTTCTGCACTTGTTAACGACGTGAATTAACTCTGAAATAAACATTGTAACAAATTACAAAAATCCAGTTCGGTTACTTTTCTATCACTTTATCTTCTAAAATTTTAACAGAAATACACAGTTTTCTTCTCGTCATTAGCACAGTCTTTCGGGCTATCACAACTCACAATTTGTACTTCTCATAACCTTGATCAGTCCTTTTAGTGTCTTTCTTCACTTCCTCTGTCTCTCACTCACTAATTACGACGATATAATCACTCGCGGCACTCGTTAAATCTTCTTACGACATACCAACACGACGACACGCACAGCTGTCTTTCACACACTGGCTCACTCGTGTTTGTAACTGTAACTCTAAAAACTCACACACTCACTGCTCTTCTCTGGCTTCCTTATATACTGGGGATGACGTCACACGGACCTTTCTCGAGTTTCCAACACACGCGCCGAAAATGACAGCTAGAAGTCTTGCGAACGTTCTCGAAACCCCTTTTGTTTCTGCCGCTTCGATTGTTGACAGTCACATACACACAGCAGTCGCGCGAGGCAGCCTGACCTTGAACGTCTTTTGTTGCTCGTCGGCCCGACATGTGGTGTGAAGTAGTTTACCCCCGTCCGTCATTTGTTTGCGCGGAGCCAAATGTCACAATATTATACTCATACTCTCTGAACCTTGTTTGTTGAACACAATTTCGTCTTCCGCCTTCTCGCGCCGTTTATCAGTGTAGGCTAAACCAGTGTAGGTATGGATTGTCTTGCTTCTTGTGCTGTTGGTTACCGAGTGATTCCCACGCCTCCTGATGGTCCTTCTCTATTCAATCGTTGGTACACCAAATTTAATGACGATGTGCTTGTAATGCCGTTTCCAATTTCTGGGACTTCGAGGGATATTGCATTAGTGTTGGACTATGATATATTTTTCTCAGGGAAGCGTAGGTGACTGTGAGAATGGACTACTGAGATTCGTCAGAATTTAGACAAGCATTGTTTTGGCTCTGGCTTACAGTTACTAAAATAAGGATTATTACTAAATTGCCGCAAACCCTTCACATCATAACTTACTCTTCCATTTTGTATTGTCTGATTTACGCTATTTACGACCATTTTTCTGATTATTTCAATTGCTCCTGGCCTATTTCTTTCCGTCAGTGAATTTCTCCCACTTCTGTTTCTCTCACTTACCTAGGCGATCTAGATCTAAATTCATAGTTATTTTACGTCTTCCTATACTCATTAATCGAATTATGCCTAGTTCGGAATTACTGACTTCCTCCTCTGCGCCTATTAAATCTTCCCATAATCATATAATTCATCTGAACCTGCCTACCTCTGTTGTCTGAGTTTCTAATTCGCTTATTCCTATAAGAATTACCTCTTATTTTCCAACTTAATCCCCGTACCAGCTATCTTTTATCTCATCTTCATTGTGTATTAATTTTAACATTAGGAAGTTATTCATCGCAATTTTTTATCTGGCTCCCGACCATTTCTTTATAACATTATCAATGTTGTCAATAATGTGGCATGAGTATTATTATTTTCATCGATCACATTAGTCTATTAGTCATATTAGCCATGAACTATTGCCTACATCCATCCCCGGCCTTCGATTAATCCCCATCTCCTTCCCCGATGGATTGATTCCCCATCATCTTCTCTATGACGATCGTGGTTATCTTCTTCCTTTTCTTCCGCACGCCTCCACCTTTCTTCTGTAGTTCTTATTTGCAATTGGTGCAATTTGATTTGTGGCGGTATGCAGCGTTGTTGTTAAAAGCAGTTAACCATAGCGCGGTAGACTTGACCAGGTAATCGTGGCACAGCAGCATGAACCAGTGTTAGCCCGTGGTTTGCTGGCAGCTGCTCTGCGGAGCTGCACCGTCTGTTGTTGATCGCATGTGGAAGTAAGTACGTCTATCGTGTCCTTTTTACTCTACTACGCAGCTAGGGCAAGTATTGTATTCCATTCAAGAATTGGATGAGTAGGGCCTGGAAGTTCATGGCGTAAAACCCATGCTAATGGCTTCTAAACACTTGACAATATACCAATAAATATGCACTTAAATAACACTTTACAGAAATATGTTCTGAAAAACTTGAATATACGCTAATAAATATGCACTTAAAATGTACATTGTCTGTAATATTCTTCACTATAAACAAAGAGATATAAAATTGAAGCTCCTGATTCACTGTCCAAAAGAAACGACGAATTACAGTTCACAACAGCCACGTGAAGGAGGTTTAAAAACTTGAAAGAACCCCTGTGTACGGGATGATAATGGCGCATAATTAAATGATGTTAATTGGTTCGCGGTAAAAGGCAAGTAACGTAAATTAATTGTAGTGTTTCCATGTATGTCTCCAATTTTACGTATCTGTTCATAAACAGGATATTTTGATATTACACTCTTCACTTTGTTCTTTACTACCGGAAACAGATTTGAAGTTGGTTATTGTTTCTTGAAATACTTTGAGTGCTTAATTTAAGGCCAGGCCTTGTGTTTCTAAGAAGCTTTGAATAGCCCGGAAAAGTGTGCTGGCAGCTAAACAAGATTATGGTAGCCGCAAAATTTAATGGCGGGTGATAGCGAACTATTACTATTCTTTTTCCTGCTGTGAAAATAAATTTTGTGGGTGCAAATAATATGTATATAATTGGGTTTACAGCGTGATTTCACAGCGTGTTTAACTATACCACACAGCAAGACATGACAAGCCTATGACTGAATTTAATATCGAGCTAACCGCCATCAAATTTTGCGGCAGCTGCAGCTTCCAATTCACTATTGGACAATACATTTTGGGCTGTAAGAATGGGTGCAGGATTACTTGGATTTAAGGAGTTAATAACCTCTTTTTCTGATTGTAGATACTCTGCACAGTGGAAGACAGCATCAACCCACGTTCGCCATCTTGTTAATATTGGTTCAGGAGGAAGTGGAATTGCTGGTGCTAGGGACCCAAATAACCGAGCTCTCGATGCGGCTTTCAAAAAACATTTTTACTACACTCACCATCCTATTCACTGAAGTCAATTTTCCATCTGTTCGCAAATGTGGTGGAGTGCACGTGCGAGGCGTGTTAAATGTATAAAGTAGGAAAAAATACCATTCATTGTGCGTTCTGATTTAATCATGTAACTGCCTCGGTCTTTGACGATAAAAAAGCATGTACATAATTTCAAAGAATCAATTACAGATTAAATTATTGTTGCATTGTTTTAAGAGCTGGTTGCTGTGCGATGCCTTTCAGAATCCGTTCTCATTGAAAGGCCAAGAGATACAAAAATAACATATTCCTATTTGAGTAAAGTATAAGTATTGGCAAATTCAAATAAATAATAAAGAATATCTCAGAAATGTTTCACTCAAAAGAAAAAGTAATTATTTGACATAAATTGCGTGTTCTAACGAGATCCACGGTTTTTATTTACTAAGCTTCTGTCTGTCACTTACTGTTCACCATTTGTGAGAAAATTAATCCTGAATGAAGAGATATTCTGGGGATATTCCCAGAAAATTCAAGGGATGAGTTGACGTGGAATCACCTGTTTGTGCCGTCACTGGATACTGACTGTCTGCTTGTCGTTTTACACGTCACAGGCACTAGCTGACACACCCTCCAACTGAAGGTCAGAGGAGGGGAAACAGCAGCTAATCACACACGCGTGTCCAAAGAAACAAGGTTGGACATCGCTCAAATAGAAGCATGCTGTATTAACATGTCAAAATACAAACTATGTAAACAAATGCAGAACTTGAGCTACGAAAATGTCAAAGAGAATGGAAATGAACGTCAAGTGGAAAATTAATGACGTCCAATCCCACACCGTATGTAAGAAAACAGAAAAGAAACCACGATTAACGCCCAGTACAATATTTTAATTAGCCATGGAAGAATAAACGCATATTTCAATCGAATATAAATAAATCACGATCCTATGTGCTAGTGCAAACAAAACGAGGTACCTATAGATCACTTATTATATGCAATTCTGTGTTCGGTGATGATATAATATAATTAAGGAGAAAATTAACAAAAACACGTGGAATGTGGCACATCTAATTAAAATATTTAATTAATTAGAACATATACAAAGCAGAAATAGAAGAACATATCAAAACGTATAATGAAATCAATGGGTATATAAAAAGACTTTGGACAGGAATATGAGGAAGAACCTTAAATTAAGATTACATAGAATAGTATGCATGTGAGGCATGGGTAACTAAAAGCAAGGAAAACTCGAGACCGGAGGCACCTTATGTCCTTATTGGATGATAATAGAAAAGATCGATCAACTCCGGAATGTACATATGAGAGAAGAACTAGAGGAAGATAACATTGAACCTTCTAGTCGCCAAGTACTATTTTACAAGCCATTAGTACGAAGAGACATCGGACGCTACCGAATGAGGTGGAGAGAACAGTTTGATTATACTCGGAACCGGTCCAAAGGCCTAATCCCTCTTAAGGAAGAAAAAGAAAGATTGATCATTATTGTTCACAAGGGTAATTCTGAAAACTTGTAAACCATGGAACAATAGAAGATGGGAGAACATGCATGCTCCCGAAACGTCCATGTCTCATCTACTCACAGCACTGGAGGCTCCAGAACACTTAAGTGCAGTAGTTGGCAAATTGGTGATCGCGATTACAGGAATGGTGACGTCAGGGAACGCAACTCGGCATGCAGAAATGTTCCACGGTTCGAACCAGTGGCAGACTAAGGCTTTAACACAAAATTTTCACTTTACCTAGAGCTTTACAATTTCGCATATACGAGTCGCAATCTGCTTTTACATTACATAAACTTCATTTCAGACAAAAGATTGCTCACACGCATATATTTTTATATATGCTTTTTAATATATTTATTAATGATCTGCCACAACAAATACAAGAATCAGGTGTGAAGTGTGCACTATTTGCTGATGACTTAGTAATGTGGACTTCAAACCCCCCCCCCACCCCCCCCCCCCAAAAGTACAGAAATAGAAAAAAAACCACGCAACAATCCTTAAACAACCTACAAAAGTGGACCAAAGAAAATTTAGTGACTGTTAATACAACAAAATCAAACTACCAAATCTTTTCACTAAGAAAAAAACCACTAAAAATAAAGCTAAATTTTGAGGGTCAACAATTACCAGAAACAAAGGAAGCAAAGTATTTAGGAGTTACATTTGATACTAAACTTACATTCACCAAACAAATAGCAAGTGTACTACAAAGAGCAGAGAGGCGCCTTTCACTGTTAAAACGTCTAACAGGAATGAAGTGGGGATATTCCAGAGCAACTCTTAACACAACATACAATGTATATATAAAGCCATTATTTACTTACTGCAGCGAAGTTCTTGTAACAGCAAATACAAGAAAAATTCAAATCTTTCAAAACCAAAGTCTGAGACTAATTTTATAACAGGTGCTATCAAAGCTACACCAATAGCAGCTATGGAAATACTAACCAACCAATACCCCATTGAATATGAAATATAAGCAGCTCTTATTCAACACGAAAAGTTGATCAGACTCCCGTTCAATACATGGAACAAGAGAAATTTTACGCATACACTAAAGACTCAGGAGAACTTTCTTTCCAAAATTCAAGACATCAAGAAGGATGTATACCTTCCTAATTCAAAGGAAAACTTCATATCTAAAGTCAATCCGACACAAACATTAGACATCACATATTATTTACACCTGACAGAAGTTAAGAAAAGTGATACTCCAACTAGTGTTCTAAAATTATTGGCATTAGAGACAATCCATACTAGATTTCCAGAACACGAATGGCTCCATATTTATATTGATGGATCATTGATATCAAACCGAGATGGAGCGGGGGCTGGAGTCACGTGTCACGTCTTTTCCTATTACAAATCTTTAAGTTATGGAACTACTAACTTTGATGGAGAAATTGATGCAATTCGAATGGTCCTACAAAATCTTTTGTATAGAATTTCACATTTTCATAAAGAAGTTATTCTCTCAGATTCCAGGACGGCAATTATAGCAATTACTTCCAAGTTGTCACCAAAACACCAAACAATTATAGAATGTTGGAAAATCCTTAACCATCAAACAACACTTCAAAAACACCTAGTGTTCCAATGGATACCAGTCACTGTGGGCTGAGTGGTAATGAGAATGCTGTTTTTCTTGCAAAAAGGGTACCAGCAGTATACAGAAATCTATAGTTAATCTACCATTTTATGCAGCTAAAAGATTAGTCAACTCTGAATTCCAAACAATTATTGCAAAACATTACTATGCAAAATCAAAGAATAAAAGATGGGAACTACCAAACATTCAAACAGTGATTCCTGAGTATCCTCGAAAAAACAGCAGTTGCAACCTTCAGGTTGATTACAGGACATGATTGTCTGGCAAAACATTTAAACAGAATTGGGATATATTCAGCACTCTGTCCTCTATGTGATCTGCAAGAGGAAATAACCAAGACCACCTTCAAATATGCCCGGCCACTTCTAGTGCCCCGTCCATCAGTGAAAAATATTGGAGAGCAAGAGGATTAATGGCTTCATTGTCAGAAATCCAGCATTAGCTAACAACCAGGCGCGGCTCCTCAGAGTAGGTAGGGTAGGCATTGCCTACCCTATCGTAATACATCAACAAATAATGTTTAGCTATGATTCTGCATTTTATCATTTGAACCGTCATTTTCCCCTAAATTGCAGTTTAAGAAAAGTTTTTTTTCGGTTATAATGACCAGCGCATGGTCAAAAACTTTAATCTCAATTCCGATTCATCAAAACTGCGCTGTGTGTTTGAAACACGCGGCAGAACTGATACGCATGGAACCTGGGTAGTGGAGAGCAGGCTAGCTTAACCTCTGCCTGCCCGGCCCCATTTCCTCAGTACGAGGCCCTTGAACAGGGATAAGGAAACATTCCGTCTGTATACGCACTCCGAGCATGCGTAGAGGCGTCTGCCAGCACTCCGAACACTTGCCTGCCCAAATCCGAATTTATGCGACATTTTCCGAACAGCCATACTCCACGAACGAAGATCTCAGAGATCTGAATCTGTCGTTATCTCTGTGTAATACCAGTATGACCGACTTAATTAGTGAACTATTACAAATTTCGCTTTCGCGACGCACTGACAATGAAAAGAGGAGTGTTGTAGCAATTTAACACAAAGCAGCAGTCAGACAATTTTTCAATTTCTTAATCCATTTTAGTCATGGGCGTCGCGAAACGGGGGCAAGGGGGGCCACGACCCCCCTTGGAAGTTGGTGAACTTAATGTGCAGTCAGTTACTGACTATTAAACTATTATTTTAATTTTGATGTAAAGAACAATTTTTGTTTAGCACAAATTAATACGGTTATCTGCAACAAATACTATAAATTTTGACAGTAAAATAATTATTTAATATTATATGATTGCAAATTTCCAACATGTGCCCCCCTCCCCCTGGAAAAAAGTCTGCCGACACTCGTGACTTTAGTTTTGGCGGTAATTCGTCCGTAAGTCACACTCATTCACTCTGCTCTTATTAAACAACCAAACAATATATTCTTTGCTTTATCCGCAATGACTTCGCCCCCTATATTTCGGATAAACGGGGTTTATTATTATTATTATTATTATTATTATTATTATTATTATTATTATTATTATTATTATTATTATTATTATTATTATTATTATTATTATTATTATTATTATTATTATTATTATTATTGTTGTTGTTGTTGGTATTATTATTGTTGTGCTTATTGTTGTTGCTGTTACACTTTGCCTACCCTAAAATTTTGACTGCGAGCCGCCACTGCTAACAACAACATATATGTTGGACTAATCAAAGCATTAATATGCCCAGCGCATTATGAAGACGGAAATGTTGCCAAATCCAGTTGTGTAAATAAATCTAAACCAGCCTTATTTAGTAATTGTGATTTCAAAGTCTGTTTGTCTGAAAATTCATAACTTCAGTTCATAATTTTGGTTTTGTTGTATGAATGTTCACATGAAAGGGTGCGAAAAGTTGAAAATCATGGTGCATTGTTTTTGAGATCTTAAAACCTGCGTATTAGAACTCTTTTACAAGTTTGCTAATATACCTACATAAATATGTAAGAAGGTTTCTTTGTGTTTTCGTGGTCGGGTCTCGAAAGGACCATCCCGTACCCATGCGATTTACACCGCTGTTTGTGTAGGGTGAAGCATTACGGTATTGCGGTACTACGTCATATCAGCCGGTGCAGATTACTCGACCCCTGAATTACAGCATGTTCCCCGCCGCAAAAGCTTCATTTCATATTTATGTAGCAAAAATTAGTACCTACTTATTTTACTGTAATATTGGACGTAAATTCTATTACATTTCGTGAAGAATTAAAATATTCACATAAAGAAGCCCCAGCATGTAATATGACCATATTGGCAATATTTAATGGAGCATGGTATAATGATTGGTGTGTGTGTGTATGTGTGTGTGTGTGTGTGTGTGTGTGTGTGCGCGCGCGCGCGCGCGTGTGTGTACACTGAAGTGGCAACTTGCAGTGCATGTAAGATATAATTGAATTCGATGTGTTATATTAACATCTAGTGACCAGTTTCGAAACTCTTTTAATAACACTTGTTCTGTATGTTAATAGGTCATTTGGATGACCTAGCATTCCAGCTCAAGTCGGTCGCGTGAAGTAGTACAAACTAGTACCGATAGGCAGTGTTAGTAAACAGAGAAGGGGAACGGGTCAATTCTAAAACAAAATTGCATCAGAAGGTTAGACTTAACATACACGTGAGTGTTATTGATACCTTGGTTATGAAAACAACAAACATTGCGAGCTTTGTGAATATGCATTCAGCATACGTATAGTAGTAACGGAGATTGTAGGTCACGGCCTAACAGTGTAGTTCTGCCAGTATGTCTTGGCCTTTTACCAAACAATTTCACCGCCATTCAGCAATCAGACTACAATTCCATCTTCGTTTGTCATCACTGCATAAATATTAGATGTAATCGCGTAACCGTAATGAAGTGGTACACATTGTCACGTAAAAGTCAATATAAAATTTACTTATTTCCAAATGAAAGCAGTCCGAATACGGAACACCGTGTTATTAGACCTTTTACACTGCATATTCACTATAACATAAAGAAAGAAATCTTTTGTTTCGAAATGAACTACCGCTCAAAAATGCTTGAACACCCTTGGTTTTCTGAGATAAGAAGTGTTATGGCACCATTCAAAGTTCATTTAGGATATTTAATATAGGAATCCATAGAAACATTAATCCATTTCATTACGCTGTCTTCCTGTCCTAAATGAAGTACATTTGGAAGTTAAAGCTAGATGTCCGTTTTAGGAAGATTTCCTGTTAAGTTTGGCTTTGAACATGTGGTTGTTGCTTAACGCACCAGATGTCGTTCATGTAAGCTAACAAACTCTGCTTAAGCAGCAGGTGGAAGCAAGTTAGAGCGTTCTCCGTGAGCACGTTGTATTGTGGTGCGTGTAGTTTCAAAGTTAACATGGGTAAAAACGATGAACTTTCGACAGAAAAACGTGCTGTAATAGTTCGTTTGCGCAAAGCAGGTCAAAGTATGTAAGGAATAGAGTAACGAGAACATGTTTCCGTTATACCTACTATGGCTAGATATTTTGATACTAATAGTAACAAGGATCGTGATCCCAAGAGAATGGCTACGGCGACTTCGAAATCTGAAGATAAATACTTATAAGCAAGTAGTAAGCGTAATCACTTCAAAACAGTGCAGCGGAAATCGACCAGTTGAGGAATGAGTGTTTCGAAGTAAAATCAACATTTCTGGATGCAGGCTTGAAGGAATCTATTACTGCGTAGAAACAATGACTGACGACTTAATCAAACGAAGAGACTGCAGTGGAGAAAAATAATTATGATAATAGCGATAACGATAATGATAATAGTGATAACGATAAAGATAATAGTGATAATGATAATGATGGTGATGGTGTAGTAATAATAGTGGTAGTGGTGCTGGCGGCAATAGAAATAGTAATAATAGTGACTTATTTTGTACTAGTAGTAGCAATATTAGTCATCATAACAGAAATAGGGTAGGTGTTCGGCTTTTGGGTCAAGCTCCCTTCTCTCTTGTATAGCACGCTGTGGCTGTGCGGCGGCGGAGGGGAAACGGAGGGGAAGTGCCTGTGTCAGTGTCAGTGTCAGTGGCGGTTGTCGGTCACGCAAATTTTATGAATTATTTATTCATTCATTCATGCATTCATTTACTTATTTAGCATATCATGATATTTTATGTTTTGAGGTCCCCTGAAAAAAAAATATAATTTTTACAAAAAGGTCCGCGTGTGTGCGTGTGTGTGAACAGCATACTTCAAAACGAAAAGTAGATTAAAAACCAAAGTTGTTATTTATAATATATAAATGCGACACGAAGATTTAAAAGAAAACTTCTCTACCCTAATCTACCCTTAACATGGAACATTTTTCTAAAGCTTTTATTGGCGTTATCACGTTTTTGTGAGAGAAAAATGAAATTACAAGTCGTATGGGAGCGTAGTAAAATCATTTCGTGCGCGTTAATACGGATATGGTGTGTAATAAACACTCGGAAGGAGTCGTAAAATGTGACAGTTAACCGTTCTTCTTCCTTACCTGATTACCACAGAACACTCTAGTAGCTGATTACCCTCCCCTTATGTAAGTCTTACAAGCTAGTGCTTAGGATCAGGCGCCCATCAGGGAGCACAGAAACCTATGGACCGGACAGAGTGAACACCTGGAAGCGCGTGGTCAGCCCAGCACCAGTATGATGATGAACAGGATGATATGAAATGCAGGCGAAATGCATGATTTGAAAGGTGATGATGGAGCAATTGGTGAAATTAGTGGCGAGGGAAACCGGAGAACCCGGAGAAAACCCGACCAGACGCCGCTTCGTCCACCACGAATACCACATGCGACTCCCTGGATTCGAACCCGGGCCGCCTAGGCGGTAGGCGAACGGTCTAACCGCTCGGCCGTCAAGGCGCCGCCTTGTCAATTAACTCCAAGAAAATTCTGAGAAATTTCTGCTGCCAAGTTACATTCTTATTAAGTATCTATTCGTTGCATACTTTTACTTTTTTATCCAATATTTGAAATTCGGGTGTTCTAAAAACCTTACAGCTAGAAGAAATGCATTTTAATGCAGAAGATCTTATTTAAAGTTAAATGTGTTCAGGAGCACTCATAAAATATAAATTAATACTAGAGGGAGATGGGTTTCTGAAGAAAATGTTGAAGTTCCCGCGCACTAGGGTGACCCAAGAGCCGAACTCTGCAATCGCTCGCCTCTCAAGGAAAATATGCCAAGTACCCGCGCATGCGCACTAGGGTCACCCAAGAGCCGAACTCTGCAATCGCTCGCCTCGCAAGGAAAATATTCCAAGTCCCCGCGTACACAAGGTTGGAAAACTTGAACTCTCCCTTTCACACACATTCTTCTGAGTGTTGCAAGTCAAAATGAAGCCGTGAATTTAATTGAAATGTCACTTTTCTTATTACATGATCTCTAGACATACACCCCTCCGAAGGAGTGTCGCCTTGCCGTGGTGGAGGGGCTCAGTACCCGATCCAGACGGCCTACTAAGTGTGTCTTTGTGACCACTGGTGGGCAAGAGGTGAGGGGAAGCTAAGAACATTCCAAACGGGTAGATGAGGCTCGGTAGTCTTGGTCGACAACTCATCTAGGAGAAGAGGACTCCGAAATCAAACTCTCCCAGGGGAACCTACCACGGTAGGTCCGGGTTTGGCGCACCCGGGGCCCCGAGCCGCTCATCCCCATCATCATCCCCTCACCTTCATCAGGTCTAGCCACGTTATCATCCACTTATATGTAGTCTCTTCCTCTTCTAGGTCTTATGGTTTTACGTAGGTTAAGTTTTAGAGTTATAACTCCTGTCTCACCAACAGGGATCTATCCTGTCTCCGTGGCTCCTGTCCCACGGTTTCGGCGCAGCTTCCAACTTGTGTGCTCTTCGGAGGCTCAGGCGTGAAGGTTGAGTGGACCCTCGTCACTACCCCTTTTGTGCGACACTAGGTGCGGAGCCGTTCCATTGTCAAGTACACCCCCGCAGCTCCTTAGGGGCCGGATCCCCATGGGTATCTCGGCGGCCGTGCTGCCGCTGGGGTGTACAGGGGGACCCGACGTGTTACCGCTGTCTGGGGCCCGATGTAATCAACCACAAGTCCCCTGAATCCACGCTGACTCCGTTGAGGCAGCGTGGGCTAGAGAGGGGAGCCACAGGCGGTTATTCCTGTGGTAGGGGCATAAAGTCGGACCTGCCTTTGGTGGAAATGTCGCATACCGGTAAGTAGTGATATGCGGAGGGTAACTTTTTCTGACGTACTCCTTGAGATCGGGTCTGAAGCGGGTGCTTCAGGCCGGCACAGACCGGAAGATTTAGGTGTCTTTTTCCTTTATCCCCCGGATGGCAGGCTGACACCGACGGTCCGGAAGGGGAACCCTTTCATAATGTCTCCTCTGCGCTCCACCCCTTCAACTCCACGTTTTTTTGATTATGCGGCTTATCAGTGAACAAAAGACCATGTCGACTATTAGTCCATTTTATATTAAGAAGGAGCTGGATAGGATCTGTGGTCCAGTAAAAAATGCCACCCGATGTAGAGACGGTAGTTTATTAATCGAGGTTGCTCAAGACACCCAGACTGCGAAGCTGCTAAAAGTCAGTCTGCTTGGTTCATACCCTGTCAAGGTCGAAAAACACAAGACCCTGAATACCTGTCGCGGCGTGGTTTCCACCCGAAGTTTAGACGGCCTCTCTAATGAGGAGATCGCTAAATGCCTGGTCGACCAAGGTGTAACTGCTGCGTTTCGCTTAATAGGGAAGAGAGATAACCAACCATTCGAATTACGTACGGTTTTCCTCACATTCGAACGTACCACCCTACCGCAACACATCTTCTGCGGGTACGAACGCGCCACCGTATGTCCTTATGTGCCCAACCCCATGCGATGTTTTCGTTGCCAGAAGTTCGGGCATACGCAGCAGCGTTGTTCCGGTTCACCCAACTGTCCCCGATGTGGACGTGCTGCTCACGACGGCTCCCTGTGCGACCCTGTGTCAACTGTGGAGGTGCCCACCCGTCGAACTTACGCGATTACCCCCGCTTCTTAGAGGAGAAGGCAATTCAGGAGCTTCGCGTCAAGGAAAACCTGACATTTATAGATGCGAGAAAGCGATACCAGGAGCTTCATCCCACCACCAGTTTGAAGTTTTCTGCAGCTATTCGTCCGGTTATTCCGAAGCTGGACGCCGTCGTACAGACTTGCCCAGGTTTGCCGTCTCGTGTTTCAGTGGGAGTGCAGACTAAATCGTCTGCCGCACATGTTTCTCCACCGCTAGTGGTTCGCCCACCGACAACATCCTCTGCCGTCCAGATACCAGCACCGCAGCCGTCCCAGAGTACTACCGCCTCTGTGACGTCTGAAGAACGACACCGATCAAGGCACAAACCTCGAGCGAGTAGCCGTACGTCCTCTGTGAAATCCCGGTCTTGCTCTACGAGCCGCAGGGGATCATCAGACTCCCGAACATCGGAGGAGCCGCCAGAGGACGGAGAACCTCGTATTATCGGTCCAAAATGCGCGAAGGTCAAAAAGAAAATCAAGACTAACCGTTAACTCTACTTCAGAATGGAAATAATCCAGTGGAATATTAATGGGTTCCGGGTCAGGACTCCGGACATACAGCATTTAGTTTTTCAACGCTCGCCCTCCATACTCTGTCTACAAGAAACCCATCTGCAGCATCATCACGGTTTACATCTACGTGATTTTAAGGCGTTTAGACACGACTCTGCACCTGATAGGCGAGCAAGCGGTGGTGTTGCTATCTTGGTGGCGCATAATATCTCTGCCGCCAGCATACCGCTTAACACACCGTTTCAAGCTGTAGTGGTACGTGTACAGCTGCAGGGCCTATGTTTTACTATTTGCAAAGTCTATCTGCCCCCGAGCATTGTCGTGCAAGAACACGATCTTCGGGCTCTTCTGGCTCAGATTCACCCACCGCTCCTCTTTCTAGGGGATCTGAATGCCAAAAACACTTTATGGGGCTGCGACACTGACGATGCTCGTGGGTGCCTTATAGCAGACGTGTGTGATATGTCCGGCTTGTATTTGTTAAACACTGCTGCCCCTACATTCTTATCCTCCACTTACGGCACACTTTCAACCCTAGACGTTGCTTTCTGTAGCCCGGCATTAGCTCCGCTGCTGGATTGGTCGGTGCTCTCCGACCTATTTGGCAGTGATCATTACCCCATTAATATTCACCTCTACCATACCCATACTGTGCCAACACGGCATCCTCACTGGATTATTTCCAAGGCTGATTGGGGGAAATTTCGCTCTCTCATTCACCTTAGCGACAATGGTTATACCAATATTGATGAAATGGTGGAATATTTTACATGTTCTATCTTGCTCGCAGCAGATTCTAGCATTCCTCGAAGTCCTTCGTCGCCACGGCACGCTCCTGTACCCTGGTGGTCCGAGGAATGCTATTTGGCTATCAAAGCACGCAAACGTGCTCTGCGGCTTTTTAGTTTACACCCTACCGAAGAGAACTTTATCGCTTTTAAACGTTCTCGTGCCAGGACACGTTTCGTGCTTCGCAGTGCAAAACGCAGATCCTGGGAAACCTACATCTCTTCCCTATCACGTCACACTTCGACACAAAGGGTTTGGACTGCTGTTCGGCGCATGTACGGCAAGTATCGCCGGACAACCATTCCCGGTCTTGCCGTGCTGGGCTCCATTTATACCTCTGAGCAGGACATCGCTGACGCCCTTGCCGACTCGTTTGCTGCTGTTAGCCAGACCCAAAGTTACAATACTGCCTTTCTACCGATTAAGGAATCTGCGGAGCGGATAGTCCTCGATTTTAACAGCGACTGTAGTGAACCGTACAACGCCCTTTTTACAGAAGCGGAGTTGGCGCATGCTTTGTCTCTCGCCAAGGACTCCTCTCCTGGTCCTGATGATATCCATCGCCAAATGCTACTTCATCTTCCACCTAAGGCTCTCTCCTTCCTGCTGGACATTTACAACCGTATCTAACTTCAGCAAGTTTTCCCGTCTTCCTGGCGCGAGGGTATTGTCATCCCGATTCCTCGGCCCGGAAAAGACCGAACACTTTCCTCTAGCTACCGCCCTATTTGCCTAACGAGTGTCGTTTGTAAAACCTTCGAACGTATGATTAACACTCGCTTAGTGTGGTGGCTAGAGAAGAATAACCTGCTGAATAACGTTCAGTGCGGTTTTCGTCACCATCGCTCGAGCATCGACAATCTGGCACGCATGGAAGCCTACATACAAAATGCCTTTCTTCTGAAGCAGCATGTCGTGGGTGTCTTCTTCGACCTGCAGAAGGCCTACGACACCACCTGGCGCTATGGTATCTTGCGCACTCTGCACGTGTACAGTTTACGAAGTCATTTAGCGATCTTCCTTTTAAATTTTTTAAAACTACGCCGTTTTCGTGTCCGCATTGGCAATACACTATCTCACGAGAGGATCCAGGAGAATGGTGTACCCCAGGGGTCGATTCTCAGTGTCACGCTGTTTGCCGTTGCCATTAACGGCATCGCTAGCGTTGTTCGTGGCGGAATATCGATGTCACTGTATGTTGACGACTTTGCCATCTACTACCGCTCGTATAATCTGGAGCACATCGAGCGTCAACTGCAGCTGACCATAAGGTCCATCGCCGAGTGGTCACTTCGTACCGGCTTTCAGTTTTCCTCCACGAAAACACAGTGTGTGCACTTTCATCGACTTCGTGGTGTACACCCTCCACCCGACCTTGATCTGCGTGGCACACGTTTACCGTTTGTTCCGCACCTTAAGTTCCTGGGTACGTTCACTTCGGGTACTCAGGGTTTTGTCTGGGGCATCTTGGGGTGGCGATCGCACAGTTATGTTGAGGTTGTATCGCTCACTGTTCCGCTCGAAATTGGATTACGGCTGTTTTATTTATGGCGCGGCGTCCGCCTCTAAACTTCGCCTTTTAAACACCGTACATCATACTGGTATCCGTCTTGCCACTGGGGCTTTCCGCACTAGTCGAGTCGAGTGTCTCTACGCTGATTCTGGGGAGCCTCCACTCTCGGTACGTCGCTCGTATATGCTGTGCTCTTATGTAGCAAGGTTAGCGGCTCACCCAGGTCATACTTCTTTTAACCCTGTTCTGCGTCCGGAACTGGTTCACCGTTATATGCAGAAAAGCACCATCTCTCGCCCAAGCGGTATTCGGTTTCGTGACTTGCTCGCCGCGTATGACCTCCGAATGCCTGCCGTAGAGCGTTTTACTCTTGGCCGCTATCCTCCTTGGGAACTGCAACGTGCCCGTTTCGATCTAGAGCTTTCTCGCTGTGATGAGGTAGCCACCCCTCAATCGGTGTTTCGCCAACTGTCCGCCGAAACCCTGGGACATTACCGGAATTACATTGCGGTATTTACTGATGGATCCCAGGTGAGGGGTACTACAGGTTGTAGTTTTGTGTATAATGGTGCGGTTCACCAGTACCGTCTTCCGGACAATAGCTCCGCTTTTACTCCCGAGCTTTTTGCCATATTTTATTTCCTGCTGTTTATATCCGGTTCAGTCCCTGGAAGCGTTATAGTCTGTTGTGACTCTCTTAGCGCTCTTCAGGCGTTGCAACGGTTTGTCGGCAGCTCGGCATTGCTTATTAAAATTCAGACACTCGTATCTCAGTTGCTTTCACGCGGATACCAGCTCGTTTTTATCTGGACCCCAGGTCACGTGGGAATCCCCGGCAACGAGGAGGCGGATGCGGCCGCCAAGTCCGCATGCCGCCTGCCGGAATTCTCAACCCGTACTATGCCCTATACAGATGTGTGACGTTATTTCCGTCGGCATCTTCTAAATGTATGGCAGTAGTCATGGGAAAAGTTGACTGGCACTCAATTGCGGACGATTAAGGACAGCGTACAACCCTGGGTGACGTCCTGTAGGGATTCCAGGCGGGAAAAAGTCATTCTCACCCGCCCGAGGATAGGTTGAACGCGAGCCACTCACGGACACCTCCTGCGTGGGGACGAAGAGCCTGTATGTCCGAGGTGCGGCGTCCAACTTTCTGTGGCTCATGTCCTCGTAGATTGTCCGCAATACGATCGTGAGCGCCAGTCCATTGGCCTGGGGCGAACAATTGGTTCCATTTTGGGCGACGATCCAGATTCTGTCTCTAAGGCGCTGCGTTTCATTACCCATATTGGTTTCCCTAAACAAGTCTGACTTGTATTTACGTTTTACGCAGTTTTTAGCTTTTCAGATTTCCTTTATGATATCTTTTTAACCACTTAGTGTTTTATAAAGCCTGAGTTGTTGATTCATTAAAGTTTTAGACCTGAGAGTTTTTTTATATCTAGCGTTTTATTTAGAATTTTCTGACACCCAGGCATTTTACCTTTTTTTTTTTTTTTTTTTTTTTTTTTTTTTTTTTTTTTAATCCTGGACATTTTCTTTTCTTTGTCTAGCATTTTAGTCTTATTTTAATACTTGAGTTTTAGTTTTTGTTTTATTACGGGCCCAAATGACCTTGTTGTCGACGGGGCCTTAAATTTAACACTCCACTCCACTCTAGACATACAAAGGACCGAGAAAGTCACATGAGTATACACCAAAACACTTATTTACTTTCTCTACTACCTACTTAGTGTTACTTGGGGAAATATTATATTCCACTCGAAAATTCGAAATTGAGATTTCACCGCAAATACTTGTTTTGAGACCCCCTGAATTACAAAATGAAAAGAAACACAAAGCATATTTTTCTGCTCCTACCACTTAGTTGGGGAAGCATTATATTTCAACCTAAAAATTCGACATCGACATTTCACCAGAAATACGTGTTTTGAAACTCCCTGAACCTATCAAACAGCACGTTTTGGAAAGGGTCTGTGTGAGAGAGGTATCTCTCTGTTTTGAATAGTAATAGTAATACTAATACTAATACTAATACTAATACTAATACTAATACTAATACTAATACTAATACTAATACTAATACTAATACTAATACTAATACTAATACTAATACTAATACTACTACTACTACTACTACTACTACTACTACTACTACTACTACTACTACTACTACTACTACTACTACTACTAATAATAATAATAATAATAATAATAATAATAATAATAATAATAATAGTGATAGTGACTGTGACAGTGACACCGACAACAACAGCAATACTAATACTAATTGCAATGGTAGTGATGGCGGTGGCGGTGGCGGTGGGGCGGGCGGTGGCGGCGGTGGTGGTGCAGCAGCAACAGCAGGAGCAGCAACATCAACAGCAGGAACAGCAGTAGCAAGAACAATAGGAACAGTAGGAGCAACAAGAACAGCAACAGTAACAGCAGGAGCAACAGCAACAACAGGAGCAACAGCAACAGTAACAGCAGGAGCAACAGTGACAGCTGGCGCAACAGTAACAGTAACAGCGGGAGCAACAGTAACAGCAGGAGTAACAGTAACAGTAACAGCGGGAGCAACAGTAACAGTAACAGCGGGAGCAACAGTAACAGTAACAGCGGGAGCAACAGTGACAGCTGGAGTAACAGTAACAGCAGGAGTAACACTAACAGCTGGAGCAACAGTGACAGCTGGAGCAACAGTAACAGCAACAGTAACAGTAACAGCGGGAGCAACAGTGACAGCTGGAGTAACAGTAACAGCGGGAGCAACAGTAACAGTAACAGCGGCAGCAACAGTGACAGCTGGAGTAACAGTAACAGCGGGAGCAACAGTGACAGTAACAGCAGGAGCAACAGTGACAGCTGAAGCAACAGTAACAGTAACAGCAGGAGCAACAGTGACAGCTGGAGTAACAGTAACAGCGGGAGCAACAGTAACAGTAACAGCAGGAGCAACAGTGACAGCTGGAGTGACAGTAACAGCAGGAGTAACACTAACAGCTGGAGCAACAGTGACAGCTGGAGCAACAGTAACAGCAACAGTAACAGTAACAGCGGGAGCAACAGTGACAGCTGGAGTAACAGTAACAGCGGGAGCAACAGTAACAGTAACAGCGGGAGCAACAGTGACAGCTGGAGTAACAGTAACAGCGGGAGCAACAGTGACAGTAACAGCAGGAGCAACAGTGACAGCTGGAGCAACAGTAACAGCAGGAGTAACACTAACAGCTGGAGCAACAGTGACAGCTGGAGCAACAGTAACAGCAACAGTAACAGTAACAGCGGGAGCAACAGTGACAGCTGGAGTTACAGTAACAGCGGGAGCAACAGTGACAGCTGGAGCAACAGTAACAGTAATAGCAGGAGCAACAGTAACAGTAACAGCGGGAGCAACAGTGACAGCTGGAGCAACAGTAACAGCAGGAGTAACAGTAACAGCTGGAGCAACAGTGACAGCTGGAGCAACAGTAACAGCAACAGTAACAGTAACAGCGGGAGCAACAGTGACAGCTGGAGCAACAGTAACAGTAACAGCAGGAGCAACAGTAACAGTAACAGCGGGAGCAACAGTGAAAGCTGGAGCAACAGTAACAGTAACAGCAGGAGCAACAGTAACAGTAACAGCAGGAGCAACAGTGACAGCTGTAGTAACAGTAGCAGCTGGAGCAACAGTGACAGCTGGAGCAACAGTAACAGCAACAGTAACAGTAACAGCGGGGGCAACAGTGACAGCTGGAGCAACAGTAACAGCAGGAGTAACAGTAACAGTAACAGCGGGAGCAACAGTGACAGTACCAGCAGGAGCAACAGTGACAGTAACAGCAGGAGCAACAGTAACAGTAACAGCTGGAGCAACAGTAACAGTAACAGCAGGAGCAACAGTAACAGTAACAGCTGGAGCAACAGTGACAGTAACAGCAGGAGCAACAGTAACAGTAGCAGCTGGAGCAACAGTAACAGCAGGAGCAACAGTGACAGTAACAACGGGACCAACAGTAACAGTAACAGCTGGAGCAACAGTAACAGCAGGAGTAACAGTAACAGCTGGAGCAACAGTGACAGTAACAGCGGGAGCAACAGTAACAGTAACAGCTGGAGCAACAGTGACAGTAACAGCAGGAGCAACAGTAACAGTAACAGCTGGAGCAATAGTAACAGTAACAGCAGGAGCAACAGTGACAGTTGGAGTAACAGTAACAGTAACAGCAGGAGCAACAGTAACAGCAGGAGTAACAGTAACAGCTGGAGCAACAGTAACAGCAGGAGTAACAGTAACAGCAGGAGCAACAGTGACAGCTGGAGCAATAGTAACAGCAGGAGTAACAGTAACAGCAGGAGCAACAGTAACAGCAGGAGTAACAGTAACAGCAGGAGCAACAGTAACAGTAACAGCAGGAGCAACAGTGACAGTTGGATTAACAGTAACAGTAACAGCAGGAGCAACAGTAACAGCAGGAGTAACAGTAACAGCTGGAGCAACAGTAACAGCAGGAGTAACAGTAACAGCAGGAGCAACAGTAACAGCAGGAGTAACAGTAACAGCAGGAGCAACAGTGACAGTTGGAGTAACAGTAACAGTAACAGCAGGAGCAACAGTAACAGCAGGAGTAACAGTAACAGCTGGAGCAACAGTAACAGCAGGAGTAACAGTAACAGCAGGAGCAACAGTAACAGCAACAGTAACAGTAACAGCAGGAGCAACAGTAACAGTAACAGCAGGAGCAACAGTGACAGTTGGAGTAACAGTAACAGCAGGAGCAACAGTAACAGCAGGAGTAACAGTAACAGCTGGAGCAACAGTAACAGCAGGAGTAACAGTAACAGCAGGAGCAACAGTAACAGAGGGAGTAACAGTAACAGCAGGAGCAACAGTAACAGCAGGAGTAACAGTAACAGCGGGAGCAACAGTAACAGTAACAGCGGGAGCAACAGTAACAGTAACAGCGGGAGCAACAGTAACAGCAGGAGCAACAGTAACAGCAGAAGAAGAAGAAGGAGAAGGAGGAGGAGAAGGAGGAGGAGGAAGAGGAAGAGGAGCAGGAGCAGGAGGAGGAGAAGGAGAAGGAGAAGGAGACGAAGAAGAAGAAGACGAAGAAGAAGACGAAGAAGACGAAGAAGAAGACGACGAAGAAGACGACGAAGAAGACGACGAAGAAGAAGACGAAGAAGACGAAGAAGACGAAGACGAAGAAGACGAAGAAGAGGAAGAAGAAGGAGGAGGAGAAGGAGGAGAAGGAGGAGAAGAAGGAGAAGGAGGAGAAGGAGAAGAAGGAGGAGGAGAAGGAGAAGAAAGAGAAGAAGAAGGAGGAGAAGAAGAAGAAGAAGAGGAAGAAGAAGAAGAAGAAGAAGAAGAAGAAGAAGAAGGAGAAGAAGAAGGAGAAGAAGGAGAAGAAGAAGGAGAAGAAGGAGAAGAAGAAGAAGAAGAAGAAGAAGAAGAAGAAGAAGAAGAAGAAGAAGAAGAAGTAGTAGTAGTAGTAGTTCACTGCAAAGTAATGTAATGACTATTACCATCGCGTGGTATCGTTCCTTTTTACTAAGCGCCAATTCCCCGCTAATCTCTCCACATTCACCTATCTACGAAGGATTGAATGGGTAAACACCATCTCGTACCTGGGAGTGAAGCTAGATAAAGGCCTTACTTTTCGGGAACACATCAACGACCTGTCAGCGCGGGCCGGCGGGGCAACTGCCTCACTGTACCCCATGCTGCGGTCGGGGATGCCAATTCCCCTGAAGCTACGCCCTTTTCGGGCTTTCATAATCCCACTCCTCCTATACGCCTGTGAGATCTGGGGCATGGCCGCAGATTCCCATCTCCTGCGTCTGCAGCGTATACAGAATAGAGGACTTCGGATAATCTTATGCCGCAGATTCCCTTCGAGACTACTGGACGAAGCCTCGTCTCTTCCGTACGTGGAGGACGAAATTAGACGCCGGGCAACAAAATTATACGACCAGATTCCTCAACATAGGAGTGCCCTGGTTAGGTCTCTTGGGGACTATGACCTCACTGAACGCACGCGTGTGCGACACCGGGTTCTCCGCATGGCTTGTGGGCATCCCCGATAACGAAGGAGACACCCCTTCAACAGCGAAAGCTGAACACCACGACAGTCCTCCAAGAAAAGCTTGGATGCAAAATTCAAAATTTAATGTACCTCCATATTTGGACCTTTACACCAGCAGTGCCCAACGGAAGTTGCACACTGAATAAGCAGCCGCTGAGGAGCATAATCTTGCTACCTCCTTACTACCCACTACCTCAATTTTCACCCGCCACCCTGCAAAACCCCATATCCCGTCATAAAGTGGTTAAGCCCTAAAAGGGCAGGTACACGCATGACACACCTCGGGCTGTTCTCAGCCGGCCATATTGAGTCTGAGTCTGATACGCACGGCGGGAGAGTGGCAGTGCAAATAGAAACCATGACGTCCAGTGTCACCTTATAATTTCATGGGGTCTTCACACTATTGTTTATTGCCTTCATGGAGATGGTAGTGTTGTATAACAATGGTTTTAAATGACTAAGGTTTGGAATTAAACAGTCCAAGAAAAAACATAGAAGATTTTGACTCTCCTAGGGTGAAATGTTTTCTGTGCAAAGAGAATACATAGGAAATGTTACATATGAGTCATTCCACGTCAAATCGAACAAAATATGGCAAAAAATGACCTTGATCTCTCAGATTTTCTTGAATTTTTTTTTTTTTGTGTTTTGGAACCAAATATATTTGGCCCGTATTTCTTCGTTTGATATAAAAAAAATTATTATGGCAGATATTAATTTTTGAGATGTCCCAAAAGTCGCGCACTCCTCACTCTTCGATCAATCATACCTCCGATTGTAATGAAGCAAATTACTTGATCTTTGGCTCAAATTAAAGATAAATCGCAGTATTTCGTGAGGTATTTATTAGAAAATTTTATTATTATTAGTATTATATTTTATACGATTAAGGTTTTAAAGTTACTAACATAAACTCGACCATTTAAAAATCTGGAAAAAAAAAAAAATACAATGAAGTTTATTCAAAGTTCTCAGAAAAAATCAGAATGGAGTCTCTAATAGTTCAGTTGTAATTAACTTAGTTGCAAATCAGTGCAGCGGTGACTGCTACAGCAACCTCACACAATTGCCACCTTCCATTACGGCAACTGTTTACTGCTTGAGGTTCCATGAACTTTACAACTCAGTACAGTAAGGAGAACACTGCTAGCTGACACTGTTATATGTACACTATTAACATCTTCAAAATGTTTTTAAAATATGCATTTTAAACTGTTGGTGAATCCATAGCCTTTGTCTGTTTCATCAGCTCTATTATATAATTGTGCGAATGAAACCATGCACATGGGGTGGGAGGGGGAAGGTAGTGATGTCTGCATGATCTGAGACAGTCTTGCTAATTCAAAGGTGCTTTTTAGTTGCAGCGTGCCGTTGAAGACATAGATCTTTGTGATAAAGAGTGAATATAGTGAATTTATGAGACATTGACCATAGCGTAAATCAATTATGCCACCTGTACGTTCTAAATTAGGGACCAAAACATTACACAGTCAGAGTAGAGCAATTATTTCAAATGTATGGACGTACATGAAGGAAGAAGCTAAAAGCAAAGAACTGCTTACAACAGAAGATTTTTTCAAAAAATTCAAAAGCACATATCAGATGACACAGGAGTATCAGAAAGATTGTGGAGACATTGTGGAGACAATTTTCTGTATGGACTGTACTACCTTAGTAAGAAATTATGTGAGTAGCATAGCTGACGCGGCAACTCGCAGGCTATGTGCAGTCATCTGGCTTGTTGCTCGTCCGTGTGCGCTTGCAGGCCTCGAGAAAAAAAAATTGTAACAAATGCACTAATGCAAGCTCCATAGTTTTCGACATCTTATTTTATAGATAAAATGTCAGGGCATACGTGTGTATTTTTTTAGATTTTTAACTCATCGATTTAAATTCTATTTTTGGTTTTACAAAATATACCATCAAAAAAACAGTCCAAAATTTATGTGTAATAATGATTGATCGAAAGTTGTTAAAAGTGTTGTATTTAACCTTTCCAGTGTGGCCTTAGAGTAATAAGCGCTTTTATATTACGGTGCGCGCAGAAATTGCTTACTTTCTAATAGCCATAACTAAGCAAGTAATTTAAAAATACGGAAATAAAAAATACGGGTCTCCTTATTTGATGCCTATTATTCATAAAAAAATTTTGAACCTCCTACGAAAAAGTCGTGTTTTACGGGTGTTCGATTTGACGTTGATTGACCCATATAGGGCATCATAACGTCAAGAAAGATACCTTTTTTCTAATATTTTGTTTAATGACACTGTCAATTACCAGGATCATACCAGCTTCACCGGTGTGCCGGAATTTCGTCTCGCAGGAGTTCTTTTATATGACAGTACCATTGTCTCTCATAAACAACATTGAGTTCTGTTTTGAATCTATTGTTGTCCAAACTGCGGTAATTTTGAACAGCAATTTCAAGTTCCCTTTCTGGAACATGGTTATAAAATTCACTAGATTTGCCACATTTTAACAGGTTTCCTGCATCAAGATGGTTTACTGATTCAAAATGGTGACAATTTTCTTGGTCAGTCCTATCACACAGTCCTTATTCTTCAACATGTTTGTTTTCCAGTCTAATTCACTTTCTAAGCGGTGGATCTTGAACTTCGGTATATGCGTGTTCTCTGTATTTACTGATCTTATTTACAGTCTCTATCAATAATTGAGACACAAGCCTATCTAGCTGTTATTGTATCGGTTAATCTCGTTTGAAGCTAGATGTGTGAAATTAACCGTGCTGAAAAACATCAGCCAATTCATTTTTCAGATAACGGCGCAGTCCAACATGCCATGCAATGTATCATCCTGTAATGTTTCCTCAATCTTTAATTAATCGTTTTTCAAAGAAATACATTGATTGTTCTTTATTTAAAGCTCCACCGGCTTCCTGAGCAGCCAGGAATTCTCCGAACCACCACTAATTATTGTAGTGCTGACAAACTTAGTGATAATTTCGAAAAAACGGCGGGAAAATCTGACAAGTATAAGAAAAATACTCTCACTGATCAATTCTGTTTAGCTGCTTGTTACATGATTAAAATAATAGTTGTGCATAGCAATGGTTAAAATGGGCGCATGGATATAGCTTTTTTAAATGTTGTCTATACCCCACCCGCAGAATCACTCATTACAGGCGTGGCGCCTCTGGACGCCCCGGGCCAATCAGCGCACGTTGCGCATGGTATAAATGGAGCCCCACAGACAGCGAGGAGACTTCGACAACGCCACTGAGGATGTCTACCGCAGTTGTAGACGAAACGTCTGTAAGACAGATCTCCAGCAGACGCGGCATAACAGCCCGGAAGATATTTCTTTCTACAATTTACAAAATAAGTCAGTCCTAAGAACACACCAGGGTTGTCGGAACGTTCAGTCTCATCGTAGTCTCTTAAGGCGAGCTCCAAGGTGCCACAGAACTTGACACAGTCAATAATTTTGGACAACATGTGCCTATTTTTCCCACTTGCTGGTTATACTTCAATTTCGCATCATAATAGACCTAACTTAATTGATATGCTATATGTACACTGCCTAAGGATTGAGATCACACATGTGTTTAGTGTTATTGTTGTGTTGTTTAATGTACTTATTAATATGTGAAATATGAATTACACTGTGGTACTACAGGAATCGCTATTGCAAGGACAACAGAAAAGGGCATTTCCTACTCTAGAACCACAGACCTAAGTCTTCTGGTAAACGTTCCTACTAAACTTTCTGTTGGATACAAAACTCTTTCCACCATCGACTTTTGCGTTATATTCAAATCGGGAGTAGGTCTTCCTAGCTGGTTTATTTACAACCTTTCTTCAATTTCTTCTGCAAAACGGACTGTCAACTGTATTTCACTTGGTTTAAAACATACACAAAAGACTGAATAATGCGCGGTATGCAAAAGAGTGTTAGACTGGACGGAGGCGCTTTCTCTCCAGTAGTGCTCAGAGTATCATATAAACCCGCGGTTTGCCAACGAGGTGCGCACAGCGTGCGACTCTACGCTTACACTGCAGCGGGTCAAAACCTAGTCACAGTAGTGTGTTACTCAGTAAGGTCAGAATGGTGTTCACCTCTTATCAAGTGCTATTCTGATCCTTTTACGATTATAGAAAAACTTGTGTGCGCAATAAACTCCATATAAATTGTTAACATTTAGGAAATGAACGCAGAATATAATAATTAGGCTGAGGATTTCTTAAGCACTAATGCCAGAACGAACAGAAATTAGGTTGCGCTGTAACTGGACTTAAAGCAATGCCGTCGGAGATTGCACCTCCCTGTATTTCTGTGCGGATATACATTGCACCTTGTCCTGCTGTCTGCAAGTGCCGATTCCGTGTCCTTTTCTGTGGCCACAGTAATAGGTACATACGTGGTTATATACAGAAATACGTGTGTAAAACACGCAAAGACAAAATACAACGAAGGATACAGAGGCTCCTCAATGTTTACTAATTATAACAAACTAAGGGCAATATCAGATTACACATATATCTGCAGGTATTCATAATCCACATATTTATTTAATTCAGCAATTATTCATCTGCTATTTCACGCAAAATGCTGTAAATCGCTACAGATTTCATTAACACTGTGAGTACAGGTTAGAAGGCTGCACTGTTGAACATAAGACAACGGAGGAAAGGAAAATAGGAAACTCCCGATAATACTGATTTAAATCGGAATAGAATGCAATGCCCACATTGTGGTGGATATTTCCAAGGAGAAAGGGCTGTGAAAATTCACATTAGTCGCTAGCATCCACAAATACTTTCTTTCTTTCCCTGATTGCCCTCCCCTTATGTAGGACTTACATCCCCCTAGGAGTTATAAGCCAGTGCCTAGGGTCAGACGCCTGCCGGGGAGCAGAGGGACCTCTGGACCAGACAGAGTGAAGACCTGGAAGCAGATGGTCAGCCAAGCACCAGGTATGATAGTGAGGAAGAGAGTGATATGAAATGCAGGTGAAATGGACGATTGGAAGGGTGATAATGGAGAATTGGTGGAATGAATGGAGGGAAAAACCGGAGAAAACCCGTCTGAACGCCGCTTCGTCCCCCACGAATACCACATGCGGGTCTCGCCTAGGTGGTAGGCGAGCGATCTAACCACTCGACCACGGCGCCGCCATTATACTTCCAGGGAATAATCTTGGCTGGAGAAATATTCCTACCCCCTGCCGGGAATCGAACCCGGGACCTCTAGCACAGCAGACAGGTGCTCTACTATCTGCGCTACGGGGCCAGCCATCCTCAAATACACCGTACACAACTCTTGACCAAGCATTCTGGTTCTCAATCAGTAGCATCTGAAACGGACACTGTTTCTAATGAACATCACGATGGTAGTGAAGTTTTAAGTCAGAATTGCGTGAACGGAGGAACAAATTTTCTAAACCGGCCATTGAAAACAATTCTGAATTCGACACACTCATACGTGAGTTTTCAAAATTTCTGAGTAGTTCCATTCACCTCCTTCCTGGCCCGAAACACTCTACTACAAAATACTACAGAGCCAGAAGAAAACAACGCCTTGTAAATCAGGGTAAAACGGACAGCAAGACATCAGATCCCCAACGTGCAACAGAAAGAGCTCGTAAACAGAGAAAATACAAGTACGATTATCAACTAGCACAATTTCTGTTTTATAATCAGAGAAGAAAGGCGGTACATAGAGTATCGGAATGGGACACCAAAACTTGTAAGATTGAACTTAACAAAATATTTGAAAACTAATCAACAATATTTTCCACTGAAAATACCAGCATACCGCATGCATACCCTTCTAAACGTATGAAATTTGTCTTGCAGAGCTTGATGAAAGTTACAACTCCATCATTACAAAAGAAGAAATTACACTCGCGGCAGGGCGTATTGCGGTAGACACTGCTCCAGGGCCCGACCACGTTTTGGTAAGAGTTGTGAGGGACGACATTGTGTGTGAAGTTTTATCTGTAATTGCAACCCAAATGCTTGCAACCTGAATGTCTGAAATTAGCTCGCACTGTGCTAATGCATAAGAAGGGTAATATTAAGTGTTTATCAAATTGGAGGCCGATAACTATCTGTTCAGTGCTAAGACGAGAATTATTAAAAGGGTACTAAATCAACATTTACGTTCATTTATATTTTTAATGAACACCAAAGAGGATTTAACAACCAGTCCAGCTCTATTATTAACACATCAGAGCTTCGAGGACTCTTAAAGACAACTAAAGCAGAAAAACAAGATATGATGTGGTTTTCTTAGACGTTTCAAAAGCTTTTGATAATATTGGTCATCGCCATTTGGCTCTAACTTTGTCTGCCGACTCTAATCCCTCTAAACTAAAAAACCTTATATTAAATTTACAGAGAGACAATACTACACAAGTTGATATATCCTTAGGTAAACCAAAGGCTATTTAGTTGCGAAGAGGCGTAATACAGGGATAGTCATTATCACTGACACTTTACAACTTAGCTCCCGATTTTATTTTTGATGAGCTAATTGAAGAAGGTCTGCTACAGGAATACGGTAAATCAAAATGCTCAGAAGCGTCGCCCCTCAGCATCATGCGATTCGCAGACGACACGGCCATCATCGGAAAAAAATAAAGAAGTGGCAACTGAATTAACACAAAGTGCTCTCGGACTTTTCCAGGAAATTCCTCTGGAAATAAATCCAAAAAAAAAAATGCACAGGAATATGTATCGAGAAGGGACAATTAATAAATGAGACGCTTAATATGAAAATATGAAAATATCAAAATAAACACTATAAATGGTATAGAAGAAATTAGATACCTCGGCGTCTCTTTCAATGGTGCATTTAAATTGATGCTAATTCTACTTTGAAAGCATTATACACCAAATTGGAATTACTAAGATCGTCTCCTTTACTCAAAGCCGACCAGAAATTTATTGTGTTAAATACAGCTATCTGTCCGAGTTTTGTGTATAATTTCCAAACCACCGAGATCAAGCAAGTACCAGTGAACTTTGTGAATACTGCAGATAAAATTATAGAGAGTTATCTCAAAGAAATTTTGCAATTACCCAGGGATGCACCAGACAGCATGCTATATACTTATTTGAAGTTCAAAGGATTTAGTTTATTTAAAGCGTCATTATGCTGAAAATGTATACGTTCAAAACTGCGAGATATCTCCCATGAATCCACACATTGTTTACAGACTCTCAAAATCACATATGTTGCGAGCATTTCCAGTGTAAGCAACGGGCTGCCACATACAAGATAAATCCGTCAAGAACTACGAAAATGAAAGTTCGTAAACTGGTGCTCTTCGGCACAAAAAGGGACAGGTGTAGAGCTCCTTAAGGAATACACGTCAGCAAACAATAGGATACAATATCACCATGGACTATCTTCAAGCGAGTGGCGAGAAGCATTAAAAATGACTGTAAATATGTCTGCTGTGTGCACTGTTCCGGGCAGGTTTCAGGACGGATACCTCTGTCGTAGATGTGACAGAGAGAAAGAAACACTAGCCCACGTCCTGGGTTCTTGTCCCCACGGTGATATATTCAGAAACTCACGTCATCACCAGATCAGGTCACTCATCGCCGAAGAACTGCGAACTGTTGCTCGTATTGTTCCCGCTATTTAAGAGGCTGGTTACATGGAACTCGCCCATGTATGCCATTGCCGTGCCACAGATGTGGAGGAATCTCAGGTGAATCAAAAGGCACAGTTTCTTATTCAAATTTGGAATCTGCAATGTGTCCAGTTCCGCATTCTGATTCTTCACTAGTTTCAAAACCACCAGTGGAATGGACACGGGAAGGTGAAGCAGGCAACGATACTAACAATACAACAGTTTAGGAAGATCGCAAAGATCATGATTACATGCCATTTACATCACAGCTGCTATCACAGCCATTATCAAAGGTAGCATTGAATGATCTTGTAAGAGATCCAAATCTTTCAAAAAGACAAGCAGAGTTACTTGAATCTCGTCTTCAAGAAAACGTTCGCTTGTTGTTGTTGTTGTAGTGTTTAACGCCCGCTTTTACTACTACGGCACCGCAGGCGGTGACACTGATGATACATGAAGATGGAGCACCGGTGGAATGAGATGGCGGGGGAAACCGGAGTACCCGGAGAAAACCCGCCCTGACGCCGATTCGTCCACCACGAATACCACATGCGGGTCCCTGGGATCGAACCCGGGCCGCCTATGTGGTAGGCGAGCGCGCTAACCGCTCGGCCACGGCGCCGCCGAAAACGTTCGCTATATCCAAACGCCAGTATATAATTCCGTAAGCGACAGCTTGGTCTATCCACTTTTTTCTGAATGACAGAGCTTTTGGTATACTGCACTGACAATATGGTAGGTTTCTTAATGGATTTGGTATGGTTAACAATCCAGAAGAATGACACCTATTTATAGATTCCTCAAAAAGCAATCTCAAAGCTCTTCTCTTACATAAGGGAAACAACAAACCTTCCATACCAGTGGCCCATTCAGTTCAATCAAATGAAACCTACGATAACATAAGGTTACTTCTGAAATATACTGGCTATTCGAATCACAAATGGAAAATCTGGTGATCTCAAAGTTCTGAGACTACTTCTAAGAGTGCAGACCGGGTATACAAAATATTCCTGTATTTTATTTTTTGTCATTGTTACAGTAGGGCAAGGGGAGACGTTATGTAGTTAAACAGGGGTCGTTAACAGAAAGTTTCAGTCCTAGTGGAAGAAATATGTCACACAAACCCCTTGCAAAGACGGTGTGCTGTTACCATCACTGCAGCTAACATTGAGTTTTATGAAAAACTTTGTGAAAGCAATGGACAAAAATAGTCAGGGTTTTCAATATTTAACATCCAAATCTGCTGCCATCAGTAATGCAAAAATTGAAGGTTGTTTCATTGGAGCTCAATTTCGTGAGTTAAAAGATATTACCTTCAAAATGTTGTTACTGAAAAAGCAGCTTGACTTGCATCAAAGATGTGTGCAACATTTTCTTGGCGAATGTTAGGTCTGAGAAACACAGTGAACTGACAGAACGCATGCTGGACTGTTACAAGGCTATGGGAGCAACATGTCCTTAAAATTTCATTTTCTTCATTCCCATTTGGAGTTTTTCCGCCTAATCTTGGAGATGAAAGTGACAAACATGGTGGGAGATTTAATCAAAATGTAGCTGCCATGGAAACATGATATAAGGGAAGATGGTCACCAAACCTGCTGGCGGATTACTGCTGTATGTTTCTATAAGAAGTTTCAGCATTCACCCACAAACGGGAGGTTTCTAGAAAAAATGCCTAATTTGTGAGTATATTATCGCTTTTTGGGAGGGCGTTTCGTAATACAAAAAATAATATTACTACATGATCTGTATTTTATTCAGCAGCAGGTTCCTCATCTACTCATTTCCAAGTGTCTTTTAAGTTGCCAGTTTGTTTTTTATATGGATTGAACATATATTGCTACTCATATGAAAGTATACAGGCCAAGTGGTTCATGTGGTATATCTCTTCCACAAAAACTGGTACGTGATTAAACTTTTTTATTTCGTTTTCGTAAACAGCATAGTGAATTGGTAAAGAACACATAGTTCTGTATCAAGGCAAAACGAAAGTTGAAATTTGTTGCACCGTGTACTCAGAACTGGAACATCATCGTAAGATCTTATGGTAAAATGATTAAGGAATGAAGCTCCAAATGATAAGTTCTGATGTAACAAATCCAGGAAAGCTTTCAGGCTTACTGCAAATAAGAACAAGGATAACGGACATCTTTAGATAACATATTTGACAATGTGCATTTGTGTGGTTAAATATTTATTGATGAGTGCACTAGATTGGGCTAAAACATAGACACCGATTTGGACCAATGTCATTTGCAATAAGGTAGAACTTCCTTCAGTTATACAAGATGTAAGAAATGATCACCCTGTTGAACACCTTCTAGAAATCTAAAAAGAGCAGTGCAGTCTTTCGAGAAGTGGTTCTTGAAAGTGAATGATAGGAATTAATGGTCCAAAATACTCCAGCTCAGTGCTTGACCTAAACATAACACGTTTGGGAGCACATCAGGCGCGTAGCGTCAATGGACGTGAATGGTATCTTGCATATCCTGCCATTCCTTAGTTAATTTTTTCTGTTATCTATATACTAATCCAATTGGCGTAATGCTTGTTGAGGAGTATGTTTCGATCAACAATCTGCTATGAATTGTATTGTTAGCGTCTCACGCCAAGCATTGAAACAGAGCGACTGTTGGTTGTGCTAACTCACGCCAGTCACGTCAAACGATGTACGCGCGAAATGCATGTAACGCAGAAAAATGCATCTCGTTTGTTAATGTTAATGAGGTTTAAAGCTAAATTTTTCAGTATTTTGTTTGGCAGTGAAGGTTAATTTTATATTTTAAACTTCTTTTGTATGTATCAGAGTATAAGCACCAGCATTTTGAATATTAATATGTCTGAACGTCGCCAGGAAACCGAAGGCAGGATATGCACATTGCTGATGTGCATCCGCGTGGTTCATCACGAGAAAAACACGTGTTGTAGAGAGAACGCTGCATTTCCTGGAAACCTACTGCTCCGAACTTGGAATCCGAGTGCTTGTAATCAACAAACTGAGAATGCAGAAAAAATAGTGCGAGTGATTTTTCCGTATTTATCAGTTAGTGAACTATAAAGCTATTAGAAAACTATCAAACTTATGAATAATTTATTTTTTCAAAGTTAATAATTTTTATTTAACAAACCAAAGCATTACAAAATTGTCTGTTCCCAACATTACTTTGAGGATACTTCTCTATAACAGAATAATATTTAAAATTATCAGAATTTTAAAATCTTCATCGTATGAACATTTCAGATAGATGCGCTGCTTCACCACCAAATGACAGCTAAAAAAAATATAGTTTAAAGATGTTGAAAATATTGCAATAAAAAGTTCAGTGTAGTATTATTCGCTACATGTATTATGTCTAGTGTGAGTTTGAACAAAATCCGCTAATAATTATTGTAGAATTTAGACATTTCACCTATGCGTACCCTTAGTACGAGTTCAAAGTGCGTACCGAAGTCCACAGATAATGCTACGTCACATATTAAATGAATGTTAGCTTACTTATGTGAACATAAACCTGTATATTTAAAGTAGTAAAATAATATAATAATACTAGATGCACTATTAACCGGGCTTGTGGGCCGTGGTCTATTGGGTTCCTTCTTCTTCCCAAACGTTTCGTCTGCGACTACCGCAACTCTGGTGGTGACCAGCGCAGTTGGTGCTGAGATCTCCACTAGGAAACTTCGACCTCGCCGCCACTGAAGATGTCTGCCGTAGTCGCAGACGAAACGTTTGGGAGGAAGAAGGAACCCAATAGACCACGGCCCACAAGCCCGGTTAATAGTGCATCTAGTATTGACACCGGGCGTGAAAGCCTTAGAACTTTGATGAATATAATAATAGGTTGTGTTTCTCAAGTAAAAGTCAGATGTATGAGGAATCCTAAAGGCGAAGTGTTGGTTGTAAACTTAGAAACTGGGTTTCCGAAAAAAGGAAGGTTACCACCGAAAATACACGTTTGAAGGGATACCTACTCTCCTTGTGATTACCATAACTGCAGTTGAGGGGGAAGTGGAGCGTCATCGCGTGATGCTAAAAGTAGGTCAAGTGCGAACCAAAAAAAATTTAGCTAACTACAAAGTGTGTAATAGAATAGTTAGTACACATGATACAATAATGAGCGGTGAAATAAATTAAAAAGGGTGTGAATTTATTCAAACAATTTTTAAATAAGGAAGTGGATACAATGAAATAAAATTAGATATTTGACTTTTAGGCCATATGTAGCAGTATTTGTTATAAGTCAGGTAAATTATAACAAAGGATGGCTACGGGGACACTGCTTCTTGTTCTGGTACTATTTTAAAAGAGGGAAGAAATATGTATCTTAAACTGTTTGTATACTTGGAATGTACTTAGGCTATTCACTCTTCAAGGCGCAATAAAATGTGTTGCTTACACATATATACACACACTCAGATACATATACACACATACACACATAGACAAACACACATACATACACAAACACACATACAAACACACATACACAAACACATACACACATGCATGTACACATACATACACACATACAGATACACACACATATACACACATACATTTTTTTTTAAATTAATGTCCTCCAACAATGTGTCATATCGGACGAATGAATGAAATGAAATGGGTGAAATGATGCTCAAATGAGCCCGAGGTCCATGGAGCTTTAAGTTACCCGACATTTGTCTTTTCAGGGTAGGGACACCCTAAGCGAGATTCGAACTCGCGACCTCTTGAACGTGAGGCAGACACGCTAACCATCACGCTACCGAGGCGCGCTACACACACACACACACACACACACACACACACAAACATATACATTACATACATTACCTACCTACCTACCCACCTACCTGCCTGCCTGCCTGCCTGCCTGCCTGCCTGCCTGCCTGCCTGCCTGCCTGCCTGCCTGCCCGCCCACCCGCCCGACCGCCCGCCCGCCCGCCCGCCCGCCCGCCCGCCCGCCTGCCTGCCTGCCTGCCTGCCTGCCTGCCTGCCTGCCTGCGTGCCTGCCTGCCTGCCTAACTTCTTTTCTTATTAAAAAACAACTAGTACAAATAGGGAGAAAAAGCTAATGTATCTGATAAGACACGCCAGGCATGAAAGGGTTAAGGTATATACTCAAAAGGGGTAAATGACAAGTCAGAGAACTGTCCGCTGTAACAGGGAAATTAGATTAACAACTTTTCCACCCAAACAAGGAGCTCAGAGAAAAGTGAGCTGATAGCAATCGCGAACAACAAAGAAGAATAGATGACAATGCTACAGAAGCTGAACAGGTAAAATTAATTTGTTTACAAACAAATAAATATATAGAAAACAAGGTAATATGGCGTGTTGAAGAGAATAGGGAAAATGTTGCACGAGTAGAATCTAAAGTGACATCTATTAATAAAGAAACATTTATTGCATAAAGACACTAGCTTTATGCATTAGTGTGCAAAGTGCAAGCACTGGCGCTCGTTTGGAAGAAACAGAAACTACAAATGTGAATGTTGAATAACAATTTTATTGAATTTACTGAAACAAATGTTAGCCATATGTACATCTAATCACATTGATAATATTGCTCCTGTCACACAAACATGACACACTTCAATATGGTTGACGGTGCTAGCACAAATAGAATCATTGGAAACACATCTGTTATACAAAATGCAGGCAGAAATTCTCAAAGTAGTGTTGTAAATAACAATGGTGATAATGTTAATGTTCCATGTGTTAGTGACTGCGGCACAAATCATTCTTCTCCTGGAAATCCTCACCATTCCATCCTAAGTGAAATTAATGCACCTTTTTTCCATGGCAAGAGAGATGAACGTCCACTTTCCTTCCACTTATCTTTAACCCACTATTGGGGTGTACATAGGCAAACTGCTAAGAGATTCCATCGGGAAGATATGACCCTTCAAACGGCCTTTCAACGGCAGGATTATTTCCTCTGCATTATTAATCAGAGCAGATTGTTAGAACCCGAGAACTACCTCGTGACTAAATACAAGTGGCATAGCGTAAAATAAAAATCAAGAAAATCAAAATTTTCGAAAAATTTTCCATGTAAAGGGTAGTTTAGAGTGGGGCTATTTTCTTCAAAATCTTCGTGTCGCATCCTTTAAAGACATTAAACTTAAATACCAAACTTTGGTTTTTAACTGACTTTTCGTTTTTGAGTTATGCCCTCCAGACTGACAGAGACAGACACACACAGACACACACACGGACACACACAGACACACACACACTGACCTTTTTCTAAAAATGTGTTGTTTTTTTTTTTTTTTTTTTTTTTTTTTAAATTCAGGGGGTCTCAAAACATATTTCCGGTGAAATCTCGACACCGAATTTTTGGATGGAATACAATACTTCCCCTACTTACCAGTAGAGAAAGTAAAACTGCGGAGACCAAGCATTAATGAGGATTGGTTGGCTACCTTCTGTAAATTAAAAAAAAATGTTTAACGACGCTGTCAGTGTCAATTGTCAGGATCACACCTGCGTCGCTGCGCCGGAATTTTGTCCCGCAGGAGTTCTTTTACATGACAGTAAATTTACTGATATGGAGCTGTCGTTTTTAAGCAAATTAAAAACCATCGGTCTGGGTCGGATTTGAACCCGCGACGTTGGGTTCAGTAGGCCAGCGTCTAACCAAATGACCAAACTACCTTCTGTAACCAGCTGTGCTGGGTAATGAAGCCAGACAAGTCGTTAAGACTAACAATAGACGATAATTGTTACATATGTCAACAAACTTACTGTTGGTGTTCTTGAACATATAAACCGTATGTGGGCAATGTTTGAGAGGTAGAATTGGAACTCCCAGCTGTGGCATTGGGTGATCAGTTCCAATTTTACCTCACTAACAATAGATGCTTGATGACTCAACCAACACACCTTGTCAAATTATTTTCGACCGGAACCAATAGAGTTATTATCCCAAATAAACCAGCGTAAAATATTTTCAATTATCGATCTTGTATTTTCATATTGACAGATTCCTCTAGTTGAAGAAGTAAGGGATTATTCTTCGTTTATTTTTCAAAGGAAATTCATGCGTTTTATAAGAGCCCTATTTTGACTAAAGAGTTCAGGAGCCACATTGTTGGGAACAACTGACGCTATTTTCGGCAATAATGTACGAGAATATGCATGTCAATATGTGGATGATTTTCACGTACACAGTGAGACATATGAAGAACAGTTAAAGCACCTCGACTATAGATTATCTAAATTTGCTAAAAGTGGGATGACTGTAAATTTAAGAAAATCAAAGTTCGTTCTTCGCGAAGTTAATTTCCTTGGTTACGTTATATCTGAGCATGAATGTAAGTCAGTTTCAAAGAAAATAGAAAGTTACTCAAGATTCCCAGACAGAAGAATGAAAAGCAGTTAAGGAGGATTTTTATGAAGATGGACAGGGTACGAAGAAACTCCTTGGCAGAGTATTAAAGCACCTTTTGTTAATACAGTTCTTTTAGAAACACCAAGGGATGATTAAACTTTGACCTACTGACAATAGCAGTAAAGGATTATGGTGCATCTTGCTACAAAAATATGAGGGACACTCACATGTATAACAGCGACCGCTAGCCGTTCGATACTTCCCACCGAACAAAACCAATGCGTTGCACTTTTGGCAATCAGTGCGTTATTTTTCGCACCAAGAAAGTTTAGGTAATATGTCCTAGATGGAAAAGTAGATATATTGGATGTTCAAAAAACACCGACAAACTGATCGATTTTGAAATAGGAACCCCTTGTCCGGAAATGCACGGTTTGGACGCTGTAGCGCATCCAAGCTTGAGAACGAACGGTTGGGACAACTTTTTAACATTTTTTTGCTATCTTAATACGGAAGGTATGGGACGAGTTAGCCATCTGTGTACTGGGATGAACGACCTGATCATAATAACAGTCCTGCGCATGCGCTAGATTCCTCCATAGAGTTCTTGGAGCGCATCCTACTGCGTTATTCCTATTGTTTCCAGCAGAATAACCTTGTTAACAGAGTGCAACACGTACTCGTACACAACTGCTGAAACGGGTGACATGGTTTTCAGCATACTTTGATGTAAATTGCGGAATCTCCTCAACCTCGCATATCAAAATCGATGGATTGGTAGAGGTGAACTAGTTCCATGGCCAGCATAGTTGCCAAACCTGACACCTCTCCACTATTTTCTGCGGGGTGTGTGACAAGTATGGTGTATGGCACTCCTGTAACGTCAGCGGAGTACTTTATGGCTCAAGTCCATGGAGCGATTGAAAATCTTCAAAGACAACCGTACGTATTGGGTAATGTGCATGAGGCTCACCACCGCCGATACAGGCTCTGTAATGACGTAGGAGGTGCACAATTCGAAGCCCCTTTGTAATGTAGATAGTTCGATATTAAGTTTATTCACGAAATGTGAATGTACAACCATCTCGCACTTCGTTGTGCTACAACGTCCAAACCGTACATTTCCGGACAGGAGTTCCTGTTTGAAAAGCGATCAGTTTGGACAACATACTAAGCGTCATCGGTGGTTTTCTTTTTTTTAAAAGGGACACCTGCATATACGGGTCACCTCAGCCTGTCTTTCATACAACAATGCAAATTTATTAGTAGTAAAATATCCCTCTACATACCAGAAATAACAGCACGCGACTTAGAAATCAGGTACATCCTCGGGAAAAAGAACATATTCAGCAACTACGAAAGCTTGGAAAACTCCAAGAACAGTACAATTGTAAATGTGTAATGTAAACTCCGCGCGACAGCCCACGACGGGCCAAGGCCTGCCCAGCCGCTGCGTCCCCCACCTCTGCCCACTACAGGCGTAATTGGTGAGGTGCAGTACTGGAGGGTGGGACGTGGTCAGCGCCCCGAGCCCTCCCGGCCAGTTATGCGGTTTTCTAGACCTGGGGCCGCTACTACTTCATCAAGTAGCTACTCAATTGGTCCCCCCGGGACCTAACGAGGCTGAGTGCACCCCGTGCCAGACCTCCCAGAGGGGATAAAATCCCCCTGCTGGTACCGGGGATCGAACCCGGGTCCTCCGCGCCAGAGGCAAGTGAACAGTACAATTACCTTCCTGAAAATAATAACTGCTCCAAACGTTGTCGAGAACACACTGGAAAAGTTCGGAAAGAAGGACGGGGTTTTATACCACCTAACTGGTCCTTAGTGTAGAGTATGGAAAACGATTGTTTCAAAATCCTTGGAATCTTGCGTCACGAAACATTTCATTTATCTCTCATCCACGCTGGTACCAAAAGAGCCACTTTAAACATTTCTCAGACTTTTTACAAGAAATCTCTGTATAACAAAGTCCGCACATTCGTATCAACTTGTGATTTGTGCCAGAGAGCAGAATCTCTTAATGTAGAGTTGTGCCACAACCCAATAAAAGAGGTCCTAACGATCTTATTTGTTTGGATGTCCATGGAGAACTCCCATGAGGAAGTTCTGGATACAGATATCTCGTAGTAATGGTTCACATATTTAGCCGATTTTGCAAATTATATCCTATGAAAAGTATTACGTCTAGACCATGCTGAAGGAACGTTATTCAGGATTGTCCATAACTAAGTATGATCGTATAAAGGCAATGCTTTCTGATGACGCTAGTGTAAACAGGAGTAAAATATTCAATAAGACGTAATCTGATAACAATATCAAAATTTACCACAGCACCAGTTATAATACAGCAGGAAATCGAACAGAACGTACTTTACGTGATGTAGGTAACGGCTTACCTAGGAGTGATTTGCCATGACCGGCACACATCTTGAGTGGATTGTTGTAAAATGATAGACTGTAGTGAATAATTCGGTGCATCCTATTACCCGATATAGACTCATTTCTTAATGATCGGAGAAACTCCACGGGAAACAATCCCCGGACTTCCCAAAGCGTAGCAGAGACCATGGACACTGCGACAAAAGCGTGAGAAGGCAGAGACAAGGACTCGACAGAGATTCGAACTACGGAAAGCAAGGACAAACCGGAAGTAGCAGATCTTGTTTTACTGAGGAATCACAAAATTTCAAGCCGAATCAACCAGCGTTATTTCCGAATGGAATTACCGTATTCTGGAACATACAGAATCACCGAGAAATTTGGCCAGCATCCTTTAAAACTAAGACACCTGAAGAAAAATAAAAGTTTTGGACGTTATGTAATAACATTTTTAAAACCCTATAAACCTTCCAACCTTGAAAAACTTTCCGAGAAATAAATCCTAAGTTCATCTCCTTTCGCCAGGAGTTGATGGGAAACATAGAAAGAAAACCCAACCTTTGACAAGTTGTTTATTTGTGACATTAACTGTATGTTTGATTTTGATGTTAGCTGAGTGAGATGTTAAGATAACTAAGACATTTCTTTTTCAACTCAAGTTATAAAGTGTCAAATGTGACTAATGAATATTCCGTGTATCCTTTAATATAACCAAAGTGTTTTGGGATCGCTGACAACGGAAGAAAGCAAAGATTACCAAGCTTACTGGACTATCCATTATTCCCAAACATTGGAAAAGTGACTAAAACTATGTATGGATACTGTATAAAACCAAACTTAAAGCGCTATTGTTGTTCATACTGTATTTTGAAGTTATTTAAACGTGTGTATATACATAGATATACCAGGTGGCCCACTGCATTCGGCATCGGCGTAAGTAGATAACCCTACGTGCGTTAAAACAGTTGCCAAACTCCACGGCGCAAGAGAGGGGAGTGGCGTTTCTGCCTTTCAGCGTGACGCGAGGTGAGAGGCAGTTAAACTAGCGTATGTAGTCCGTGATAATAGACGATAAGATTATAAACAACCGAAAAGGTCTTTTCTTACAGTATCTTTATTTTCCAGGGAATAAACTCACTGCTCCATATGCTGCTATTGTCTAACATTTGAATTGCAGATTGTAAAGTACAAGCATAAGGGCACGTAATGTTTCATTGACATTTATTCGTTTCTTATGAATGTTATTGTTGTATTCTATTATTATTATTAGTTGTTGTTAGTATCACATTGTTATTACTTTTATTATTATTATTATTATTATTATTATTATTATTATTATTATTATTATTATTATTATTATTATTATTATTATTATTATTATTATTATTGTTGTTGTTGTTGTTGTTATATGACTTTCTCTTTTCTTGTACTAAACATTCTTACAAACTCTTATTCCTATACCTTCTCCGTGTTAGTTGAGACAAACATTTGCCCAAATTGTCTTATTGCTTATTTCCTTGTTGGTGCAAAGGGAATATTAGGATACAGTTGTCTTTGAGCGATAGTCAAATCTTTTAAGCTTTGAAATCCCGTTCTTTTTGCACGGTTTACATATAAAAAATGAACAACGATGTTCCATTTCAAGAAAGTTTTAAATGTTCTGAAACTGACCGACATAACATGGAATATCTGCGAAATGGTTCACTCTACAAAAAAAATTATTTGGACATAAATAGTGTGTTTTGGCGAGATCTACAGTTTTTGTACAGTTTTCTCCTACGGTTTACAAATCATTCAAAAGTCATCCAGAGTAAATGCAACTACAGGGGCTATAGCCAGAAAATTCAAAATATACATTTCATTTCTCATACAAATATCTCAAACATATGGCATTTTAATCAAAATCATTAGAGCCCTTTTCAAGAAAATCAAACTATTCGAAAAATTTTCCATGTAAAGGTTGGGGCTATTTTCTTCAAAATGTTCGTGTCGCATTCTTGAAAGACATTAAACTTAGATAACTACTTTGATTTTTATCCGACTTTTGGTTTTTGAGTTATGCTGTCCACAGTCTGACACACACACACACACACACACACACACACACACACACACACACACGCGCGCGCGCGCGCGCGCGCGCGCGGACTTTTTTCTAAAAATCTGCTTTTTTGTATTGAGGCGGTCTCAAAACATATATTTCCGGTGAAATCTCGACATCGAATTTTTGGGTGGATTACAGTGCTTCCCATACAAGTAGAGAAAGTAAAAATGAACAACGATGTTTCATTTCACGAAAGTTTAGTTTTCCGAAACTTACACACATAACAAGGAATATCTCCGAAATGGTTCACCCTACAAGAAAATTTATTTGGACATAAATTGTGTATTTTAGCAAGATCTACATTTTTATTTTTTGTAGAGTATGATTTGGTCTATCTGTAACGGTTTACCTGTTATGCAAAGGTCGTCCAGAGTAAATACGACTACGGGGACTATATCCACAAATTTCAAGATATACATTTCATTTGTCATAAAAATATCTCAAACATATGACATTTTAATCAAAATTGTTAGAGCCTTTTCAAGAAAATAAAAATTTTCGAAAAGTTTTCCATATAAAGGGTAGTGTAGAGTGGGGCTATTTTCTTCAAAATCTTCGTGTCGCATCCTTGAAAGACATTAAACTTAAATACCAACTTTGGTTTTTAACCGACTTTTCGTTTTTGAGTAATGCTGTCCACAGACTGACACACAGACTTACACACACACACACACACACACACACACACACACACACACACACACACACACTCACTCACTCTCTCTCTCTCTCTCTCTCTCTCTCTCTCTCACACACACACACGCACGGACCTTTTTCTTGTATCCAGGGGGCCTCAAAACATATATTTCCGGTGAAATCTCGACATCAAATTTTTGGGTGGACTTATCAGTAGAGTAAGTAAAAAATCTGATGTGTTGCACTCACATGACTCTCTACTTTTGTACTAACCATTCTTACAAACTCTTATTCCTATATGTTCTTCGTGTTAGTTAAAATAAACATTTGTAGAAATTATCTTATTGCTTATTTCCTTCTAGGTGCAACGGGAATATTGGAATACAGTAGGCTTTGTGCGATAGTCAAATCTTTTAAAGCTTTGAGATTCCGTTCTCTTTGCACATGTAACATATAAAAAAATGAACAACGATGACCCATTTCACGAAAGTTCTAAGTTTTCCGAAACTCACACATATAACAAGGAATATCTCCGAAATGGTTCACCCTACAAGAAAATTTATTGAGACATAAATTGTGTATTTTAGCAAGATCTACATGTTTAGTATAGTATGATTTGGTCTATCTCTAACGGTTTAACAGTTATGCAAAAGTCGTCCAGAGTAAATACGAGTACAGGGGCTATAGCCAGAAAATTCAAGATATACATTTCATTTGTCATAAAAATATCTCAAATATATGACTTTTAATCAAAATCGTTAGAGCCATTTTCAAGAAAATCAAAATTTTCGAAAAGTTTTCCATGTAAAGGGTAGTTTAGGGTGGGGCTATTTGCTTCAAAATCTTCGTGTCACATCCTTGAACGACATTAAACTTAAATACCAAGTTTGGTTTTTAACCGACTTTTCGTTTTTGAGTTATGCTGTCCACAGACTGACAGACTGACAAACACACACGCGGACCTTTTTCTAAAAATGTTTTTGTTTTTTTTGGGTTCAGGGGGCCTCAAAACATGTATTTCCGGTGAAATCTCGACATCTAATTTTTGGGTGGAATACAATACTTCCCCTACTTACCAGTAGAGAAAGTAAAAATGGGCAGACTATGGAAGCGTATATTTAAGTCATGTCGTTTCCGCGGCCGGTTTACAATGGTGTCACGGAATGCGTGTCTTTAGCGTAGTTCTGTTGTCATTTGTGACATTGAGCCTCAACTGTTCAACGTGAGCGGATGGCCCAGTGGTGGGACTTTATGTTTTCTCTACTCGCTTTTCTTTTACGTGGCACATTCACACATTCTTCTCTACTCGCCCTTCAACACACACTTCTTACAATTTTCTGTGATGGAAATATTAATGCAACATATTACATTCAAGCGGTTTTCTCTACTCGCTCTTCGAAATACAATTCCTGCAATCTATACATATAAAATAGATGTTGGTACCTATGTATGAAGTCGATATACTCCAATACAGTTCACCGATCACAATGAAAATTGGCACATCTAAGTGTTTTCTTCATGGCGGTCTTTGTGTTATTCATTTTATTTTGTGACGTATTACATTCAAGCGGTTTTCTCTACTCGCTATTCTTTTGCGTAACACATCCACACGTTCTTCTCAAATCGCTCTTTGGCACATGATTCATACAATCTACTGGTTTGCTGATCACTATGAAAGTATTCCTACATGTATTCCTTTTAGAAGCTTTTATGCTATTCATTTTACTATGCAACGTATTACATTCATGCGGTTTTCTCTGCTCACTTTTCTTTTGCGTAACACATTCATCTTTCAACATACAGTTTATATAATTTTTATGATTGAAATAAAAATGCAACGTATTACATTCTCTATTACCTAATTTTCTTATACGAAACACGATCAAACTTCCTCTGCTTTCTCTTCTACAAACAATAATTCATACAATTTTCTATATGTTTGAAATTGAAATGCAACACATTACATTGACACGGTTATCATTATTCATTTTTCTTTTACGAAACACAATCACATTTCTTTCTCTACTAGCTCCTCTACAAAGGATTCATACAATATTTTAAATGATTGAAATAGAAATACACTTTACACTCATACAGGTTTCTCTACTTGCTTTTCCCCCTGTGGTATTTGGTGTTGTTCAACAGTGTATCAGCATATTGTTTGTCCGGTGTTTTTATTTATTTAGCTTGTTTATTTTGTGTTGCTTATAGTATCCAAGAAGGCGTAAAAGTTGTAGGGATAAGGCCGTCAAAGCACGGAGAAGGTCGCGTGTTTCAGCTAGTAGTCCTACATATACATACATGAAAGGGAACTATTTGTTGTTAGAAATAAATTTTGCAGCGTTTAAGTACTGTCGGCAAGAGACTGCAGCAGTGTATACTTGTCGCAACACTTGTGAGCACGTGGTCTGTGATTGTTGCGTTATATAGCGGCCCGTCTAGGCCCGGCCCGGCCCGGCCCGGACCGGATCATTAGCTCAAGGCCGCAAAATGCATCGACATATCTGGGTCACACACATGTGTGTGTTAATTCCAGGTGAATGAGGGGAAGAGGGACATTGCAGCTTCATGTGCACCCCACACCTCACCGTTATGTAAGCCTTGTTTGTCTCTCTGTCGACTTCAAGAAAACTTCTCAATGTTTACATTTGGAAACGTGATGCAAAGCTAGCAAAGCTAACCTTTGGGACCCTAAATCAACTCCGCTTAAAGAAAAGCATGACTTTACGTTGCGGCATGGAATATGAAATGTTTGTTTTGTTTATCAACGTTTGCATGCTTTCAATTTCAACCAAAAACGGACAAAAATCTGTGTTGCACAAGCATAACATTCTCTACTCCTGTACTAACTATTCTTACAAAATTTCATTCCTCTATTTTCTTCATGTTAGTCGAGATAAACATTTGCAGAAATTATCTTATTGCAGATTTTCTTGTAGGTGCAAGAGGACTATGGGAATACAATAGTCTTTGAGCGATAGTTAAGTCATTTAAAGCTTTGAAATTCCATTCTCTTTGTACGGCCAAGAGATAAAAAACGTGAATAACGTGAATAACTTAATAAAAGCTAAAGTATTGCAAAACTCACACAAACAACAGGGAATACCTCCGAAGTAGTTCACTTCACCAAAAATGCATTTGGACATAGCTTGTATGTTTTAACGATATCTGCAGTTTGTGTATAGTACGATTTGGTCTGTCTCTTGCGGTTTACCAATTATGCAATTATGCAAAAGTCATCAGGAGTAAACGGGAATACATGGGCTATAGCCAGAAAATTCAAAATATACATTTACTTTTTCATTCTTGAGAAAATCAAAAGTTTCGAAAAGTTTTTAATGTAAAGGGTAGTTTAGAATGGAGGAATTTCCTTCAAAATCTTCGTGTCGCATCCTTGAAAGATGTTGAACTAAAATACGATATTTGGTTTTAACCGACTTTTCCTTTTTGAGTTATGCTGTTTACAGTCAGACACGCGCGCGCGCGCGCGCGCACACACACACACACACACACACACGCACGCACGCACACACACACACGGACCTTTTTCTAAAAATGATTCTTTGGATTCAGCGCGGCTCAAAACATATTTCCGGTGAAATTTCGACATCAAAATTTTGGATTGAATACAGTACTTTCCCTACTTACTATACGTGGTAGAGGAAACAATACACTTGTGACATTTACAATAGTGATCCAAGTACCATAGTAGACACAATTCTGGACACTCCTACCTACATTTTCAATTAGTGGCATATTCCAGAAACAAACTTCTTCCCTTTAGTAACTGCACACAATTCCTGGTACCACATGTCTCATGTCTGCCATCAACACGGATTTTGCACTGTAATTGTTAGGGCTCGGAAGTTCATGCCCTAAAAACACTGAAATATGCATGCAAATATGCTCTTAAAAACTTGAAAATATGCCAAGAAATATTCACTATTTAACTAAAACAATTAATGTCCCTTTGCAGTAGACAAGATGAGGTAGTATAAATAATAAGTAAAGTTACCTTATTCCTTAGAGGTTGAAGCAGAACTGGTCCCGCTGCTAGTATTAACTGCTAAATTGCAGTTCACAACCAACACTTTGCACAAATTTTCAACTGTAAAACGTCGTCTATTGTCTGGCTAAACACTTTTGTAACGTGAAAAGCTTCTCTCCACGTCACAAGATGTTATCGGGGCATATTTAAATGATGTTAACTGCTTCACAGAGAGAGTCAAGTCTCTTGATGTGACAGATGGTTTTCTTTCGAGGATGTCTGGAATATCGCACATCTGTTTATTACCAGAATTTTTTTAAATTAAATAATTCACTTCCTCTTTCACTTTATGTCCTTTGCCACCAGGAACCGAACTTAGGTCACATTGTTTTTTAAAGACAGTAGGTGATTCATGCAAAGGAGATCCTACAGCTTCCAATGCCGTTATGACTGTTGGTAATAAAAAAATGGGCAGATACGAAACTAAGATCCTCTTTTAACCCAGTGCCTGACAGAATATTTTGCACACTTTCTACTGATGAAGTATCTTTCGAGTCCAATGAATTAACTACCTCTTCGACTATTTCTATGTGCTCAGCATAATATAAAACTGTATCGATCTGTTCCCCATCGAGTTAACACCAGTGCAGGAGGAAGTCGGATATTAGATGCTGTTGATCTAACAACTTAACTCTTTTAGGACATTTTACAAAAATTCTCTTTGTACTAGAGACAAATCTATCTACCAATGGGAAAGAATCACGTATTGTTTCAGAAATGCGATGAAGAGTGTGTGCCAAACAAGTTATATGAATTAAGTTAGGAAAAATAACTTTCAGAGTTTGTCCTGATTTTAAGATATAAAGACCTGCATCAGTAACAAATAAAAGTAACCGGTCGTATTTGATTCCATATGGCCATAGTAACTTCAAAGAGTCCATCACAAACTGGATCACAGTTACATTTTCAGTGGCCGACAATTTGCACATATTAAGGAGATAAGCTGTAGTCTTTTGTTCAATATTTAAAGCACCCACGATTATATTAGCAGTAGAACGGTGCTCAGAATCAGGGGTTTCATCAACAGACAACCACGCAAACTGATCCACTAATTCATTTTTGTATATTTGACAATACGTTATTGTAACAATGTCCTACATAAGTCTTACGCAGTGTCGTTTCTTCACGCACATGTTGTCGAGAGTACTTGGCAAGAAAGTTTTTAAATGTCGGATTATTAATTTTGAACAAGGGAATATCAGCAGCTAAAATACTTGGCACAAGTCATAGGAAAAGTCAGTACTACTTCCTAAACACTATACTAGCTGTTTTTGAACAGGTCTGTTTGCGAGTTTTCTGATTAAATTCTTCTTATGTGTTGCTGTGTTTATGTGCTGAACTATTTTAAATCTTTGCTCACTCCCTACATTTTTCTCACACGCTCCACAAAACAGTGCCCTATTATCTGTAGATATTAAATCACTAAAAAATATTTCTGTAAATTAACAAATCTAGCACTCGAAGTTGGTTTTATTTTTGGCATTTGAAGAGCTTCTTAACATTTTATACGTCTAATTTAATTTGGTGGGAATCAGTTCACAACATTGTTACGTTTGAAGACCACGACACAACTACTGGTGGGCAGGCAAGCGTTGCTATAATCGTGCTGCTCGAAACGTTGACCTGCACCTTTATCTTTGTTAATATAAACCTCTCAGATAACGCACTGGTTATCCTCTACGCACATATAATGAAAGGATGGAAACAAGAGATTCACTGCATGACATGGCTCAGCATTAGTTCTCGCTACCTCGCGAGTTGCAATATGTAAAATATTATCCGGATGGAAAAAAATAATAAAAAAACATAAAAATCATTAAAATATGCAATATAGGGGCTATAACATTGAAATATGCATTTATGAAAATCAAGAAAATATGCAGTCATATGCACCATAAAATCTTGTCCAAATAACTGAAAATTCCATAATTCGTGCACATGATTTAAAAGCATACATTTTAACTCCTATGAAAAAACATGTAAATGCATGAACTTCCTAGCCCTAGTGATAGTCAACGAACAAAAATCATCCCATCTTCTTTCGTTGGAGCTGCTGTTGGCACTAATTGCGTCCCCTTCTGTCTGCTACGTCTTCTTCTTCTTCTTCTTCTTCTTCTTCTTCTTCTTCTTCTTCTTCTTCTTCTTTTTCTTTTTCTTCTTCTTCTTCCTCTTCCTCCTTCTCTTCTTTTTCTTCCTCTTCTTCTTTTCCTCTTCTTCTTCCTCCCCCTCTTCTTCTTCCTTCCCTTCTTCTTCTTCCTCTTCTTCTTCCTCCCCCTCTTCTTCTTCTTCCTCTTCTTCTTCCTCCTCTTCTTTTTCTTCCTCTTTTTCTTTTCCCTCTTCTTCTTCCTTCCCTTCTTCTTCTTCCTCCCCCTCTTCTTCTTCCTCTTCTTCTTCTTCTTCCTACCCCTCTTCTTCTTCCTCTTCTTCTTATTCCTCTTCATCTTCCTCTTCTTATTCCTCTTCTTCCTCCTCCTCTTCTTCTTCTTCTTCTTCTTCTTCTTCTTCTTATTATTATTATTATTATTATTTTTTCCTCTTCCTTTTCATCCCTTTAGTGTCAACTGTCAACTTGTGGTGGTGGTGGTGAATGAAGTCACCTTAAAAAAAATTATTTTGTTCTTTAACGACGCTGTCAATTGCCAGGATTACATCAGCGTCGCCGGTGTGCCGGAAGTTTGTCCCGCAGGAGTTCTTTAACGTGCCAGTAAATCTACTGACATGGAGCTGTCGTTTTTTAAGCACACTTAAAAACCATCGGTCTGGGCCGGATTTGAACCCACGACCTTGGGATCAGTAGGCCAGCGTCTAACCAACTGAGCCACCCAGTTAAGAATAGTTTTATGATAATAATAACGATGAAAATAACATAATAAACGATAACAATTAAACTGTTTATATTAATGTAATAATGAAAATAATACTAAAATTAACTAAAATAAAACTAATAATTATGATTATAACAGTGATTCTGATAATAGTAATAACTACAAAAATAACAATAGTTAATAGAACTAATAAAAATAATAATGGGGATATTACCGCCACCACCGCAGTCACCACCACCGCCACCGCCGCCACCACCACCACCACTACCACCACCACCACTACCACTATCACTACCACTACTACTACTGCCCCACAAATTCCAACCCTACGTCCGCCATAGCGGGGCGGGTAAGGTCCAAAAGAGATCTCAGACGGCAAACAGGGCTCTGGCTAGGCTGAATTTATATGGTGCCGACCGGCTAAGAAATTGGACATGTATTATAATTGAAACTATGTAAAGGTCTTCACAAGAGTTTAGTTTACGGGACAGGGGCGTCGGATCCACAGAACCGGTCGGGAACGGTGGCGAGACCGTCAACCAGCTATTGTCATGCGTCTACGGTAGTTAACCAGGCAGGGATGCAAGATAATGCTACTGGAACAAATAAAATAGAATGTCAAACACTAGACTGAGGAACAGGACACTTTGAAGGAAATTATTATCCCTTCAGAAGACGACCTTTAATTGGACGATCTCTCCCTCAGCATCGGAGTTCAACTGGCAATATGAACTTGGTCATTGTTTCTGAAAGTACCCTAGGTACAGCGCAAAGTGAATTAAGTAAACCGAGTACGACTGAACCTGACAAGGAAAATGTGAGTAGGGAGACAAAAAGGAAACGATTGGAGACTCCTGAGAAACTGAGGAGTAGAGAAGAACAAGATTTGTTTCTTCAAAAGTAGAGCAAGAACACCATATGCATCAGGAGTTAGTGCAGAAAATGGCGAAGGAAATCGCAGTACTGAGCAAGGTAATAAAAGATATTCCAAATAACAAAAAGGAAATAAAGGACGCCATTAGAACACTTGATGATTACATGAAAAGAATACCTGGGACAATGAATTTCATACCCGAAATTTTGGGAGAGATTGCAGAGAATACAAAGATAAGAGTCAAAGAAACAACTGGTGCAAGCATTCAGACAATTGATAAGAAGGTATTAGAAAGGCAATGAAGAACTGCGGAAATAAATAAGGAATTAAAAAAGGATCTAAGCAGGAAGAATTACAAAAACTAACAGAAGAAATTTGGACGGAAGAGGTTTATACAAACAGCCAGTTGATGAAAGGTGAGGTGCCAAAGGAGGAAGACGAAAACCTAATCATCATCACTAAAGGGACAGATGATAGAGAAGGGAAGCTTATGAATAAGCTTTTATACACAATCCCGCAGATTTCAAAATCAATAAAAGAAGGTAGACTACAAGCAGGAGGAATGTTATGTAGCATAACAGCAAATGAGATAGTGGGAGAAGATGTGGAGAACAAAAAATGTAAAATATTCATTTATATCATTGCTACTGAAGATGGAGGCAGAATAACAAAAGATAAAAGCCACTTAATGATATATCTAGAAAAGATCCTGAATATAATTAGGAAGAATGAAAGAGCAAAAACTGCATGCGTAACTTCAAAGTCACAAGATGCGGGAGTTACCAGGAAAATTCTGGAATACTTCGGGAGGAGAAATGATATTCAAATACCAATGTACAGTAAGAGAGAAGGGGAATGTGCATTTAGGACAACCAGATGGAAGAAGTCAGAAGAAGAAAATCATTATATGAGGATACGCTAATTAAATTGGGGAGAACATTGGGGGAGAACATATGCTGATATTATCAAGAATGTAAAGAAAAAGTAAATATTGAAGGAGTAACCATTAATCAGAAGAGTAAAAATAGAGTCGGAAATGTCCAACTGAAAACAAAAGGAAATTACGGAAATGAGAGAAAAGCGTTTTAGCAGTTATTAACTGCTAAACTAGCAAGTATTGCAGAGGTTGAAGTACAGCCAAGATAGGAAGCAGTTATGATGCTAGACATGGATGAGACTGTTCAGGAAGATTAAGTAATAAAAATAGTGAAACAAGAACTGAACACAAATGAGGAGAACTTTAATTTAAAAGTGGCAGAAAGAGCAAATCTACAAGGTGTGAAATATGTATTTCTGTCAACATTGAAGCTGCTAATAGACTCATTAACAGAAACAAATTGGAGACGGATGGGACGATGGAGAGTTAAGGAAGTAATCAATCTAAAAAGATGTTACAAATGTCACAAGGTAGGCCATATGGCGAAGAATTGCTCATTTGAAGAAGTGGTACAACTGTGTCATAATTATGGTGACAAGGATCATAAAATTAAAGAATCCAAAAATCTAACTAAATGCTACTTATGTCAGTCAACTAAGTATAAGACAGAATCTATGCGATGCCCTGAATATAAAAAGCTTGTAGAAAAGCAGAAAATGGTTTATACCAATCAAGCACGAAATTAATAAGGTAAATCTCGATAGAGGAAAACAAGCTACGGATCTTCTAATACATAAATATGGATCATATAAGGTGGATTTAGCCATAATAGCAGAACCAAATGTAAATATGGCTAAGATGAGTTCCTCATGGCTAACCGATGAATATATAGATGCTGCCATTTACGTACCCACCACCAAGTGGCTCCAAGATGAGGAAAACTAGTAAGGGCAAGGAATATATATGGGTGGAAACTGACGAGATGGTTATATTTTCGTGTTATGTTTCCCCCACAAAAAAGGTGGAATTACAGTTCTTCTTAGACCAAGTAGTCTCAGCATTATGCAGCAAGATTAAGAACAAAAAACATGAATTTAATTGGTGGAGATTTTAATGCAAAGCTTTAAGCTGGGCATCATCAACTGAAGACAAGAAAGGCAGTGCATTAGCTGAGTGGGTAAACCAAAATGATTACATCATCTTAAATTATGGAAAAAAAAAACCTACTTTCGAGAGAAATAATGGATCTTCCTATATTGATATTACTATTTGTACTGCTGAGGTAAACAAACTAGTTACTAAATATTATGTGGACGATGAGGAAAACCTGAGCTACCATATATGTGTTTTGGAAAGGTCAGCCCCAATGATAAAACAGCAACTATACTGTATAAAAAAAGTCTGGATATATATATAGAAGAGTATAAGGATGCTTTACTGGCCAAGGTTGAACAAGAAACAGGACGTCCAGACTATACTTACCAGCCAAGTGAATTTGGAACAATGATTGACAATGTCTGTAATTATGCACTTAAAAAGGTATATGCTAGTAAGAAGCATAAAGCAGCCTACTGGTGGAACGACAGCATTGCACAACTAAGGAAGAACAGTACTGATGCTAAAAGGAAAGTGACAAGGGCAAATGGGAAAAATAGGAGGGATGAACATGAAACACAAGAAATATATAATCAATGCCATGAAAGCAGAAGAACATTTAAAAATCTGATGTGTCGCACTCACATGACTTTCTCTACTCTTGTACTAACCATTCTTACAAACTCTTATTCCTATAGCTTCTTCGTGTTAGTTAAAATAAACATTTGTACAAATTATCTTATTGCTTATTTCCTTGTAGGTGCAAGGGGAATATTGAGACATAAATTGTGTATTTTAGCAAGATCTACATTTTTTGGATAGTATAATTTGGTCTATCTCTAACGGTTTACCAGTTATGCAAAAGTCGTCCAGAGTAAATACGACTACAGGGGCTATAGCCAGAAAATTCAAGATATACATTTCATTTGTCATAACAATATTTCAAACATATGACATTTTAATCAAAATCGTTAGAGCCATTTTCAAGAAAATCAAAATTTTCGAAAAATTTTCCATGTAAAGGGTAGTTTAGGGTGGGGCTATTTTCTTCAAAATCTTCGTGTCACATCCTTGAACGACATTAAACTTAAATACCAAGTTTGGTTTTTAACCGACTTTTCGTTTTTGAGCTATGCTGTCCACAGACTGACAGACTGACAGACTGACAGACACACAGACACACAGATACACACACGGACCTTTTTCTAAAAATGCTTTTTTTGGATTCAGGGGACCTCAAAACATATATTTCCGGTGAAATCTCGACTTCGAATTTTTGGGTGGAATACAATACTTCCCCTACTTACCAGTAGAGAAAGTAAAAATGCTATTAAGCCGGCAAAAAGGACTGCATGGGAACAACTAATAACAGAAATTGATGACACTTGAGGGAAGGGATGTCAGATAGTTACAGGAAAATTTGGATTTAGATCTCCGGTACGGCTAAAAGATGAAGAACAATTAAAGATAGCAAAAACTTTATTTCCAGAACATAAAATAAATATATGCCCAAAATAAAGGTCAACAGAGAGGAAATACCTCTGTGTCAAAAAAATGGGAATATAGAAGCCGGTAGACGAATAAAAGGAGGAAAGGCAGGAGGACCTGATGGAATCCCACCAGAGGTTTTAAAGATATTGCAACACAGAAACCTAGTGTTCTAGAAGGAATAATAAATGAACAAATAATTAAAGGGATTTTCCCCGAATAATGGAAAATAGCTAGGCTAATATTAATTTTAAAACCCAGGAAAGAAGTTGGAGGTATTACGTGTAGACCATTGTGTTTGATAATATTGGGAAACTCTTTGAGCAAATAATAAATAAAAGACTTGTACAGGAGATTGAAACCAAAGAGGCATTCTCAGAAAATCAATTCGGTTTTAGAAAAGGTCGTTCAACACTTGATGCCCTTGAGACTATAAAGAGTTCTATAAAATCAGAACTAGAATAAAAGAGGAACACGGCACCGCAGGCGGTGACACTAAAGCTTACTACTACGGCACCGCAGGCTTTAGTGTCACCGCCTGCGGTGCCGTAGTAGTAAAAGCGGGCGTTAAACACTACAACAACAATCGATGTAAAAAAATACTTTCAACTCAGCACCATGGCTGGGCATAATACATGAATTAAAAAGAAGGAAAATAGTTCCGTTTTTAATTAAACGTATATGCAGTTATTTGGAAGACAGGAAAACCCATGCAGGAGAAAAGTTACGCCTGGACATGAGTTGTGGCGTCCCACAAGGCTCCGTACTGGGACCAACTTTATGGAATATATATTATGATGAGGTATTAAAATTGGACTTACCAACAGGAGTCAAAACCATTGGATATGCAGATGATCTGGACATGGTAATACTGGGTAAATCGAAAGGGGAGGTGGAAGAAAAAATCTTGTGGTGTATGAAGAAAATAGATATATGGATGCTCCAGAAAGGACTACGATTAGCACCGGAGAAGACAGAAATTGTCGTCTTAGAGGGAAGGAGAACAATAAAGGAAATAAAAATACATTTTGGAAATCAGGAAATTAAATCTAAACCACACATAAAATATTTAGGAATACAAATGGGACATAATATGAATATGTGGGAGCACATTAGGTATGTTACAAGCAAGGCTGAAAAAACTGTTACAATGTAGGAAAGATTAATGCCAAACATTGGAGGACCTAAACCAGTTAAAAGGAGGATACTGGGAAGTGTGATAAACTCAATTATATTGTACTGCGCACCTTTTTGGAACACTTGGCTACAGAAAACTACTTGCAAAAGGATGATAGAAAGGGTCCAGAGTAAGGTAGCTATAAGAATTGCTAGTGCTTATAGGACGGCTCCACAAAAGAAATCCAAGTTATTGCGGGTACTATACCCATACATCTATTGGATATAGAATTGACATACTGCCCAGAAAACAGGAAAACTCAAAAGAAACTAGCAAGGAAAGACACCATGAATAAGTGGCAACAAGAGTGCGAAATAGAAACTGAAGTGGCACCATGGACAAAGAGGCGTATACCGCGGATAAAACCACGGATTACCAGAAAATACGGAGCACTAGGCTTCTGTTTAACTCAGTTTTTGTCAGGACACGGGAGGTTCAAAACCTACTTGCACAAAATGGATATTGTAAATAGTAATGACTGCTCATATTGTGAAGAAATAGATACCCCACAGCACACCGTACTGTGTTGCTGTAAATGGGATGATATAAGAAATGAATGCACTAGAAAGATAGGAGTAAACCTGATACCTGAAAATATAATTGAAAAAATGCTTGAGAGGTAAACTAACTGAGAAATAATTAAAAAATGATTACAACTATTATGAAAGGAAAGGAAACAGATGAAAAAAAGAAAAGGTAGATAAAATAGCGTTGCAGCCTGGGAAGTAATGCCAAGAGGTAGTTCCACAGCGCTGCAATGATATGCTGGAGGGCTTTTGGTGGGCGGGAGTCTCACAGTTGCCAGTGAGACTGGCCTGCATAATGCAGGAAAAAAAAAGGCTACTACTACTACTACTCCTACTACTAGTACTCCTACTACTCCTACTACTACTCCTACTACTCCTACTGCTACTGCTACTGCTGCTACTACTGCTGCTGCTGCTGCTACTACTGCTCCCGGAGCTCTTGGAGCTTGAAGACCATGATGCGGAGTACGCCGGTGTGACCTATCTTACCTCCACCACAAAAATTCATGTGGCTGGAGGTTTTCGGACAGCAGAGCACCTCAACTTCAAACTTACCTCTTCGCAGTCCCTAGACGAAGGTGATACCACCAGGCTGCTAGTCGACTGGCTCTCTCGCTTACGCGACCTGACGCGGAAGCACGGGAGATGGAAGATTCACTTTACATTGCTCGCCGGATGTGACCTTACTACTGTAAAGAAACTGCTGGAACATGTATTTATGACCTCTGGTGTGACTGTAGTTCTACATGCCCCTCGACCTCAGAGGCTGGACCCAGTAAACCTCTACCTGGTTCACTATTCCGGCCTACCTCGACGCGTCCGGACACCGGGATTATCATTGTTTCTCCTGGATCGCGGACCTATTCCGACCTTTTGAAAGATGTCAAACAATAAGCGAACCTGGAGAGTCTCGGAGTGGAGGTGCAAACCATCCGGAAGATCCTTGGAGGGGGATGCTCTTGACTGTAAAAGGAGGCAACGACAATGCGGAATCATAACGCTCGGCTATAGCCGCTAAAGTCTCTAACACGGCAGCTCGTTGTCCTGTTCGTAATCTCAAACTCTTCCACGTTCATGGGATTGATGCGGTGACTACTCCTTAAGAGGTGCTGGAGGCCCTCTCACGTGCTCTTGGTGTGGATGTTTCAGCCATTCAAGTGAGCTCTATGAGGTCCACGACGACTGAAGAACAGGTTGCCACCATCGCTGTGCATACGGATGTCTCACTTAAACTCCTTAAACTTGGATACGTCCGCATTGGTTAGTGCTCCTGTAATATCCAGGAACGGATTACGATTCCCCGCTGCTTTTGCTGTCAAGAGTTTGGTCATCCCGCCAACAAATGCAATGGACCTAACCGAGTTGCTGTCTGTCTGAAGTGCGGGAAGGAGGGTCATTTGGCTGCGGCTTGCACCAATAACCCTTATTGTATTACGTGCACCCGGCGAGACCATAGCCTGGGCACTTATAATTACCCCAAATACCGTCAACTGCTCAATCATGCCCGCTCCCGGCATCTCCTAGGTACCGATGGTGGTCCTTAACCGATATAGTCACCGAGGCTTGCATCACTCTCCTGCTGCCCCTGACCCTCCTAGACGTTGTTTCATATGTTTACCGTAGGGTAACGTCGACAGAGGGAACGCAGCTATGGATCTCATGGTGCAGACGGCTTTTGAGCGCAATGCGGACTTGATAATAATGGCGGAACCTACCAAACAAAAGGTTGCCAGTTCACAATGGTATACGGACCGTAATCTAGACGTCGCTCTACACATTTGCAGTGGTGCTATTCAGGTAGTACGCACCGGCAACGGTGATGGCTTCGTGTGGCTGGGAACTCCGTCGCTAGTTGTGTGCGGTTGTTATATCTCTCCTAATGTGAACGTGAGGGCCTTCAGTGCCTTTTTACATGCGTTGCGACTGGATATGAGGTGTCACAACAAAGAGATTTTGGTGGGAGGAGATTTCAACGCTAAATCTCATCAGTGGTCCTCCCCTGTGGAAGATGCCAGAGGCCGCGCACTGGCAAAGTGGCTAGCCGAAGATGATCTCGTTGTCCATAATCATGGGGTCGCACCTACATTTGTCCGGCGTTATAGTACATCTTCTCTGGACATTACGTTCAGCACTAACCCTCTTTCTAAGCGCATCCTTCATTGGGAAGTATTAGAACAGGAGACTCTCAGTTATCACCAACATATTCTCTATGATGTCGAGATTAGCTGTTGCTCACGACAGTTGGGCAGTCCTTCGCGCTCTACGGGCTGGCGTGTGGCGCCGGACTCACTTGGTCTTTTGGTGGCAGCGGCTGGCCGTCTGTTGCAAACCCTAAACACACCAGCTTTGACGGCTAAGGGTTACTCTCACGTCCTACCGTCTCTATGATGTCGAGATTAGCTGTTGCTCACGACAGTTGGGTAGTCCTTCGCGCTCTACGGGCTGGCGTGTGGCGCCGGACTCACTTGGTCTTTTGGTGGCAGCGGCTGGCCGTCTGTTGCAAACCCTAAACACATCAGCTTTGACGGCTAAGGGTTTCTCTCACGTTCTACAGAGCACCTGCGATAAGGTCTTTCCCAGGAAGGTCGCCCGGCTTTTTCGTAAACCTGTCCACTGGTGGTCTGCTGACATAGCAGCCAAACGTCGGCAATCTCTGCAACAACTGCGGGCCATGGTTAGGGCCAATAAAAGGGGTGACGACGAGCAGAAACGTTCATGCTTAGAAAAATACCGTGAAAGCAGGGCCTTGCTTAAAAGAGCAATACAGGAAGCTAAACGACTTGCATGGCAGAAGCTCCTTGACGAAATCGACTCTGAGCTATGGGGCCAGGGCTATAAGCTGACCACCAACAGATTTCGCTTGCCGTCGTCTACGCTATTGACGGATGATCGTCAGTTGGAGATTGCCCGTAATTTATTTCCGGCTCACGTTCCTGTCTGCTGGATTAAACATTTTGTGCCTCAGGATGAGGTACCTTTATTTTCACCTGAGGAACTTCTTGACGCTGTCACCAAATTGAAAGATAACAAATCACCTAAACCGGATGGCCTCACGCCTATGGTCGTAAAAGCGGTCGTCAGGGAATATCCGACTGAATGTCTGGCGCGATATATAATCATCCACTATTGTGCGGTGATTTTCCGGCTGTGTGGAAGATCGCCCGACTGGTGCTCCTGGCAAAACCTAAACAGGATTTGGGTTTTTTTTTTAATTAACGTCCTCCAACACTGTGTCATATCGGACGAATGAATGAAATGAAATGGGTGAAATGATGCTCAAATGAGCCCGAGGTCCATGGAGCTTTAAGTTACCCGACATTCGTCTTCTCAGGGTAGGGAAACCCTCGGAAAAAACCTTACCCGGATAACTTACCCTAAGTGAGATTCAAACTCGCGACCTCTTGAACGTGAGGCAGACACGCTAACCATCACGCTACCGAGGCGGGCCAGGATTTAGGTGTTACCACATACCGCCCATGTGCCTATTAAACGTGCTGGGGAAACTATTTGAACAAATGGTGCTGCCCCCAGGGGCTTGCATCTTGCAAGGTCGGGCCTGGCTCACCCGGGGTCCCCAAGCTGGATTCTCACTCTTCTTCCGTTTTCTTTTCCGGGTGGGATCCTCCTTTCCTTTACCTGCTCCTATTTCCTTCCCCTGACTCCATCCTTTGTTCTTCACCTTTGTGATGCCAATTTAAACATGGCGGGACAAAAAACACATGGAAAATTACCACAGGAGGGTAGGGTCAAAGGTCCGGAATCCCTCTCTGACTTAGTGTTGGACTGCCCCCCGGATTCTGGGGGGCATTGAACCGCAGATTCTCGGAGAAGCGACGAATATTGTCGGACACCTTATCTCCTCAGAAGTTCTGTAGCTCTTATGGATTCTTCATTGAGGCACCTGCAGGAAGATGCTGAAGAGCGACCTACATCAACGGGGGGAAACCAGAATGGGAGTGAGGTAACCTAACAAAGGCAAGAAGTGCGTGAAGATATTGGATCAAATATAAAGAAAAGAAAAGAAAAGAAAAGAAGTGCAGCTGTAGAAGAAATTATGTATGTCGAGGATTTTGATCCTTTTCAAATGGGAGATTCAATACCGAGATCTCCAGGTAGAAGTAGAAGTGAAACTGAATATAAACTCAAAGGGGAAAGTAGTAAGTACAGCGGTGAAGCTGGGATAAGTTCCCATGAAGCATCATCGTCAAATAAACAGGATGTCCGAGAGCAAAAGAGGTAGAGAGCGGAGACACCGGAAAAACAAGAACTGCTGATGAGGAGAGTTCTCCATTTCTTAAGAGGATGGAAAAGGAAGTTAATATGCTAAATGAGTTGTTGAGGGAAACAATGAGTGAGATAGGGATATTACAGAAAACAATAGCTGAGATCCCAAATACAAAGGAAGAGATTAAGTTAGCTATTAATAAGCTGGCTAGCTATTCTAAAAGGATGCCAGAGGCTACTGATTGTATAACAGAAATAATGGATGAACTCAAGGAAGTGAAGGTTTTGGAGGAGGTAGCAGTTGAAAAGAAGACTGTCAAGGCACAGACACAGACTCCTACTGAAAAACAAAAGATAACACAAGCGCAAATCGAAAGAATAGAAGATGACTTAAAGAAGGAGATTGGTTTAATAAAACGTTAAAATCTCTTAGAACTTAGCTGGCCTGAGGAGGTAAATCATTATCACGGGGCTCACCTATAGAAGATAGGAAAGGCAGTATCCTGGTGGAATGGGTAAGTGAGAACGACTTCATCATTTTAAATTATGGAAAAATACCTACTTTTGACAGAAACGGAGGTACGTCCTTTATAGATGTTTCTATATGTACGTCAGATATTAGTAGACAAGTAAGTAACTGGTACCTGAGTGAGGAAGAGAATTTGAGTTACCATAGGAATATTTATATCTTATATATTTAAAACGAACAATTCTTGTATATATATATATATATAAATAAATAAATAAATAAATAAATAAATAAATAAATAAATAATCTTATATATAAATATATTCCGCGTAACTTGGAAACGACTCTAACGATTTCCATCAAATTTTATATTCAGATAGGGTTTTGCTTTTTAAGTTCGTCTATATAGGTGTAATTCCCGAAGAAACGCGACTTTACATGCAAAATAACATTTTTTATTCCCGCTTCTACTTTGCAATTCTTGTATATATATTCCCGGTATTTCAGAAACGGCTCTAAAGATTTGGTTAAATTTTTGTATACATGCATATTACATTCACGGTGTTTTCTCTACTCACTTTTAGGTAACACATTTACATCTCTTTCTCTACACATTGTTTTATAAACAATTTTCCATAGAAAACGTAATTTTACAAGGAAAAAAAAAAAAACGTTTTTATTCCCAGTTCTAGAATAAGTCATACCATGTTCTGTATGTTTGATATAGAAATGCTACATATTATATTCATACTGTTTTCTCTACTCACTTTTAGGTAACACATTCACATCTCTTTCTCTGCTCACTCTTCTACAAATAAGTCATACAATTTTCTGAAATAGAAATTCTGCATATTACATTCACAGTGGTTTCTCTACTTAAGTATTTTTAGGTAACGCATTCACATTTCTTTCTCTACTCACTCTTCTATAAACAATTTTCCATAAAAAACGTGATTTTAGACCAAAAATAATTTTTAACACCACTTTTAAAATAAGTCATACCATGTTCAGTATGTTTGAAATAGAACTGCTATTACATTCACACGGTTTTCTCCTCTCACTTTTAGGCAACACATTCACACCTGTTTCTCTACTCACCCTTCTACAAAGAAGTCATACAATTTCTTGCATGTTTGAAATAGAAATGCTACGTATTATATTCACCGGTTTTCTCTACTTACTTTTGAGTAACACATTCATAACTGTTTCTCTACTCACTCTTCTACAAACAATTCCTATCATCTATCTAAATATATGCTAAATATACATACAAATTGGATGTTTGTATGAATGGAACTGTTAACCTCTAAAACCGCTTAATTGATCACCGTGAAATTCCTCACGTATTTTTTCATGGAAAAAGCTTTTATGGCAACAGTTTTACTACACAATATATTACTTTCAAATTATTTTCTACTCGCATTTTTTACGTAGCACATTCATGTATCCTCTGCCCTTCAACATGCAATTCATATAATTTTCTATGTTTGAAATATAAATGCAATGTATTACATTTACACGATTTCCTCTACTAATTCTTCGTTTACGAGACACGATCAGTCTTCTTTCGCTACTCGCCCTTCAACAGGCGATTCATACAATTTGCTATATGTTTGAAACAGAAATACAACATATTACATTCATATTATTTTCTCTATTCATTTTTGTTTTACGTAACAATTCACATGTCATTCCTATTGTTTATCAACTTCATACATACCAACGCCTATACATATCGTCTGTTGAAGAGTGAGTAAACTCCGAAGCCGGTTGACCGATCGCCATGAAAATTGACAGATCCAAGTGTTTTCATGTCGAAGGTTTTTAATGGAACCCATTTTAGCACGCACCGTACGATATTACGTTCACATGGTTTTCTCTACTCCATTTGCTTTTACCTAACATACTACTCCCTCTTCTACAAACAGTCCATACATTTTTCCATATATTTGAAATACAAGTGCAACGTATAACATTCACATGGTTTTCCTACTCATTTTCTTTAGTAAATCACAATCCTATTTCTTTCACTACTCCCGCTTCAACTAACAATTACGAACAATTCATACAATTTTCTATATGATTGAAACAGAAATGCACAGTACGTTCACATGGCTTTATGAACCAGCTTTTCTTCCTGTAGTCTTTGTTCTTCAACAGTACTTTTGCTTAGTGTCACTCCGCTGTTTTAATAAAAAATAAAGAAATGGTTAAAAAGTAAGGTTATCACAATTGGTGTCAGGAGTGCGACGAAAAGCACGATATGGAACAGTTGGTGAAACAAATGTTAGCCAAGATGGACATAATGGGAAATGAAATGAATTCCGGAATGTGGCAGAGGAAACAAATATGAAGCCGAATTGGAAAAATGTAAACTACGGAATAGAAAATATGGGAACAAACATGGACAAAACGGAAATAAAAATGGAAGCCAATTTAAAAACGCAAACTCCGAAACGGAAAAGATGAAGGCGGACTGTCCAATATGAAGATAGATCTACCGGAGATTACTAACAAGCGACTGGCCGGGGTTAAGGAAACCATGGAAGAACTCGACGGAAATATGAAGGACCTTTGCCAACGTGTTAACGCCCTGGAGTCATTCGCAGCACCAAAGAACTGGAATGGAACAAATGCTCGTCGAAAACCTCAAACTAGGTGGATATCTATGGGGCAGGCCTGCGATCAGCAGTAGACGTTTTTCAGCTAAAATGACGGTTTTATGAAATATTTGTATGTATTTCTATATCTCTTGTATCTCGGAAATGACTCTTAACAAAAATCATTATTTAGTTAACGTTTTGCCTTTAAGGTTTATCTAAGTAAAGGAACCTATTAAAAAAAAAAAAAAAAAAAAAAAAAAAAAAAAGGCGAAATACGCCGAGCGAAGCTTGGTCGCCTAGGTGCTAGAGATTAAAGATGATATGGGAGGAGTTCAAAGAAAAAATCAACATAAGGGATATATATATATAAACAATTTATATAATATATATAAACAAGAAAAGAAACAAGAGATACTTGAGAAAGTTGAAGAATTTACAAAGAATTCATGTTGTACTCATGAGGTACATGAATTAGATGAGGTTTTGGAAAACGTTTGTAACCTAACCCTAAAAAGGAAAAAAGCCTCATGTCGGGCGCAGAAATACTTATTGGTGGAACAACGAAATTGCAGCACTAAGGGAAAACTGCACTAAAGCAAAGAGAATTTTAACCAGAATAAATAATATCGCGCCGGCCATCGGCCTGGACGAGGCTGGTAAGAATACCGGTTGGGGCCTGATCTCCGCCCGGCACCAAGAACGGGCCGGAGGCGTGTACCTGCCCGAGAGACGGGCCGCCAGCGGGACAATAGAGGCTCCGGGAACAATAGCTATTGTTAACTAGTGCGGTGTCTGGACTGTTCGCTCCCTGCCTCTCCCGATCATTCGCCTTCCAGAACATTTCCTTTGTCTAATGAACTTTAAAAGGGACCCGCTCGTGCCCAGGATCCCCAACTACTAACAACGTGCGGGAGCCACAACGCTCCACCCCCTTTACCAACCATACCTCCCACATAAGGACTACAGCCTCCCAAGGCCTCTGCCCACAGCTCCAGTAATGGCCAGGACGCCCTCAGCACCGTCGACCCGTCAGTGTCGTAGCCTACCGCGGTATGTCACCCGGCCCCCTCCACTGTGCAGGTCCCCTTGCCTCATCTGCCATATGCCAGGGCCCTGCACAATAATACAGAGAATACCAGTCTACCGTGGCATGTGGTTCGGGAGATTGCCATTGAGGTTCTACAGAGCCTCCTGGCCCACTCCCTGAATGCGCCCCAGATTCTGAGCGAGTATGCGCAATTATTCGCATTATTCGCGGTTCCTGGGGTCATCCAGGGCGATTGATGACAACCGCGACCCCAAGGACTATGATATGGACACTTGCCTGCTACCACAATGGATAACAACCGCACGATTAGGATAATGATTCGGAAAACGACGCCGAAAAGCAGAACTTACGGATTTCCTCCATACATTCGACATAGACCTGGCCCTAATAACCGAGACACACCTTCATCCTCCCAACCGCTTCACCCTCCCTGGGTATGTCGTATACGAGTCATTCCACGTCAAATCGAACAAAATGTGGCAAAAAATGACCTTGATCTCTCAGATTTTCTTCACATGTTTTTTTATTTGGTGTTTTGGAACAAACTATATTTGACCCGTGTTTCTTCGTTTTATAAAAAAAATTATTTTGGCAGATATTAATTTTTGAAATGTCCCAAAAATCGCGCGCTCCTCACTCTTCGATCAATCATACCTGCGATTGTAATCAAGCAAATTACTTGATCTTTGGCTCAAATTATAGAAAAATCGCAGTATTTCGTGAGGTATTTATTAGAAAATTTTATTAAATATTATTAATATTATATTTTATACGATAAAAGTTTTAAAGTTAGATAATAACATAAACTCGACCATTTAAAAATCTGAAGAAAAAAAAACACCTACAAATACAATGAAGTTTATTCAATGTTCTCAGAAATATCAGAATGGAGTCTCTAATAATTCAGTTGTAATTAACTTACAATACAAATCAGTGCAGGGGACTGGGTGACGGCGGTGACGGCGGTGCGGCGGTAACAGCTACCGTAACCTCGCACAGTTGGCACCTTCCTTTCCGGCAACTGCTCACTGTTTGAGATTCCATGAAATTTACAACAGTACAGTAAGGAGAACACTGCTAGCTGACAGTATGATATGTACACTATTAGCGTCTTCAAAATGTTTTAAAATATGCATTTTAAACTGTTTCCATACAACACAAAACTTTAAATTTCTACTCGTCTACCTCCTTCTTCGAAAGAAAATTGTTTCGTTAAAGCTTCAGTTTTTGACAAAGGAATGGAGTGTAATTTTAAGGTGCCAGTTACTGGTTTAAGATTCTGATATCGGGACTGCAAGTTTTCAGAGTGCATTTTATGCTTGTTCAAACAACAAAATAAAAATGATATATTGGAAATATTTCTTGAGCCCAATCAAACAGTTCTTTCGGTGTTATAGGATCTAGACCAGGCTGTAGGCCGACTCTAGTAGCAAGTCTTTTAAGAGTTCCTCCTATGCCATCACAAGGACTTTTACCGTGTGATGTTGCAAAGAAGTGCCATTCAGCACTAATATTATAATCATCTTTATGTAAGTAAATGCTTTTGATTTACTTTTTTTTTGTTTTTATATTGTGCACTAGAGCCGTCGGAAAAGTAGATAATTTTCTTTATATTTTTTAATTTCTGCTTTAAGAGATCTTTGCGATAAAGAGTGAATATAGTGAATTTGTGATACATTGATCATAGCGTAAATCAATTATACCACCTGTGCGTTCTAAATTAGGGACCAAAACGTTACACAGTCAGAGCAGAGAAATTATTTCAAATGTATGGACGTACATGAAGGAAGAAGCTAGAAGCAAAGAACTGCTTATATCAAAAGATTTTTTCAAAAAAATTTAAAAGTTCAAAAGCACTTATCAGATGCCACAGGAGTATCAGAAAGAAGGTACATTTTTCTGCATGGACTGCACTGCCTTAGTAACAAGTTATCTGAGTAGCATAGCTGACGCACCAATTCGCATGGTGTCTGCAGTCACCTGGCTTGTTACTCGCTTTCAAGGCGAATCCAGCTGTACACACTGATCACTACTTCATGTCGTCCGTGAGCGCTTGCAGGCCTCCAGAAAAAAATTGTAGCAAATGCACTAATGCAAGCTCCATAGTTTTCAACATCTTATAAAATGTCAGGGAATACGTGTGTACTTTTTTTTTAGATTTTTAACACATCGATTTAAATTCTATTTTTGGTTTTACAAAATATACCATAAAAAAAAAAAAAAAAAAAAAAAAAAAAAAAAAAAAACAGTCCAAAATTTATGTGTAACAATGATTGATTGAAAGTTGTTAAAAGTGTTATATTTAACCTTTCCAGTGCGCCAAAACCCAACTCTCAACTCTATATGGCCTTAGAGTTACAAAAGATTTTATATTAAGATGCGCGCAGAAATTGCTTAATTTCTAATAGCCATAACTAAGCAAGCAATTTAAAAATACGGAAATAAAAAATACGGGTGTCCTTATTTGATGCCTATTATTCATAAAAAAATTTGAACCTCGTACGAAAAAGTCGTGCTTTACGGGTGTTCGATTTCACGTGGATTGACCCACACCGCTCCGACCGCGACGGGACCGGAGGTGGCGCCGCAATCGCGGTGAAACCCACCATCGCCCACCACCAAGTACCGGTCCCTCCATTAACACGCATGGAAGCCGCCGCCATTCGCGTAGCCATTAGCGACCTGAACGCCACCATAATAGCCGCCTTCAATCCTCCCACTGACGTTGACACGGGAGATCTAGACGAACTCCTCCAACTTGACCACCACACAGCCGGCACCAAACTGCTTGCCCACAAAAATAACTCTGATTACTTAATCTACGCACCTAATGAGCCCCAACACATCCCGCTCAACAATGCAACACCCAGTATCCTACACATCGCGCTTATACGCCAACTGCCACAAAGGGCAAAGCTCACGGTGATTAATGACCTGAGCTCCGCCCACATGCCAGTGCTACTCATACTAGAATGTTCCCTAACAGCCGCACAACTCCCCCTCCGCCGAAACTTCAACAAGGCGAACTGGACACAATTCCAGGAATCAGTCTCCACACATGTGGGCCCTCTGAACACTCCGGACGATCTCGAGCAGGCCACCATCCACCTTGAGACCACCATTAAGCAAGCCATAGCAGAATCCGTTCCCCTGGCTAAACCGCGAAAGAACGCTAGGCAGCTCCCCCAGGATATTCAGACACTAAGCCGCGCGCGCAACCAAGCACGCCGCAAATGGAAAAACTCCCGCCACCCAGCGGCCCGCGACAATTACCGAAGGCAAAACTCATACCTTCGGCAGCCGGCGGCCGAAAGTGGGACCAAACACTCCGGGATCTGAACCCGGAGCACGGTTCCCTTTGGCGAATCGCGAAACACCTAGTCCAGGAGCCGCAACAAATCCCACCACTAATACACAACCAGCTCACTGCGTCCACTGACGAGGAAAAAGCCGAAGCTCTTGCCGAAGCACTCCAATCCACACTGCAACCCAACAACCAGCCCTGCTCCCCAGCCTTCACAACCGAAACCGAAAACCTTACACGCGATTTCATGTCCCGACAAATACACAACCGGATCCGCCGGACAAATGCACATGAAGTACAGTGGCTCATACGGCACCTCCCCAACCGAAAGGCCCCTGGACCTGACAAAATCTCCAATATAGCACTCAAGCACCTACCCCCTGACGCGATCCAAGCACTCGCCTCAACTATATCTTACTCCGTCGGTCTACCCAGGCAACTGGAACACAGCCCTTGTCAGCCACTTCCCTAAAAAGTACAAAACCCTCAACAACCAGCAAAATTATCGCCCCATAAGTCTACTGAACTCCATCAGCAAACTTGTGGAGAAAATCATCCTAAAGCGCATCAATGCACACATCCATAGACACCAGCTCTTAATTAACGAACAATTCGGCTTCCACAGTAAACACTCCACCACCCTACAACTCCTCCACGCCACCGAGTTCATCACTCGTGGATTTAACACGAAACGCTTTACCGGAGCCGTGTTCCTTGACATTGAGCGCGCCTTCGATAGAGTATGGCACCCTGGACTCCTTCGCAAGCTCTCGGAGCTCCACTTCTCCGACAGCCTCATAAAGCTCATAGCTATCTCTCAGATCGCCACTTCCGATCCGTGGTTAACTACTCACAGTTCACCTCGAGGCCCATCCTTGCTGGCGTCCCTCAGGGTAGTCTGATCGGACCGGTATTATTCAACATTTACATGAACGACATGCCCAGTCCACCGCTCACTGTCAAATTATTATACGCGGACGACACAGCCTTCATGGCCCACTCCACCAAAACGGACTTCATCCGAACATACCTACAGAATGCCCTAGACAGCTTCACACCTTGGCTCACCAACTGGCGCATAAAAGTCAACTCGGCAGAAACCCAAGCCATCATCTTCACACGTCGCACCTCACACCGACACCCGCAACTCGCGCCACTCACCATGTTTGGCGCAAATATACCCTGGACTCCCACCGTCACGTACCTGGGTCTCACCCTCGATCAGGAGCTCACCTGTGTAGATAACATTCGCAGAACACGAAACAAAGCGGCCGCCCAGATGCGAAAGCTCTACCCTCTCATAAACTACAGCAACTCACTCCAACTCCACACAGGACTCACTCTTTATAAAACCCTAATCCGTCCCATACTGACTTATGCGGCCCCAGTATGGGGCTACGCAGCAGTTTCACATATTGCCACCCTCCAAGGCATACAAAACAAAGCGCTCCGTGCCGTAGCCAAGGTCCTACTAACTGCCCCTGCAGATAGACTTCACAGTGAGCTCAGCATCCCCGCCATCGAACAGTTGATCAAGAAACTTGCAGCTGACCTATACAACAAAATCCCACTAAGCACCAATCCCCTGGTAAGGGAGCTGGGAGCCTACGACCACTCCCGTGACAAGCATAACCGCCCCCTCTCACTCTTTGAAAGGACACTCACTCCAAACTCCGATGCCATCGACGCCCGCATCCTTGCGCGCTTGACCGGCTACATACCTTAATAATAATCTAGCTATCTTGTTGCAGAATCAACCAGCAGCCGCCTGTGACCGCCATCTCAGGAACAGCACCAACCCACCATTATCAGTAAGTTCTAAGTCTGCCCCCACCTTGTATATTCATTGATGCATGCTAACACTTAACGTATTACACTACACAAACTAACCACTAACCCAGTGACACGTCTTATGCCTTATGACCCTCTTACTGTGTACCACTAACCCCAGCGACCCACGCAGGGCCTCGGTCATGTGTGGGCCCCCGGACGTAACACTGACGCGCTCGCATCCTTGCATGCCACCATCTTAATAACCGATACTAACCGGGGTGCTTCAGCGGTACCCGACTAACTTGCATGTACACAAACAAGGCACCCCCCTGCATCCTGCATGTTTAGTTCACTAACAGCGTGTGCATGGGGAGGCAATAGTAGCGCATGGCTCTGCATGCCGGACGATCGCCACCGGGTTGGCGGGTGTGTGTGTGTGGAGTTTAAAAAAAAAACAAAAAAAAACAAAAAAAAAAAAACAAACAAACAAACAAAAAAACAGCAGAGTAGTAGAGAGAGTAGTAGAAGTGAAGGAGTAGAAATTGTTTCTCCAGTTGTGCTTGTAGGAAAAAAGACCCAAACGAAGCGTTCAGGAATCGTGCCGACTAGCAGTTCAGTGCGAGTTTAATCTGACAGTTATTGTTTGTGATCCGATTCGACAGTTTTTCTGTGCTCTGAGTTTGTACAAGAGTGATGTAAGTGTAACGTTAGCACTACGCTGACTGAAAGGCAATAAAGTGTGAATAGCAGTAACTGGTGCTTTCATCAGGCCAGTTGCCAGCCAGTCGTCAGAGAGGCAACATCGACTCTCCAGCCAGCTACCGCACGCCAGCCAGCCAGCCAGCCAGCGCGCTAGTTGATGCCGGCCCGCTATATATATATATATTTTTAACCATGGAGGGGAAAAACCCGTTACAGGCGGAGGCCGACATGCTGAGGCCAACAGTGTGAGGGTCCCTGCGCCCTGAAGGGGGACGGTTACTCACTAAAAAAAAACCCTCCACGTGTTAGTTCGTGCAATGCTAGTGTTATCGTGCATCATTGTGCGTTAGTCGGGTCCCGCATAGCACCCCGGTTAGTACTTGAAAGCTTTAAGCTGGCATGTAGTTCATGCGAGCGAGTCAGAAGTTGCTTTTTGGTAATGCCCATGAAACCTGGACAGGACAAAGAGGATTACATGCGTTTTAACTTGGTGTTAATATGAGACGCTATTTGTGCTTACTTATGATTACTGTTAGTCATTATGGTGCGTGCTAATGTTAGTTTTAGCGTAAAATGTTGTTCGTGCAATGTTTAAGCTTACATCTAGCGTTGCACAGGTGTAGACCTGCAAGTCGTTATAGTATTATCTAACGTTAGTATTAGCGTAATATGATATTTTTCGTGCAATCCTTTAGCTTATATATAGTGTTACACAGGTATTTACCTGCAAGTCGTTATGATATTTGCTAATGTTAGTGTTAGCGTAAACTGATGTTATTCGTGCAATTTTAGAGCTTATATCTAGCGATGCACAGGTGTAGACCTGCAAGTCGTTATGATATGAGCTAATGTTAGTGTTAGGGTACAAAAGATGTGTTTTTCGTGCAATATTTAAGCTTATGTCTAGTGTTGCACAGGTATGTACCTGCAAGTCGTTAGTATCAGCTATTGTTTTGTAACTATTACGTGCTTGATGAATGCTATCGTGCTAGATTTCTACTTCCTCTGCCCGAGACAGGCAGGTCTAGTCGTATGTGCGTGTATCCTGGATTGGCCTGGTTTTCGGAGTGTCCTATTCCATCATACGGTGGCCCGCTTTCACCGCGCACGTAGGACACTGGTGGGAGGGCCTAGTTCTCCCGGTCCGCCTCGGCAGTTGCCGAGGGCTTGTAGGGCTCTGTGGCAGGCTGTGGTCTGAAACAGGGAAAAGGAAGGTTAAGTTGTGTGATAGAGAAGGGAACAGTCCTGTGTCAATGTTTGATTTAGTCGTGTAGTAGATTGTTCAAGAATTCCTCTACTTCCGTGTTATTTGGAGTTAGATTTCTGTCGAAAAGCGCTAGCGGTCTAGCGTGTTTATAAATTTCCATAGTATAGTTGCCTAGGTTCGTTACTAGAGGGTTGTGATGCTTATGCAAGTGTTTATACGTATCGTGTGAGAGCTTTTTAATGAATTGCTCTATCGTGTGCATTTTTAATTCGTCGTGTAGTAAGTCCGCTGGTACAGTGTAAGGCACTTTTGCTACCAGCCGCAGTATTTTGTTTTGGAGTCTTTGTAGGCGCACAATGTGTGTTTTTGCGGCATAACCCCACAAACGTTTATAAATTTCCATAGTATAGTTGCCTAGGTTCGTTACTAGAGGGTTGTGATGCTTATGCAAGTGTTTATACGTATCGTGTGAGAGCTTTTTAATGAATTGCTCTATCGTGTGCATTTTTAATTCGTCGTGTAGTAAGTCCGCTGGTACAGTGTAAGGCACTTTTGCTACCAGCCGCAGTATTTTGTTTTGGAGTCTTTGTAGGCGCACAATGTGTGTTTTTGCGGCATAACCCCACACCGGAGCAGCGTAAGTGAGTATAGGGCGGATAAGGGTCTTGTATAATGTTAGTCCCATGTTGAGTTTTAGTTGCGAGTTCATGTTTATAAGGGGATAGAGTATGCCTAATTGGGCGTTCGCTTTTACCCTTATTTGGAATATATGCTGCTTCCATGTGAGTCCCTGTTCCATTTAAGCCCTAACCAGGTGACTGTGTTTTTCCACTCAATGTTCTCTCCAAATATGGTGAGTGGTGGAAGCTGGTGTTTACCTAGTCTATGATTAATTCTTTTGGTGAATATGATAGCCTGCGTTTTCTTGGCATTCACCTTAATTCGCCATTTGCTGAACCAATCCTGTAGCTCGTTAAGGGCGTTTTGTAGCCTCCTGTGTATGAACTCGACTTTCCCCGATTGCGCTACAATTGCCGTGTGATGCAGTATTATTAGTTATGGTAGGCGTTGTGTTGGAATGTTTTGTTTCCCATTGTTTGATTGTTTGCATTATATCGTTTGCAGTTGGCCTAGTGCGATTATCTTTTGTCTTCGTTGTAAATGTTATATATTAACGAATAAAATTGTGATAATAAATATACTAATATTATTTCAATTGTGGCCTCCAGAGCAAAGAAGACTATCTCATTAGAAAGACTAAAAGTTAATACATCGACGTAACATATAATTTTCACGGGGGTCGCGTCTCAAGGAAAAATTATTAGCTGTAAATTGTGAACATACTTCATACCCGTACCACGACCGAGATAGGAAAGAAAGAGTCATCGCAGTTCATCGAAAGAGTTAGCCGGATCTTTTATACGAGAAAAGAATTCATCATACCGACCCTTCAAAGTGACGACGAGCAGAAGATTCCCTTCATACTGGTGACGGGAGATACCAGCCGGAAGAGACTCCTTCATACTGGCGCCCAGACGTGCGACGGCTCGAATACAGGCGTATAGAGTAAAAATATGTACCTGGACAAAGAGTGAAAAGAAGACATTTTGACGGAGTATCCTTTTTCTTGTGCTCCAGAATTCAAGTAAGACTAGTACTAATTTATGATACTACGCAATAAGAAAATTGTACAGAAGATGGAAAAAGTTGATAAAGATAATGATAGTGTAGAGAGGAAAGTGAGTGATAAGTTATCAGTAGAAGGTAGAAAGAATGTAGTATGTAAGGAATCTGAAATAGGATTGAAAGAAATATTGGAAGCGATGAACAAAAATACAGCAGATATAAAAGCAGATTTAAAAGCAGATTTTGTTAGAAATGTAGCAGATTTGAAGGAGGATAATGCCAGAAATATAAATAAATTGTCACAAGAAATTGAATTATGTAAGAAGGAATGTACAGAAAGAATTGAATCAAGTAACAATGATATAGCTAAATTAGGTGAGTTAGTAAGCGTGATAAAATTAGGACAGGAATCAAACACAGTAGAAATAGCTAGGCTAGGAGAATTGATAAATGAAGTTAAGTTAGGACAGGAGAAGACAGTGGTAGAAATGAAAGCTGAATTAAGTAAAGAATTTAATGAAAAACTAGCAGAACAGAATGCAAAAATTGCAAAGGTAGGAGATGAATTGAGAACAGAGATAATCGTGGTAGAACAGAGTTGTAAAATGTATCAAGATGGAATTAGGTCAAAACAAAATGACATTGATGTAAAAATTGATAGTTTAGAAAATGTTGTAAAGGGTATAAGCGCTGAGATGCAGTCACAGCGAGAAGAATTGAATAAAGTAAAGGAGGAAGCCAATGTAAGTGTAAATAGAATAAATGAAACGGTTACAAAGGAAAAAGAATTTACAGGAAGGCTTTCCCAAGTTGTGATTGCTCTACAGGCTGATAGAGTTAATGACAATCATGATCAATTTGTGAGTGAATGCAAAAATATGACCAATACTGATGCACTTGACAATAACAGTAATATGGCGGACTTTCAGGAGAATGATTTAGCTATGCCAATGCACCCCCCTAGTCAAAACCATAATTGTCACGCTAGTCACTTGTTCCATGACCTAACCCCTCCGTCATTTGACGAAGAAGCCGGTGACAATCCAAAAATTTTCATAAAAGAACTGGAGGATTATTTTAGGATCAAACGAATTCCGAACGAGATACGAATGATGGTGGTTAAACGCTGTCTTAAGAAAAACGCATTGGAATGGTTAAGACTAACTTTGGCGTCTCACGAAACATATAGTATGTTTCGAAACCTTTTTATAAATAGATTTTGGGGACCGGGACGTCAAAACCAGATTAAAGTCGAACTGGCTACCGGACATTATGACAGTAAACGTGGTATTTCAATGATGGAGTATTTTTTGAAACTGGCGAACAAATCGAAACTACTCCAACCTCAGTTGAGTGAACAGGAGGTTATTGAAGCACTTATTCGCCATTATCCACCGCACATAAGAAAAATCATAAAACAAATTTTAGTGGGGAGGGGCATAGAACCCCTGAAAGTTGCAAAAAAAAAAAAAAAAAAAAAAAAAAAATCGAAACATTGTCAAGAGAAAATATTTTTGTATTCAACGATGACATGTTTTTCAACACAGTTGTTATATTGTTGTACAATTACATTGTTGTGGGGAGATCATCACAGTACATGCAACATTGTATGGCTGAAAACAATTTTCCCAAAATAGAATTAGTTGCATATACTGTGATGAGGGGCATTTGATGCAGTATTATTAGTTATGGTAGGCGTTGTGTTGGAATGTTTTGTTTCCCATTGTTTGATTGTTTGCATTATATCGTTTGCAGTTGGCCTAGTGCGATTATCTTTTGTCTTCGTTGTAAATGTTATATATTAACGAATAAAATTGTGATAATAAATATACTAATATTATTTCAATTGTGGCCTCCAGAGCAAAGAAGACTATCTCATTAGAAAGACTAAAAGTTAATACATCGACGTAACATATAATTTTCACGGGGGTCGCGTCTCAAGGAAAAATTATTAGCTGTAAATTGTGAACATACTTCATACCCGTACCACGACCGAGATAGGAAAGAAAGAGTCATCGCAGTTCATCGAAAGAGTTAGCCGGATCTTTTATACGAGAAAAGAATTCATCATACCGACCCTTCAAAGTGACGACGAGCAGAAGATTCCCTTCATACTGGTGACGGGAGATACCAGCCGGAAGAGACTCCTTCACGTGTCATCTGCGTAGATGAATAAGTTCGTGTTGTGTGTTTTCGGGATATCGTTCATTGTTATATTAAAGATAATCGGCCCCAATATACTTCCTTGTGGGACTCCCGCTTTTATAGGGTGGGGGAAGAGAGATGGTTGTTTACTCTGGACTGGAATGTCCGATTGTGTAGGTAGGTTGGGATTAGTTTTATTAGAGAGTCGTGTATATTAAGTGTTTTGAGTTTCTTGAGCAGGCCCGCGTGCCAAACTCTGTCGAACGCGCGTTCTACATCAAGTAGGAGTGCGCCTGTCGATTTTCGGAAGTTAAACCCATGCGTGATGTGTTCTGTGGCTCTCAGAAGTTGCAGGGTTGTGGAATGGCGAGCGCGGAATCCGAATTGTTCGGGTATAGTTATGTTTTGTTTGATTAATTGTGCATTTAGGCGTTTTAGTATTACTTTTTCAAGTAGTTTTCCCAGAACCCTTAGTAGACTAATTGGTCTGTAGTTCTGTGGGTTCGAGAGATGTTCTCTAGCACATAGTTGAAGATTTTGGATAGTAGTTTGATAGCATCTTCGGGTAGGTTAGCTAAGGCTACCGCCGGAATGCTCTCTCGGCTTTTTTAAAATTTTTTAAATTTATTTATTTATTTATTTTTTTTTTTTTTGACTGGTCCCACACCTACCAGTCCGGTGGCGATCACCCGGTCATTCTCCGGCATGTATTCTACATCGCCTCCCTCATGCAGTTAGTACTAACATGCAAGGATGCGGAGTTAGGTGGAGTAAGTTAGGGTGTTAGTTGACAGATCCCGCAATTAGCACTCTGGTTATTGGTGTGTCTGTGTGTATCACGAGAATTTAGATGCTCGTGGTGCGTGTGTGAGATTCCTGGTGGCAGACATGACTGATGCCCTGAATGCCACACAGGGGAGTGGTGTGTGTTTGTTGTGCGTGCGTACATGCTTTTATTTTTTGTGTGTGTGTGTGTGTGTGTGTAGTCATGCTGTCGTGCAGTGTTGTGTGTGTTGTGTGTGGGTGGAGTTCGTGTTGTGTTGTGGGTGTTTGTTGGGACATGTGATTTGCGGGCATGCATTAGGACTATCTACATGCGTAAGAGAAGATAATAGTAGGTTAGTGTTGTTAGTAGTTCATGCACTATTATTAAGTTAAGTGTGATGATGTGAGATGAGATGAGTGAGAGGTGTGATAATGCGTGTGAATTGAGAGAGCGTGACATGTGTGAGATGAGTCATGGAATGCTTGGGGTGTGATTGTTGAGGTTGGTTTGTGCGTCTGTAGTTCTGTCAGTTATTCAGGGACTAGGGCACGTAGGTGGTTTTGGACTGCAAGTCGTGTCTCGTCGTCGGTGTCTCGTCTGTGAAATAGGTACAGGGTACGCTTATGTTTGTCCAGTAGAGGGTCGTATTGTCCGAGGTTTGCAATGAGGGGATTGGTGTGGTTTTCTGCTCTTGCGTACAGGTCCACTGTCAGTTTGCGGATAAATTGGTCTAGTGTGTGCATGTGGAGTTCGTCGTGTAGTGGGGCTGCAGGGGTGGTTCGGTGGAGTTTGCAGATAATGCGTAGTACTTTGTTTTGAAATCTTTGTAAGGTGTTTGTGTGTGTGTTAGCAGCGTAGCCCCAGACAGGTGCCGCGTAGGTGATAAGTGGACGGAGGAGTGTTTTGTATAGTAGTAATCCGGTGTCAATTGGTAGGTGGTTGGAGCGGTTTATCAGGGGGTAGAATTCGCGTAGGCGTCCACGTGCTCTTCCCCTGATCTGTCTTATGTGCTCGCGCCATGTAAGTGAGCTGTCACTGGTTACACCAAGATATTTAACTGTGGGGCGCCATGGAATGTTGTTCCCAAAGAGTTGAAGGGGAGGCATATTATATCGGTTGTGTGTAATGCGTTTGGTGAAGAGGATTGCTTGACATTTATTTGGATTTGGTTTAATGCGCCAGTTTGTCAGCTATTCTTCGAGCTGAGTGTTATTACGTTGTATGCGTAGGTGTATGAGGCGCGGTTGCCAAGATTGTGCCATGATGGCGGTGTCATCTGCGTAAACGAATGTTTTGACACTGTTGGGAATGGGGATGTCATTGATGTAAATGTTAAATAACAGGGGTCCGAGTATACTACCCTGTGGGACGCCTGCGCGGATGGATCTGAGAGTGGATAGTGCGTTATTAACTTTTGACCGGAAAGGCCGTCCGGTGAGGTAATGGGCTATAAGTTTGATGGCTGAGTCGGGGAAGTTATGTGAGATCATTTTTCGTAGCAGGCCTTCGTGCCAGACTTCGAGATCGTCTCTTTTCTGTTAGTCTTTAAGCTCCCCGGTTAGGCCCCCACTAGACTTTTACTCTCTTCTCTTTTCCTCTTCCTAGGTTAATCTTAAGGTAACTGCCCTCGAGGCACTTTACAAGCGCTAGAGCTAGTTGAAACCTACCTGCTATCTGTCTTTTTAAAGACCGAAGCAGGCTGAATAAATAAGACCGTCCCTCTTTTAAACACACAACTAAGCTCACACCTCACACTCATTCAGGGAACCCCAGGTAATGGGAGACATTGGTAAAGTAGGCAAAACTCTCACTCTCTCTCCATCGTCTCTCTCCAAACCAAATAAGCCGATCAGAGCCACCACACTTATCACCACCAAAACAAAAACACTCAAACACACCACCCCAACAACACCAAAAAGACCACACACACGCTTACATAAACAGACTACACCACCACCCCCACAAACAAACACACCAACCACATCAGATACAAACATGCCAATACTAAACACAAACACTGACAACACAAGCACACCTAGCACAAGCGCACAAAACACAGACACACCAAAACAAACCACAAACACAAACACACCAAGCACACTAAACACACCCAGTACACCAAGCACACTGAACATCACTTGGCGTCGCGAGGGGTTTGCGACTGTTCATTCCTGGGTTTGGGGTTCCCTGCCTGTGCCAAATAACGCTAATTAACGAAACCCACCTGGGACCTGTTGATCGCTTCTCAGTCCCAGGATACTCAGTATACCGAACAGATAGAAAAAGGAGAGGCGGAGGGACAGCCGTAGTTATTCAAAATTCAGTACAATACCACCAGGCGTTTGTCCCCCAACTAAACCGAATAGAAGCTACCGCGGTTAGGGTAATGCTTCTTAATACCAAAGTTACATTTATTGCGGCATATAATCCACCCTGCGATATTGACACGGACGACATTGATACACTATTGCGTATAAACTCAGATCACCTCCCAGTGTTATTAGAAATTGAAGCCCCAATTATTTTTAAACCGGAACCACCAAGACCCAGGTACAGACAAGCAGACTGGGAGTCCTTCGAAAACACACTACAAAACATTATACACGAACACACAATCGAAACACATGAAAAACAAGACGAAGCTATTGAGCATATCGTAGAATCAATTAAACTCGCTACCGAACAACAAATCCCAATCACATACCCTATAACTTCTACACAAAGATTTCCACGCGACACTAGACAAGCCATTCAAGACAGAAATCGCTCGAGGCCTAAATGGCAAAAATCGCGTAACTTAATAGACCGTAATGCGTACACGGATCTAAGCATTCAAGCGAACGAACGAATACGAGAATACACAACGAATCAATGGCACGATGTACTAAGTAACATCGACCCACAAAGCCATACAATCTGGAAAATAGCCAGAAACCTAACGCGTACGTACACACATGTCCCTCCCCTCCACACGCCTAACGGAATAGCGGAAACTCCCCGAGCCAAAGCCGAAGCATTTGCAGACACCCTAGAGGCAACATTTGAACCGAATGCCTTTCCGTCAGACCAAGCATTTGTGGACGAAACGGAAGCAATGGTCGAGAATATCGGTAGAACACCAATGCATAATAAGACGTCAAAAACGAATGCGGGTGAGATCAAATGGATCATTAAACACCTGCCCACTAGGAAGGCCACAGGGCCAGACCAAATCCCAAATATAGTACTAAAACATCTGCCAGCCAAAGCACTGAAGCTACTGGCAGATATATTTAACTATACAATTGAGAAAGGCCGATTCCCTCCACAGTGGAAAGAGGCCAAAATTCTCATGTTCCCCAAACCGAGAAAGAGCCAATCACAGCCTGAAAACTATAGGCCAATCAGCCTCCTCAGCACTATGAGCAAGGTTCTAGAGAAAATAATACTCAAAAGACTTACGAACCACATAATCAAAAATAACTTAGTAATTAACGAAGAATTCGATTTCCGGGCACAACACTCCACAACGCTACAACTATTGCGAATGACGGAATCCATCACGAGAGGATTCAACGAAAACCGATCCACAGAGGCCATCTTCCTGGATATTGAACGGGCCTTCGATCGCGTGTGGCACGCTGGTCTACTCAGAAAGCTCATATCACTGGAACTCACGGACTCTATGATAGCCATAATAAAGGACTATCTATCACACGGAACGTTCCGCACGGCAGTCGAAACAGAAATATCAACGTGACGGCCAATCAGGGCAGGGGTCCCACAAGGGAGTTTATTGGGGCCCACCCTGTTTAATATTTACATAAATGATTTACCAGAGACGATAAGAGTAGACCGATACAGGCTGGTATTTCAGCCGGTGTCTCTGGCCCTCGAAGGAGAGCTGAGACCGACTGGAATAAGTTCACCATCGAAATGCAAGGGATGGCGCAACCCAGACTGTCATACTATAGCGAGGCAGATATAGATGTCACCATTGAAAACTTCACTGCCTCGCTACACACAGCCAAGAGAAGTGCTACCACTTACACCACAAGAGCACCCGGTTTTTGCACGTACCCCGAGGTAGAGCAACTCATTGCGCGGAGACGACGCTTGACAAAACTGTGGCGGTACACCCGTCAGCCTGAATACAAAGTGCTAGCAAAATGGCTACGCAATATCATTCGGCATCAAATTAAAATCAATAAAACTGAACACTGGGAAAACAAAATGCTGAGTACCACCCATTTGAACTCTTCTTTGTGGAAATTACTCAAGGCTTTCAAAGTTTCCACGAGCGTCAACTCCGCAACTGAGGCGCTGCACACTCAAAGCGGCTTGCACTTCTCCGAAGAGGAGAAAGCCGCGGTCTTCGCTGACTGTCTCCAAGACAGATTCACCGAAAACCCAGTGACCAACTGTGAAATAGAACGGGAGGTCCAGACATGGGTACAAATGGGTGGCGCGGAAGCAAGAGCAACAACTACCCACCACAACACCGCAGGAAGTTTTCAAGCTCATTAGAAAATTGCCTAATGGGAAAGCTGCCGGCCCAGACAAAGTGACTAATGAGGAACTTAAGCATCTCCCGAGAAAAGCCCTGGTGCAACTAGCAAAGATATTTAACCCTGTTTGCAGCAAGGCTATTTCCCCTCTACTTGGAAACGAGCCAAGGTTATCATGCTCCCAAAGCAAGGGAAAAGCACCAGACAACCGCAAAACTACCGCCCCATTAGTCTTTTGTCTACTATTGGTAAATATCTTGAGAAATGTATCCTTTCTCGGCTACAAAAACAAGTCTCGACAACACATGAACTCTCAAATTCACAGTTTGGCTTTAGAAAAGGACATTCCACTGAACTACAACTCGTCAGACTAACTGATGACGTAACAGAGCAATTTAGCAATGGGACTTCAACGTTGGCGCTATTTCTGGACGTAGAAGCCGCATTTGACCGGTGCTGGCACAATGGCCTCATTTACAAACTGCACCACAATTTCCCGGCTCTTCAAAATTATCTATACTTGCTGCACAGTTTTCTAGAAAAACGGCAGTTTTACGTCCAAGTGGGCCGCTTCTCCTCTCGAGAGCGAGTGATGCGGGCTGGCGTCCCACAAGGGGCAATATTGTCCCCCTTTCTGTACATATTATTCACTAACGACTACCCATTGGACGCCAGATGCAAGGTCGCCATGTATGCTGACGACACTGCAATATACAACCACCATAGAAATCCACGTTTCGGCCTTGCAGAAATGCAACGTTATGTGAACAACTTCCTCTCATGGCAACATGACTGGAAAATCAAAATTAATCCCGACAAATGCCAGCTGATTCATTTCTCCAAGCGGCGTCACACTTTGGCAATGGACATAACGGTCGGTGGTCAAATATTGCACTGCTGTCAGCAGGTTAAATACTTAGGGGTTACCTTGGACCGCACAATGTGTTGGTCCACCCACATAAAAAATAGCGCCAACAAAGGCAGACAGCGCCTAAAGTTGTGCGCCCCATCTTCCGTAGTAAATAGTTGCGACTGAAGTCAAAACTGATACTATATAGGTCATTTATTCTCTCGGTGGTCCTGTATGCATGTGTGGCATGGGCTAATGCCTCCAAAACCGCCCTGAAACAACTCCAAACCCTCCAAAACCTCTCCCTCAGAAAAATCCTCTCTGCTCCACTCCTCACCACTAACCAAACTCTTCACCTCGATACCCGGATCCCGTACGTCCCGGAGGCAATAGAAAAACGAGCAATGGCGGCATGGACGCACATTAGGAACCACGAAAACGACGTGATCGCCAACATTGGCAAAGGCGAGCCTAAGCACCGCAAGCATACTAGGATCAAAATGTTCTAGAAGCGGCTCGGCTCGTCGACTAATGTGCGTCCACGCAACCTCGTTCCTAAGCCACATACATGTTCCGGCAGAGGCCCTCGCCTCGGAAAATATTCGGGAGCTGCCACCGCGGGACATACATAGTGTAAATAGTGCAGTGCGCGAGCTGGGACGCATATTTCTGGTGTGCCCAGTGAAGATGTGTGTGTGTATGTGTGTATGAGTGTGTGCGTGGGTGAATGCGTGCGTGTATGTGTCTGTAAATAATGTAAATATGTACATATGTATATATAAAACAAGGACAGAACAGAACTCAAAAAAGACAAAAGTAAAACTGGTCTCGGTGACCTAATGATGGTCACCTTATGGGTTTTTGTACATACCACAAAAAAAGATGTAAATATGAACAAAGCCAACTGTATATATGTGGAAATTATAGCCTGTAAGCCGGGCCCAATGTACCGGCACCAGGCCAATACTTTGTAATAAAAATAACTTGTAACTTGTAAGAATAGACCGATATCTATATGCGGATGACACAGCGCTTGTCACACAATCAACCATGCCGAGGATTATACGCACCAGGCTACAAAATGCTCTAAATGACTTAGAGCCATGGCTCACGAAATGGCGCATAAAGGTAAATACCAGAAAAAGCCAGGCAATTGTATTCACCAAGCGAATTAAGCACCGTCATGGTAAACACGGTCTTCAGCCACTAACGCTTGGACAAGAGCCAATTCAATGGAACAGCAAAACCATCACCTACTTAGGTGTAACGATGAACCAGGGCCTTACGTGGAAACGGCTCGTAGACACCGTAAGAGCCAAAGCCAATGCACAACTCAATAAGCTATACCCAATAATCAACACAAACAGTACTCTAAAGTTAGAGATCGACACAACACTTCATAAAACTCTAATCCGGCCCATCCTATCATACGCTGCACCCGTTTGGAGACATGCAGCGCAAACACACATAAAGAAACTGCAAACGATGCAGAATAGAGTACTCCGAATAATCGCGAGACTACCCGAAGTAGCACCAGCGCTCCAATTACACGAGGAGCTAAAAGTACATTCAATTGAACAATTCATAAAAAGGCTCACCTTTAACTTACTCGATAAGAAAAACAAAAACCACAACGAATTAATTCAAAACCTAGGAAATTGTGATATAACGCACGACAAACATGCAAGGCCACTATCTCTATTCCAGAGAACTATTGGTCTCGGGGAGCCAGATGTTGACATGCAACAATATCTGGACAGTCTAGTAAATTACCCCGATGTTATTCACATGTGAACTGTGCATCACTCTCTCTTACTCACACACACATCATACCTACACACAATCTCTCTAATAGCCCTCAAGCCCTTATTTATAAGGCGGACCCACGAGGATGAGGGCCCCCTCGGGAGTGGCACTGGCTCGCACCTGCATTTCAGGTAGACTGCCCGCCTAGTGTGCACTCCAGACGACCAGGCGATACTACGGACATGCATTCACCTAATTGACGATGCCGAATGGTATATCAACACTTTAAGTATTAGTTGCAGGCGACGCCGTATGGTGGAGCGTGACAATAATAATTTACTGTAGACTGACGACGCCACTGGCGCGCAAATTACTATTAATCTAAACTTTTCCTTGGTGTATGTACTTGTATATTTAGATTGTTTCAGGGATGCAGCATGCAGGGTATCGACGCGCTCCCAGACTTCTGAGGCGCACGAACAGACGCGGCGTATAGACGCCAAACAACATAGCACCCTGATTCCTGACAACAATCACATATGACTCCTTCTAAACCATCCATGACTCCGCTAGGGGACAAGCTGGGCTTCGGTCAAGCTCGTCTCCAAGCTCCTAATCTTCTCCTTCTGGTTACGCTATGCGAACCAGCTCTATCTTTCACCACTGAATGCGCGGGTGCTACAGGCGGTACCGCAGCAGACTTTCACCTTCCTAATCCGGTGGATGGGGTTTTTTAGTGGGTATGACCGTCTTCAATGGCGACTCCCACAGTACCATGGGGTCTCGCAACAAGGTTTTTCCCCTCCACCTAAAAAAAAAAAAAAAAAAAAAAAGGGCGAGAGAGCTCATTTCACTCATCCCTCACATCCATCTACACCTAACGATGCCAAATGACTGAAACACAAAAGAACACCATCAACTATCAAACACATCACCATTAATTACTACCAGGGGGCACTCAGGGCTTATGTCATGTTTGCCCTCCGACACATCAGTAATACTCGCTGTTACTGCCGCTGGCAGGCAGCTTCCATCTCTCACCACAGAATGCGCAGGTGCTTTATGCGGTACTGCAGCATAGAGGCCTCGACCTCAAGACTTCCGGTGGGGTTTTTTGTGAGTAGGCTGCCCGGGTTCAAAGCCAGGGTAGGAGTCTTACACTCGCATGCGTGCATTCGTTTAGGGCGTAAGTAGCCACCAAAAAAAAAAAAAAAAACCGAGAGCGCATTCCTGCCTGTGCAGTCGGGCTGTGAATACAGCACCACAGGGCGCCTCTCCTGGGAGAGGACAAACCCTGTTGCCGAGCCTGTACCTAGAGCAAATCACTTCACTACCATAGGTAGATCTACAGGTTCGCCTATATGGTGCTTACTATTGGCTAAAGAAAAGCAATCAACAAAAGATAGAAGATGTAACAGGAAAACGATGCTATACGAAAAGACAAATAAGGGCTGAGTTAATATCCTTATGGCAGTCAGAATGGGATAACCTGCAAACTGGGAGACGCACCTATATGTTTTACCCTAATATACGAGAAAGGTTACGACTAAAGCACCTAAATCCCTTACAAGCTGCATTACACTATATTACGGGCCATGGGCCATATGGCACTTACTTAAAACGTTTTAGTATCATCAACTCTGAAACGTGCACCAGATGCAATACAGAAGATACTCCTGAGCATGTAATGTTTAACTGTCAGAAATACAGTGAAATAGGACAATCTAACAGGGAAAGGCTCATGTACCTCACTTTATCGGAAATGGTCAGGAATAAGGAAAATCTAAATACTTTAAATGAGTTAGCGACTTAAAGCAGTATAGCAGAAAGATCTTCAAGACAAACTGAACAAGAAAGAAATCTAAGAAATTTTTATACACCTCCAGTGACTGTTGTAGCACCATCCCGTCGATCGTTAAGATTGTCAAACCAACTGTAAGCAGAAAGAAGAAGAACGAGGCCAAAACGACAGCCTGATGAGACTTGGACAGCCTACCAGAGACGAATAGCAGCGACTAGGGAATAATAAACTGCATGAATACTATGAGATCACATATAACTTTACAATATCACCAATTTTCCTTATTGTTATTTAGTTTAATTTAGGTTAGTAACTTCTGCACATTCTATTGTGAACAAATTGTAATAAATAAGTTTAAATAAATCAAAATATCCGCACACTACGTCCAGATATAAGAAATTAGGTATCTGGACATAGCTGGCAGATATTATTATATTTTTTTTTTACCATAGGTAGCAGGGTAGAGCACGGTCCCAGCCATCTACCTTAGGGTAAGTAAGGCGCATCTTGGAAACAAGGTGTCCGGCCCTCTGCTCTACACGCTGCAGAGCACCTGCTACCTGCAGGTGAGAACACTCGAGGGTAGTCTTAGCGTACTGCACCCTAGGGTGCTGTACTGTACCTGCCTTTTTCAACCGTAATTATGCAATCCCTTCCTACCTCTCCCGGCAAGACCCGAATGGGGCCTGCTAACCAGCCTGCAACATCCGTTGCCAGCACCTCCACTGGTGCTATACGAAAGACCTCGTCCACCGAGGCACGTAAGCGCTCTGCCAACCAACGCGCAAGCGGAAAAGGCAAGTGCTGTAAGTTAGACGCAACCAAGCGTATCTGCACCAACCAGGGCCTCCCACGCGGTGATTCTCCCCGTATAGGCCAAATTTCGGAGTCTGACTCCGACGACTGTGCCAGTGTCCGCACATAAAATTCCTACCGTAGCGGGAGAACCTCAGTGTTCTCCTGCAGATGCTCCCTCACCATAGACGAGGCAACAAGCTCTTCTGGTCTCTCCTCTGGCGAGGAAGAAAACCCCGGCCCAGAGGACGACGGATTCCGTGAGGTAGTCTCACGCCGTACCAAGCGTCTAGCCGCCTCGACCGCCATGGCTCAAGAACGGCTACGTAGCCCACCTCAACTATGTGAGGCGGAACAAAAGCCGCTTCATATTCCAGGCCAAAACGGCCGAAGACCACTCCCTCATCCTCCGACACCTTAAGGAGAAGGATGTTCCCCATTTCACCTTCGGGTTGGATAGGGCACGCGACATCCACAGGGTTGTCGGCGGACTCCCCGTGGATGACATCGTGGCAGACCTCAACCGCCAGGGTATCACCCCCAGATTGGTCAAGCAGCTGACCAAGGCCGCTCCAGATCGGCAAGCAGCCCGAATCCCCCTCCCCCTATTTTTAGTATTGGTGGAGCGAGCCAACGACCCGGAGGCCAAGATCGATGGTGTAACAGCCATCTATTACCTCCGGGTACACATCGAGCCATCCAAAGGCTCTGGCGGACCCCCCCCCCCCCAGTGTCATAGGTGCCTAGGGTTTAACCACTCTAGTCACTTTTGTCACCGCAGACTGCGCTGCCTCAGATGCGGTGATGAACACCTCAAAGAGGTCTGCCCAAAAACTCGGGAGGACGACCCCAAGTGCGCCAACTGCACCGGTGCACATGTAGCATGCTATGGTGGCTGCCCAACACGGAAGGCCATCATAGCCGCTAGGAGACCACCCCAGGTGGTCCAACCTCCAGTGGCGAACAGCCATCCCCAGCCTGGCCCTGCCCCGGCAGGACCAGCAGCGTGTCTAGCGTACGCTGCATTGACCAGCACAGGCCGGGGTAACACTCCCAAGTCGCGTGCACAAACACAACACACCCGAGCACAAACACAAGCTCCAGTACCCCCTAAGGCCCCCCTTCCACAAAGGTAGGGTAGGCGCCGTCACTCTTGGAGGCCAGCTACAGCCTCCGATGCTCAGAGCGAGCGTGGGAACCCTGCGCCCGCCCGCCAGCCGAGGGAGGTCGCGGCCGAAGAGACACCGGCGCCGACCAACCCATCCGTTATTCCACCTCCAAAACAAACCCCCACCCCTCCCACACCACAATTTTCAGACGTGATGGCGTGGTTGCAGCAGCTGCTGCAAAACCACGGCCAGAAGCTCCGCGTGCTGATGGCAAAATTCCTCACCGCCACCGACCAAGCCAGCAAAATGGCTGTAGCCATGGAGGGGCTTGCACTCCTTACCACCATAATCGGCACGACCCAGAATGGCGGGTCGAAATACGGTAAACACCTCGTTCAGGTTCGCGTTCTGGAACGCGTGTGGTTTGGCCGGACGGGAGAACGAGCTCCACCACTTTGCTGGCGAGCATGCACTTGATCTCATCCTGGTATCAAAAACGCATCTCCACCAGAACCACACATCCCGACCCCAGGGCTACCACTGTCTCCGATCGGACCGCGTCGGCCGCCGTGGGGGCGGCACAGCGATCTTCGTGAAGAGAAGTGTGGTCCACAAACCCCTCCAGCTCCCTCCACTTCAAACCCTTGAGGCCACGGCTACTTGTATACACCTCGGCGGTATTGAAGTCCTGATGGTGTCTTCATACCACCCACCCAAGAGGCAGTTCGTCGCCAACGACTACCTCTCCATCCTCGCCCTACATCCTCACGTCATTCTGGCCGGGGACCTAAATGCCAAGCATCCGCGTTGGCATTGCGGCCCCCGTGCGTACAGAAGAGGCAATGACATAGTCCGCATGGTCGACGCGGACCTTCAACTTAGAGTTGAGGGTCCCTGGCAACCCACTCATTACCCGTGAGGTCCAGGACGGCCATCCGTCATAGACTTCGCGGTCATCAAACATTTCCCATATCACGTGTCACTCACATCCATAAACGCACTTCATTCTGACCACAACCCAGTGTTGGCTACCACCAACACCCGGGTCGCCAGCCAAGGGGTCCCGGTTCAGCACCGGAACGTCGACTGGGACTGTGTCAAGAGTTGCCTGAACGGCTCCATCCCAGCCAACCCCAACATCACCGACATCGCAACCCTTGAGGCGGCGGTCTCTTCCTTCACCTCTGTGGTGAAGCGAACGGTCCACAACCTCACTGTCCACACCCCAGCTCCTCTTCACCCAGACGTCCTGCCCCTAGAGCTACTTCTGCTCATCCGCCGCTCTTGGGCGGCTCGCAGACTCTGTCAGACGCACCGCACACCGCACAACCTAGCGCTTCTAAGGCGTTTACGCCACAAGGTGCGTCTCACTGCCCGAGCACAGAATGCGCGCGTGGGAGGACACGATGTCTCGTTTGAACCTGGGTGACGGCGACGTGTGGCGGATCGCCAAACGACTGAGAAACCGAGGTGGTTCACACACGTCCCCAATCCATGGCACCCAAGACCTGGCCTACGAACCCCAAGCCAAAGCAAATGCGTTTGCTGAATACCTGGAGAGGACCATGCGGCCGAGAGATAACCCGCAGGACCTAGACTTCTCCAACCGTGTCCGTAGGGAGGTACGTCGATATCTCCGACGTCCTCTTGAAGACGCGGATCGGCTTCCTATCGTCAAACCCAGTGAAGTCCAGGGCGTACTCCAACGTCTCGACCACAAAAAGACCGCGGGGCCTGACGGGATAACACCTGTCATGCTCCGCCACCTTCCTTTCAAGGCCGTGCTCTACCTGACAAAGTGAGTGGAAAAAGGCCCGTGTGATTTGCATACTGAAGCCAGGGAAAGACCCGGTCCATCCTGCCAACTACTGATCCATTAGCCTCCTACCCGTACTCTCGAAAGTATTCGAGAGGCTAATACTCGCCCGCTTGTCCCCTACCTTAGGGGACATTCAAGCCATCCCACCCCATCAGTTTGGGTTCCGGCCTAGCCACTCAACACCCCAGCAGCTACTGTGCGTGGTGGAGGCTGCCGCTATGGGATACCAGGACAAGGCCTACACCGCCGCGGTCTCTCTGGACGTTGAGAAGGCCTTCTCTACGACCTGGCATGCCGGTCTCCTCCAGAAACTCATCCAACTGGAGCTACCCACACGCCTAATACACCTACTACATTCAGACCTTAAACACAGATCCTTTGTGGTCTCAGTGGCGGGGAATAAATCCACACGCAGGCCAATCCGAGGCGGAGTCTCCGAAGGTTCTGTTCTATACCCACGCTCTTCAGCGTCTACGTGGCCGACCTACCTACCGAGCAGCACGTCAACATAGCCCAGTATGCTGACGACGTGTTGCTCTACACAACAAACAGACACCCTAACAGAACCTTCCTCCCAATACAGCGACACCTCCGCCTCATCCAAGAATGGTGCAGGCGTTGGCGATTGTCCATTAACCCGGAGAAAAGCCGCGCCATACTTTTTACTAAGCGCCGATTCCCCGCCAATCTCCCCACATTCACCTATCTACGAAGAAGGATTGAATGGGTAAACAGCATCTCCTACCTGGGAGTGAAGCTAAATAAAGGCCTTACTTTTCGGGAACACATCAACGACCTGTCAGCGCGGGCCGGCGGGGCAACTGCTTCACTGTACCCCATGCTGCGGTCGGGGATGCCAATTCCCCTAAAGCTACGCCTTTTTCGGGCTCTCATAATCCCACTCCTCCTTTACGCCTGCGAAGTCTGGGGCATGGCCGCAAACTCCCATCTCCTGCGTCTGCAGCGTATACAGAATATAGGACTTCGGATAATCTATTCTCTATGCCGCAGATTCCCTTCGAGACTACTGCACGAAGCCTCGTCTCTTCCGTACGTGGAGGACGAAATTAGGCGCCGGGCAACAAAATTATACGACCAGATTCCTCAACATAGGAGTGCCCTGGTTAGAGCTCTTGGGGACTATGACCCCACTGAACGCACGCGTGTGTGACACCGGGTTCCCCGCATCCCCGGTAACGAAGGAGACACCCCTTCAACAGCGAAAGCTGAACCCCACGACAGTCCTCCAAGATAAGCTTGGATTCAAAATTCAAAACTTACAACCTCCATATTTTGGACCACTACACCAGTAGTGCTCAACGGAAGTTGCACATTGAAAAAGCAGCCGCTGAGGAGCATAATCTTGCTACCTCATTACTACCCACTACCTTAATTTTCACCCGCCACCCTGCAAAACCCCACATCCCGTCATAAAGTGGTTAAGCCCTAAAAGGGCAGGTACACGCATGACACACCTCGGGCAGTTCTCAGCCTGCCAGATAGCGTCGTTGTGGTGCGTTCTCATTTGTCACAATAAGAAGAACGTTACTGATGGTGAAAAGGAAATGGCACGAAATAATTATAGGCTCTGCCGGGATTCTCTAAAAAGCGAAATAACAAAGGCCAAAGGTGATGCATGGAAGCAACTATTCATTGAAGTAGACAATGACATATGGGGCAATGGCTATAAAATAGTTACCGGCAAGCTGGGGCTGAGATCATCAACAGCTAGCTACTGATGGCTTGCTAATGGATATAGCGAGAGGATTGTTCCCTAAATGTAAAACTATAATATGGCCGGAAATGACCGATGTAGGCAATATTCCAGTATGCACGAAAGAAGGAATAAGAGATGCTGGTAAAAAGATTCGATTAGGTAAAGCTGCGGGCCCAGATAGGATACCATCGGAGATTGTTAAGCTTATTGCTACACAGAAACCTGAACTCCTGACCGAAACGATAAACAAACCGATCGTGACAGGGGACTTCCCTAAAAATGAAAAGAAGGACAACTAATTCTCATTGAAAAACCTAGTAAAATGGAATAAATGAAGTCATAAAGACCTATGTGTCTGCTAAACGTAATTAGTAAAATGTTTGAGCAGATAATTAATAAAAGACTGAGGAGCTAGAGAAAGGGGAAGGGTTGTCAGCAAACCACATCGGTTTTCGTAAAGGAATGTCTACTATAGACGCAGCGCAGCTAGTTCAAACTATAGCAGAAGAGGCAAAACTGAATGCAAAGAAATATGTAGCATTGGTAACACTTGACGTTAAAAATGCATTTAATTCAGTGTCCTGGAAGGGTATAGTGGATGAGCTAAGACGGCGACATATGGCACCTTATCTCATTAAACTTATATGTATGTAGCTATCTACAGAATCAAGTAGTCATGATTGGAGAGAAGAGCACAATGGATATGATGTGCGGAGTACCACAGGGCTCAGTTTTAGGCCCGACACTGTGGAACGCCTATTATGATGATGTACTTAAGCAAGAGGTCCTAGAAGGAACAACAATTGTCGGATATGCTGACGACTTAGCGCTAGTAATCAGTGGTGATAGCAGAGAGGAGATAGGAGACCGGATAGAATGGACTGCAGGAGAAGTAGAACCATGGATGCTGAGAAAAGATCTGCAGTTAGCTCCACAAAAAACTGAAATAGTTGTCCTTGAAGGGAGAAGAACTGTAAGAGAAATTGAAGTGACTATAGGAACTACACAAATAAAATCTGCGAGAAGCTTAAAATATCTTGGTATCAGAATAGGACATAACTTTGGTATGGGCCCACACATCCAAAATGTAACAGCAAAAGCAGAGAAAGTAATTACGGCTCTGAGCCAACTGATGTCAAACATGAGGTCTTAGGTCATCTAAAACACGAATATTGGCTAGTGTTGTCAATTCACTTGTATTACACGGAGCGCCTGTATGGAAAGAGTGGATCGATATAGCCACATACAGGAAGCTGGTTGAAAACCCGCAAAGAAAGATGGCCATAAGAATTGCCAGTGCGTACAGGACCGTTTCCACCAAAGCGATCCAAGTTATAGCCGGAACTGTACCCTCCGCTAATTGCGGAGAGAACCTACCAACAAGAGGCAAATCGACACCAACAAAAAAGGTAGCAAGAGAACGTTCCGATGAGAGGTGGCAACAGGAATGGAATGAGGAGCACGCAACCTCACAATGGACTAAAAAGCTGATTCCAGAAATAAAACCATGGTTACATAGGCAACATAAAGAAGTGGCTACTATGTAACACAGTTTCTCTCAGGACATGGCTGTTTTAAGAGCTATTTGCACTCCATGAAACTAGCACAGGATGACAGATGCTCATATTGTGGCGATACTGACACAGCAAAGCATATGGTGCTGGTCTGTCCAAGTTGGATCCCTACTAGACACACTGTGGAACAACATATAGGTGCAGCCCTTAATGCAGACAATGTTATAGGCTATATGCTTCAAACGAAGGAGAAATGGGAACTGAATGCCAGTATGATTACTTACATTCTTAAAACAAAATATGATGATGCAAAATAAGATAACTACCCCTGGAAACACAAGATGCAATTGAGGTAGGCGTCTTTCGATCTTATGTTCCAACGGTTCCGAAAGTCGTCAGTTCCAAGAGGGCCACTTGATCTGCTTAGCAAGACGCCAGCAACATCCTCGATTTAAGGGAGAAAAAAAAAAAAAAAAAAAAAAAAAAAAAAAAAAAAAAAAAAAAAAAAAAAAAAACAACTACTGTTACTACTAGTGCTACTACTGCTACTAATACTACTACTGCTGCTACTGCTACTACCGGCATATAGAACAACAGCCTGGGAAAACACTTCAGAATGTAAACCTTCAAGAAAAGAAACCATGGCGGTTCCTCCGTTGCACACAAATAAACGCAATGCCATCTGTCTTAAGTAGTACAAATCCAGATTTGTATATTCTTTACTTTAAGTCGTGAAACCATTTTTAAAGTCCAAAACCTAACAGGCTTAAACGAGCGCAGACAAAACCAACTGATGTTGTCCAGGAATAGCAGTGCAGGTAACCTCGATAGTTGCAGAGCCATTCGCTACCCACCTCTGCTATCAATGTCAGACATATGTCTTGCCGACGACATTAATAGTACCTTTACCATTTATTGTGAAAATAAATACCCTGTTCGGTACCGACCGACCATTCAGTAAACAAACTTCGCAAGTGTAAGTTGTGTTTTACTAATATCTAACTGGCACCACTGTGTTACGATGACGAACAATGCATGTAGTTCCTACATGATGAAAGTTTATTAAGAGCATGCATGTTATTTCGGGAGTGCGATGTCGTCCTTCATCCCATTACTACACGCAATCGCAGATACGAGCTATTTTCATATAGGCAAGGAGAGCTTTTTGGAGTTCGTGGTAAAGGGTACTTGGTTCGAGAACTGGAAGTAGCTGCCCAAGTACTCCTAGATACACTTAACTATGCCCTCGCATTTTAGCAGATCGTTATCCATTGTTCTATTGCAGAGAAGCTTAGGTCACAAAACAATAGCTGATTGGTTCACCTGTTGTCAGGAGGTGGTACACTCTCAATGGAAACAAGCACATCATCAGCGGCAAAACAGACTGTGCCAGCCACGTGGTGCACAAAGACGAATACAAAATTGCAAGGTGGAAATACTACTGGGGCCACATCGTGGAAGGAAACTGGATCCTCGGGATGATTGACATGGTCACCAATCAGGACGGATGACAGGATATTGGCTTTTTTAATGTGAGCAACAAGGACTAGGGTGGTTATGGGAGCAACGCCACTAGTCTGCTACCGGCTCGGCGCATGCGCCATAACTGCACTGCACTTAGATTTTATTAATTTTATTTTAAATGAATTTCTGTATTTATGACCGTTTAGAGACTATTTAAATCTATTTGTGTAAGTTCTTTATATTCACATTCTCCAACGTAACGTTATATTGGACATGAATGAACGTAATTAGTGAAATGGGGCTCAAATGAGCCCGAAGTTCATTAACCTTAGAGTTCCCCGACATACATCTTCTCAACATAGGGAAACCTTGAAAAAAAACCCTTATCCGAATAACTCAAACTAATCGAGGGAAAAAAAAAAAAATCTGATGTGTTACACTCACATTAGTTAGTCTAGATACATTTGTACAAATTATCTTATTGCTAATTGCTTGGAGGTGTAAGGGGAATATAGGGGTACAGTAGGCTTTAAATGATAGTCAAGTCCTTTAAAGCTGGTCGATATATTATGAAGGCTATGGAATTCCGTTCTCTTTGCATGGCTAAAAGATAAAAAAGTGAATAATGACCTATCATTTGCGAAAGTTTAAGTATTGCAAAACTCACATAAATAACAAGGAATATCTCCGAAATGGTTCACTCCACAAAAAATTCATTTGAACATAACTTACTGCATGAGAGTCGGCAGACTTTTTTCAGGGGTGGGCAGCATGTTGGAAGTTTGCAAACAAGCAACATTAATTCATTATTCTGTTGCCAAAAAGCTGCAGAAAATATTGAGTTATAGTTATAGACTGCACATTAAATTCATTAATTTCCAAGGGGGACCGCGGCCCCCCCCCCCTCCTTGTCCCCTTTCACGACGCCCATGAATTTGTATGTTTTAATGGGATTTACATTTTTACTTTCTCTACTGGTAAGTAGGGGAAGTATTGTATTCCACCCAAAAATTAGATGTCGAGATTTCACCGGAAATATATGTTTTGAGGCCCTCTGAATCCAAAAAAAAAAAAAACATTTTTAGAAAAAGATCCGTGTGTGTCAGCCTGTGTGTCTGTGTGTGTGTGTCAGTCTGTGGACAGCATATGTCAAAAACGAAAAGTCGGTTAAAAACCAAAGTTGGTATTTAAGTTTAATGACGTTCAAGGGTGCGACAAAAAGATTTTGAAGAAAATAGCCCCACCCTAAACTACCCTTTACATGGACAATTTTTCGAAAATTTTGATTTTCTTGAAAATGGCTCTAACGATTTTGATTAAAATGTCATATGTTTGAGATACTTTTATGACAAATGAAATGTATATCTTGAATTTTCTGGCCCCTGTAATCCTATTTACTCTGGACGACTTTTGCATAACTGGTAAACCGTTAGAGATAGACCAAATCATATGTATACAAAAAGGTAGATCTTGCTAAAATACACAATTTATGTCGCAATAAATTTTCTTGTAGGGTGAACCATTTCGGAGATATTCTTTGTTATGTGTGTGAGTTTCGGAAAACTTAGAACTTTCGTGAAATGGATCATCGTTGTTCATTTTTTTATGTGTTAAGTGTGCAAAGACAACAGAATCTCAATGCTTTAAAGCATTTGACTATCGGACAAAGTCTACTGTATTCTAACATTCCCCTTGCACCTACAAGGAAATGAATAAGAGTTGGTAAGAATGATTAGTACAAGAGTAGAGAAAGTCATGTGAGTGCAACACATCAGATTTTTGCTCTATCACTTACGCTTTATCAGTTATGCAGAAGTGATCAAGAGCAAACAGGACTATATGGACTATAGACAGGAAACTGAAAATATACATTTCATTTGCCATAAAAATATTTTAAACATGTGGCATTTTAATCAAAATTATTAGAGGCATTTGTGACAAAATCAAAGTTTTCGAAATATTTTCCATGTTATGGTTAGTTTGGGGTCCAGAAATTTTCTTAAAAAAATTTGTGTCGCATCCTTAAAATATATTAAACTTCAATACCAAATTTGGTTTTTAAAGGAATTCTCGTTTTTGAGATAAGCTGTTCACACACAGACACACCTACAGTCACACACACACACACACACACACACACACACACACACACACACACACACACACACACACGGAACTTTTTCTAAAAATGCTTTTTTCTTGGATTCAGGAGCCTCATAACATATTTCTAGTGAAATGTTGACATCGAAATTTTGGGTCGAATACTCTCAAATCACTCGATTGCATAAAACGCATGTGTAGTACTCGTCACCCTTCGAACATTCAATTTACTTCTGAGTGAAAGAAGTATGGATACCTTGTGGAATAATGCATATGGTACTTAAATATGCATTTATACATTTTTATTTGGATTACTGATTTGTAACGGCTTTGTATATGTTGCTTAGGGCACCGAAAATAGCTTCCAGCTTCATTGAGAGCGCAGAAGATACTGCTAAAGTTATAATGATGCTATGTATAACATATGTAGGTATTTGAAGCAAGCGTTGCTAAGGTACTGAACACAAATAAACTGAGGATATACTGTATCTTCATGCAACACTCCTTGCCTCCGATTTTGGGATTTGAAAGTGGCAGTGTTGGCCGAGGTCAGGGAATGCAAGATGTCAGGTCAATGTCAGTAGGACATTATTTCCAGGAAACAACGCACACGGGTGTGCCGTGTGACCTTATTGCACGGAACAATCTGAACTAGACCTACACCTGGCTTTACTTTCACCTTCGCTACGATACCAGTATCTCCCCGCTTCAGTCAGCTCGCTGAATCGTTTTCATTTTCTTTTGGGCTCTTGAATCACATCCCCATTTTCCTTACTCCGAACCATGAAAATTG